>CM042087.1:56909474-56927202 GCA_023512835.1 Taxillus chinensis | reverse complement strand
AGTCTTCAACTCTTCAATGCCTGCTGGCACTTGTCCGTCCACTCAATTTGGCCTTCCGTGTAAGAGCTGTCATGGGCGCCGCCAACCGAGAAAACCCTTCCACAAAACGCCGGTAATACCCCCGCCAGACCCAAGAAACTCCGGATCTCAAAACATTTGTGGGCCTCTTCCAAGACGCCACGGACTCAATCTTTGGTCAGTCCACTCTAACTCCTTCTACAGATACTACATGCCCAAGAAAATACACCTCTCGCATCCATAAGTCTAATTTGCTAAATTTAGCATACAAGTGATGATCTCAGAGCGCCGCAAGACCACGCCTAGTGCTCCTCATGCTCAGCTTGGGTTTTGGAGTACACAAGGATGTCGCCAATAAATACCACCACGAAGGAATCCAGGTATGGGGCAAATACCGATTCATTAGATGCAGGGAACACAACAGGTGCGTCGTGAGCCCAAAAGGCATCACTAACCACTCATAGTGTCCCGATTCCACTCGAACGCCGTCTTAGGGATGTTCGCCTCCTGACCTCACTCGTGATATCCCTAACGACATCGATTTTTGAGAACCAAGTGCTCCACTCATTGGTCGAATAAGTCATCAATCCGCGACAAAGGGTATTTGTTTTTTACCGTTACTTGATTCAGCCTTCGATAATCAATGCATGTCGCAACGAACCATCTGCCTTCTTAAGAAATAATACCGGTGCATTCCAAGACGAGGTACCAGGACGGATAAAACCTTTATCTCCCAGGGCCTTTATCCGCTTCTCAAGCTCCCCGCAACTCAACCAGGTCCCATCCGGTATGCTACTTGTGAGATGGGTCCCACCCCGGCAACAAGCTCAATCGTGAACTCGATATCCGTGTGGGAGGCAACCCAACAACTCCCCAGGAAAGACATCCTGAAATTCTCGACTACATCTCGCCACACCTTTCTCTAAGTTTCCTTCCTCCTCAAAGGTTGGTGGCAAGCCTATGGTAATATTGCCCCATAGCTCCTCGCTTGGTCCAACTTTCCCAAGATCCCTATCCCATTCACCCACTAGGGTACAGGAATATCCTGGGTGTAGTAAGATCCATACTGCCGCCTTTATAAGCTAATTTTAGCCAGAAAGGCCATCAACCAACCCATCCCCTTAATCAAACTAAAGGTCCTCATGGGCATTACGTACAAAATCAAACAGAGGTCAACCTCTCCTATCGTAGCCGCACACTTTCGACAACCTTGCATTAACTCCACACCTCCCATTGGGGACTCCGACCTCAGAGGTCTATCACCTCCACACAATCAAGTCCAAGGCTCCACCAAGGACTTAGTAATCAGGGAACACGAAGCTCTGTATCAAACAAAGCAGCAACAAGGCGAGATATTAGAATAAGCACTCCGAACCACCAAGGTCCAGCTCCACCTTCCTGAGAGGGTGACGGTAAATCCTCCATTCCAGCTGTGCCGAGGTAAACACGAACACTCTGCCTTGGTTTGCCCCACCACCGGCCTCACTTGCCTTCCCTTTGCTCCTGCCGCGCAGTCCACCGGACGCCCCTCCGACCCTCCTAGGTTGCCTCTCCCCCGTGGCCTAGTGTGACCGGAACCAGCCTGACCGGCCTCGCTACGAACGTGCCGGCTTAGGGCTGGGGCCTGACCTTGGGTCCCACCCTGCTCCCTCGGGCTAAGCTTCCACCTCCCTCTGTCCCCCTTGCCGAAACACACCTTGCTAATGTGTCCCACCTTCCCACAACTATGACACGTCCGGTGCCGCTTGGGGCACTCACGCTTTGACGTGCCCCGACAGGCCACAAAGGTACACCCGCTTGGAAGTTCCCAGCAGCACTCCCCTGCCCTCCAAAGTAACGGGATCCCTGGAGCCATTGGCTTGGCCCCTATCCTTGGGAAAAGTCCCACTCCCGGCTCAACCCTCGCCTCTTGGTTTCACCGTGCTTGTCGCGCGCGCTCTCGCCCCATCCGCTCCCCGGTGAGCCCGTCTTCCCTCCTCTAATCCTCTCTCAACAATCTCCGCGGTGTCCACGACGCCTGCATAGGTCTTCGCCGCAGATTCCACCCTTTGCTTCAGGGCAGTTTCGAGGACCCATGGTAAACTTATGGGCCTTCGTGTCCTCCTTGATATTGCTTCGAGCAAACTTACTCAGCCCCGGGAATCTCGCCATACTCGTCATCGAGGGGCGCGGATCCCCGTCCTTCAGGCCGCCGAACTCTTCCCGCGCCCTCGCCACCGCAATGACTCGGGAAAGAACTCTTCATGGAACACTGGAGGAATTCATTCCAGGCCACGGCCTCTATGTCCCGGCTTCCCGAGATGCTAAGCCACCATTCCAAGGCTCCTCCTCCAACCGCCGGATCGCTAGTCTCACTGTTTTCCTCCCGGGGTCGAAGAAAGGAGAACACGTGCTCGATCTGCCGCAGCCGCGTTTCCGCCTCCTAGAGGTTCTGGCTCCCTCCCTCGAACCTTGGTGGACGTTCCTTTCGAAACCGCGTCAACACGTCTCCCTTCCCGCCTCACCGCACTTCCCGGCCCACACGGGGGTTCCGCCCTCACGGGTGGGAGCGGGTGGTACCGCCTGGGTCGCGGGCCATCATCTCCGACGCACCCCTCTAGGGATCTCTCCCGAGGTCCTCACGCATGCCCCCGCACGTTCTCACTTAGTGTTCGGACTTGGGCCATGATCCGCTTCAAAGGGATCATCGCCCTCCACACGCCGCTCTCTTCCTCTCCAAAGACGAAGCAAGATCTTTACATCTTCTACAACCGGGAGTAATGCGAGTTAGCCTCCTAGGAGGCATCGTCTACATACTAGGATCAGCTTTCTCAAGCTCTACACATCCTCATCCCCATGGGCCATGAGGTACTCAAGTAACATTTTACATTTAAACACACAGTAAATCACAACTATTACGCAGCCAGTAATTCATAGCAACAAGTCTCAGTCGTAAAATCACCGAATTTCACGCAACAAAATTTTGTTTTTAGAATCAAGTTTCAGCAACATAGCATGTCCAATCACAATATTCATATCGAAATTAAACTAGTGCCCTAATGCCACTGCATGTATGCACCCTCAACTCCAAATGCAAGTGCCCTACTCCTTGGTCTAACTACCCCGAGTACATCCTAAAACCAGATAGGCCATGTTGACTGTGGCGTGTCCTATACTGCCTCCTAAGAGTCTCATAGCCAGGCCTCCCACCATCCTAGGTCCACTAGACCATGAACTATCGTCTTATACCATATTGTCACGCCCAATTTCCTTCCACTTGGAAATGAGTAAAGGATCGCCCATGCCCGCACCCGGAGGACAAGGGGTCAGAGAGCACCTTTAAAGGACTTCTACGTCGGTGCTGCCCCAAACCTGCACTAATCAGGTCGACATGCCAAGGCATGCCTGCCCCCAAACCATGCATACAAACACAAATTGAATAACAACATCTCATTTTATTTCATTTCAAAGACTAAATGTTTATTACAACCCGCCCGGGGAAAACCCCTATCGAAGCCAAGTACCGTTACAAATAAAACCAAACCAAACCAAATTCCAAACACATAAAACCATAGTACAACAAAGGGAATAACATAAAACTCCCAGCCTCAGGGCCTAGCTCGGCGCCTTCACCTACCGCCTACTAAACCCCGCAAAAGAACACTTTAAGTGGAGGGGTGAGCAAACCATAGCTCGAAGAGGGATCCAGTCTCCCCGCACCCGTCCCGCCCACAACATGCATGATATGCGTACGCTTGTGCTCGTGTCGTGCCTAAGGCTAAAGCAAGCAAACATCACCCAAGAAACACTTTACCCGAACCCGCACTGGAGGGCAAGAGGACACCCCGCCACCACGGCGACACGATACACACATCCAGCGAACGTTGCATGGACACCAATGCAACATTTTCCACCCGAGTCGATATGGTCAACCACCTCCTCGGCGCCATACCTACCTCAGGAATGGGTGTAGACTTAGCCCACCGGCCGGAGTGCTACACCGAGACTCGAGACCACGTCCCGGCCAAATCTCAAAGGGGTCCATCATTGTGGCTCGGCCCATATCTCACTTCGCCCCCAAAAACATCAACGGAATAGATAACATTACATCTCAACACGTAAACTCACACAAACATTTACACTTTATCTCGGAAGGACCAACATGGTCGATACAAGCTAAACACATCAGCCCTCATAGGCTTAAAATCAAATACAAATCAAACACAGACACACCGCACACACAGTATATCATCAAACACTCGTATACAAGGTCTCACAGCATTATATCAATACATGGCATGCAGCCCTTACAAACATTTTATCAAATACATAGTGTGTGCCCTCACAGACATTTCATCAAACACATGGTGGGCATAAACAAACCCAGAAAATCCTCAAGCCAAATTCAACATCGTAATCGTAATATGCCATCAAGGCCAACATCCATATAGAGATCACACCTATATGGATTTACATATATATATAGGCGGATAACCCAGTAACAGAGGAGTCAGGGGAAGAACATGAATCCCTACCTCTGTGCTTTCGTCCCAACCTCCACACTAGACAGCCCCCAACGACGCGAACCACCACATGAATCGCCCGAGATCCTCCCTCTCTCTCTCTCTCTCTCTCTCTCCTCGCACAGCAGGCCAAAGAAAGAAGAACACAAGAACCCTAAACTCAAACTCAAGCCCTCCTTATATAGACACTACCCACATCAAAACGACGTAGTTTTGATTAAGTAAACCCCAGGATCAAAACGACGTAGTTTTGATCACACAAGTTAACACTTTTCGCACCCATATATGCCAAAATACTCGTAATTTCAACATGGTCTTTGGAGAAAGATCATTAGAATGTCAAAACCAAGGGAACCATGCAAAATATGGTCGCACGCCAATTCGTACGTGAATTCCCCAATTCACATGCAACTCCATACGCACTCCAAATGCTCTCAAACTTCACCCCTAGCCTCCTTGCATCATTTAAGACAACCACACTTGCACGTGAATTGGACCCATATCACGTGCACCTCACATACACGTCTGCGTTTAGCCCGAAACTCTTCGTGGTGATAGAGGACATCATTTAACCATCTTTCCCGTTGCACGTGAATTCATTTGAGCCCATTCACTAGGTCAAAATCTAGAAAACTCTACTCATAAGGCAAAACCGTGACTAAACCCAAGGTACGGGTCCTTACAAGCCGGGCCCCGCCGGTGGTGGGAAAATAAACCGTAACCGCATAGGGAAGTGGTGACGCGTGTAGGGCTCCGCCTCTTGCGGATCTGCGAGGATACTCCGGTGTCCTTCGCTATGCGCAGCGTCGCGTCATACCAGGGATGGTGGGCTAAATGGATCCTCCACAGGAGGTGTAGGAGTTTTCTTCTTCTTCTTCCCCTGGGCTTTCCAGATCTTACCGAGCACCCCTTTGACGTCCTTCCGCTCCTTGAGGATGAGAGTTTGATTTTTCTTCAAAGAGCTCGACATCTCCCGAACGGTTTCCGCCGCGCCTCTTGTAAATGCGAGTTGTGCTCTATCAGTGTTCACGCAGCAGCGGGAGCTGGCCCGGGGCTTCCCATGGTTGCGTATGGACGAGACGTTCTTGCTGATCTTGAGCGATGTACTCGAGCACCATCCACTTGGAAGTCTTGGACGTGGCCATTAGTGAAAGCCCACACCAACGTCAACTTCATCGATAATCTCACATCGATGCCTTCGAAGAATTTCTGATTTCCTCTTGTCAACATCGAACTCACGTACATGGCGCTCAACTCGGAAGATGTGCTGGTCGGCGGGCATTCGCGGGAGTGGAGGTGTCCCTAAACCCGCTCCATGGGTCGCTCCATACGCACGCTATGACGCGAAGGCCGTGTGGTGCGACGTGGATACTATCTCCCCATTTGCCCTTGTAGCTAACTCCTAAAGCACCTCTGGATGGAGAACTCGTAACCGCAAGTTATCCGGGAAAACAGTGGGGACTACTTGAGCACTAAGATGACCATATTGATATTGGAAGCATGCTAAATAGTCGACCATATAAGCATTTATGAATGTCCCGTTTCCACAATTTAAAAATTTCCGCAGCCCAATCAATGTGTAACTGACGATCGATGCAAAAACATAAACTCCAAATGGGATTTAGGGACTGAGTCTACGCCACTAGTTTGTAACAGTAAGCACCCTCCCTACTAAATTGGCAAGTGCAACGGTATTTCCGTGAAATCCGTTTTTAGTAAATTGCCGACGTTTCCCAAATTCCTTATTATCTTGTAAAGCTCTACCATATTCTCCTAAGGTCAATGCAGGCTTTGCGTGCATGGGATTTGGCAGATCAAAGCAATCTCTCAACAAGTAGGGGAAATAGAAATTAAGACACCTTGAACCTCCCCAATTATCTCATCATCTTCCTCATTGACATGATCGAATTATAAAAGTCTAACATGGCAGTAATACAAATCATCGCGAGCGCATACTAACCTTTCTTGGTCCCAACGTCTAGCCTTGGTCATAACTTCTTCAGTCCAGTCAAGGGTGGAGGACTCCAGGATCTCCCAATCAAGCACATTCCCACGAAGATAAGTGTAGGCGTCTCTCAATGCCGAAGGCATAGAGGTGGCAAGGCTCAGACTGCCTTTCCTTGCGGGCTCTCCTGTGTGCACCATGACTAACAAAAGGAAGGAGAAGAAAGTATGAGATGTGAGTTTGAAGCTTGGAACTCAGCCCTATTTATAGTGATTCGCCACAAGGGGAAAAGACGAAAATAACCCTCTTAAAGTGCTCCATCATTTTCACTTGCAGACCAAAGAAGACTCTAGAAGATGCCAGCTAGCTCGCCCACCGAAATTTCAGACCGATTGGCCAAAGGTAGGTGTGCATGTGAAAAGCGTGTTTTCACGGTCAAAGCTTGGATGACTCTAGACACTGCCAATTGCCGTCCACCAAAATTTTAGATCGAAAAGACGCTTCTTATCCTCGTGCACGCGAAAAGTCTTTTCACGGGCAGGTCTCAAGGGTCTAGAAGATGCCAGTTGCCTCGTGCAAAATTTCAGATCGATTGGACCATTCTACCCTTACGCACGCGAAAGCCTTTTCACGGGCAGGGCCTCTTGTCCAAATTTCACCGTAGGTCACGGATGAACCGTAGATTCATTATAGATGTGAATTTGACATACTTGTTCTCACGGGCAAGTTTGGTTGACACCCTAAATGAAGCCCAATGTTGTTGAAATTTGACAGCTAGTGCCCCATCTCCCAAGAACAAAACGTGTCGTTAGTGGGCCTAAAATACCATCATATAATCCATAACTTCATCTCCTTGGTTTGGCAATAGATTGGAGTGGGCCCTCTCGATTTAATTCAACCGAGCTTGGATGTGGGCCCGAGAAAATTTAGTTGAAGTTTTGATACACAATGCCCAAGTAAGCCCAAGCATAAAGAAGCTCCATCAAGGAATTTGGGCCTAGGCCCTGGTTCAAATCCTACCAATAAAAGTTAAAACAAAACAGATATGCACTCCTACAGGACCATGGGTTAAAGCACACAATAACAATATCCCAATAAAATAAAATAAAATAAAAAGGAAGAGAAATCACCATGGTCGCCCTCCCATGAAGCGCCGAGTTTAGGTCTTAGCTTGACCGTCCCCTGGCTGTTAAGTGGTGCTTGCAGTGAAATGATCAACCTCCTTAACATGGTCCTGCATGTAGTATGGCTTCACACGCCGACCATTTACTTTGAAAATTTGTCCAGAGGTTGATTGGAGTTCAACACTGCCATATGGAAAAACCTTTGTAACGTGTTGAAAGGCCCCATCCATTTAGATCGTAGCTTCCCAGGGAAGAGTTTAAGTCTGGAATTAAAGAGCAAAAGACCTTCTGCCCCGGTTCAACAGTAGAGGGGCTGATCTTCTTATCATGTTTGAGCTTAGACCTCTTCTTGTATACCTTCGCACTCTCATAGGCATTGAATAAATTCCTCCAACTCATTTAGTTGGTGCATCGTAGTTCGAAGCAGCAACATTGGGATCCATATTAAGCTTTTTAACGGCCCAAAATGCCTTGTGTTCCAATTCAACAGCAAGTGGCAGGCCTTTCCGTACAGTAGACGATAAGGAGACATTCCAATGGGCGTTTTGAATCGTTGTGCGATAAGCCCACAACGCTCATCGAGTTTTTGAGCCCAATCTTTTCGGTTGCCTCCCATTGTCTTTTCCAAAATGTGCTTGATCTCACGGTTGGAAACTTCAGCTTGACCGTTTGCTTGTGGATTATAGGCTAAGGTGCGCCTCATGTTGAACTCCATATTTGTTTAAGAGCTTGTCGAAAAGTTTATTGCGAAGTGAATCCTTCATCACCGATAATCGCTTCGGTGTTCCAAACCGGTCAATATGTTGCGACGAAGGAACTTGGTAACCACTTGAGCATCATTCTTCCTAGTGGGTATAGTTTCAACCCACTTTGAGAGGTAGTCAACAGCCAGAAGGATGTAAGAAAATCCATCTGATGGTGGGAAAGGTCCCACGAAATCGATTCCCCATATGTCGAAAAGTTCGACCGGCATAATGCCAGCTTTGGGCATCTCTTGCTTCCTTGTAATCCCTCCTATTCGTTGGACACCGATCACATGACTTAACAAAGGTGTATGTGTCCCGTGAACATAGTGGTCAGTAAAACCCGCTTTGTAGGATCTTTGCCACCGTTCTCTCGCACTCCTAAATGGCCAGCATAGTCAGATAAATGACAATGTCGCAGAATGCTGTCCACTTCCTCTTCGGCACACATTTTCCCGATGATCTGATCAGCACATTGCCCATATGGAACAGGCTCATCCCAAATGTATCTTCTCGCATTAAAGAGGAACCTCTTCTTTTCTGATAAGTAAACTCGGTAGTACATAGTCACATGCATGGTAGTTCACGATATCAGCTGAAACCATGGCGTCTTTGCGTCGACTACAAAGAGCCGCTCATCGGGGAAGGTGTCAGAAATAGTAGCACCTTGAGTACTACCTTCCCTTAGCTCCAACCTTGACAAATGTCTGCCACAGTGTTAGAAGTCCCCTTCAAGTCTTTAATCTCCAGATCAAACTCTTGGAGCAACAAAACCCATCCGAGCAACCTGGGTTTCGCATCCTTCTTGCTGAACAAGTATCGCAAGGCAGAGTGGTCGGTATAGACAATGACCTTAGTGCCCAAAAGATATGACCGAAACTTATCACACGCAAATACTACAAGAAGTAACTCTTTCTTCCAGTAAGTGGTGTAATTGAGTGGGCCTCATTGAGTGTGCGATCGGCATAATATATTGCCCTAAAAACTTTGTCCCGTTCTGCCCAAGCACCGCTCCGACTACAAAGTCACTCGCATCACACATCACCAAAGGGTTCTGCGACCGATCTGGAGCTACTATCACCAAGTGCCGAACCGAGCTTCTCTTTCAAGACCAGAAAGGGCTCGAAGGCAGTCTTCCAAAATATGAAAGGAACATCCTCTCTAAAAGCATGCTTAGGGCTTGGCAATTTTTGAGAAATCTTTGATGAACCGCCGATAAAACCTCGCATGACCCGGAAAGCTCCGGATGCCCTTCACATTAGTGGGAGGAGGTGACTCTCAATGGTGGAGATCTTTGCTCTATCTACTTCCAACCCACTACGGACACTCTATGCCCAAGGACGACTCCTTCCTTGACCATGAAGTGACACTTCTCCCACCTCAAGACCAGGTCCTTTTCTTTGCATCGGACCAACACGGTTTCCAGATTTCTGAGGCAGATGGAAAAAAGATGAACCAAATACCGAGAAGTCATCCATAAAGACTTCCACAATGTCCTCCACTACCCCTTGAAAAATGGCCATCACACACCTCTGGAAGGTAGAAGTGCGTTGCAGAGACCAAATGGCATACGCCGAAGCATACGTGCCAAAAACACACGTGAATGTAGTCTTCTCTTGATCCTCCGGGGCAACCGCTATCTGGTTGTATCCAGAATAACCGTCCGAAAACAATAATACGGGTACACCTAACCGATTTAGCATTTGATCAATCAAAGGTAACGGAAAGTGGTCCTTATGCGTGGCTTTATTCAGCTATGGGTAATCAATGCACACGCGCCACCCGGTCATCGTACGGGACGGAATAAGCTCGTTTCTTCTCATTGCGTATCACTGTCATGCCGCCTTTCTTGGGAACCACTTGTCTTGGACTAACCCAGGAGCTATCTCGAAATGGCATATATGATTCCCGCTTTCCTCCACTTCAGAATCTCCTTGCCAACGACTTCTTCATTGCAGGATTGAGCCGCGTTGGCGCCTACGCAGGGAGTATAAGAATCCTCCATCGTATCTTGTGCATGCAGACCGCTGGACTTATACCTTTTATATCATCCAGAGACCACCCCAGGGCCTGTTTATGCTCTCGTAAGACTTCTAGTAGCTGTTTGGTTTCCTCTACCGTGGGAGGACGCGCCTACTATCACAGGGTAACGCCCTTGTGTATCCAAAAACTCGTACCTCAGATGTTCTGGGAGTTGCTTCAGAACTGGCAAGGGGTCCGTGATTGCTGAGGAGTCAGTTGAGGAAGGCTGCTGCTCAGTTCGTTCTTTCAGCACTTCATAAGTCTCTTCCGGTTCCACCTCCGCAAAATCCACCTGCTGCAATTCGTGTTCCAAGCTTTCAGTGATCAAGCTCTCTTCGAAGTAGCTGTCCACGAATTCAGCAATCTGATCAATCCAATAACTACTGGAATAATCATTTGCCTTGCGCATCGAATGCTCCATGTTGAACACTATTGCATCTTCATCCACACGTGACAACTCCCCCGAGTTTACACCATCAAGGCCCTTCCGCACTCAGGAATGGCCTTCCAAGAATCAATTGGATTCCTTTATCTTCTTCCATTTCCAATACAACAAAATCCATTGGGAAGATAAAGCGATCCACCTTGATTAAAACATCTTCAATAATGCCCGCTGCTTTCCTATCGATCGTCAGCAAATTGTAAAGATATGGGAAGTGGGGCTTTATTCGCCCAAGCCCAGTGGCCGATAGATGGACATTGGCATCAGATTTATACTCGCCTAAGTCATATAGGACTTGCTCCAATTGCGAGGTGCCAATGGTACAGTCAGCGTGAAACTACCCGGATCTTTAAGCTTGGGCGGTAGCTTGTGCTGCACCACCGCACTAATGTCTTTGTGAGAGCCACTATCTCACAATCAGTGTAGCTTCTCCTCTTGGACAGTAGATCCTTTAAAAATTTGACATATCCAGGCATCTGTTCCAAGGCTTCTATGAATGGGATGTTCACCTCCAGCTTTTTGAATACATCTAAGAATTTCTGGAACCGAGCATCTAATTCTGTTCTCTCGGCCTTTGAGGATACGGCATGGGAGGTTTATACGGAGCGGGAGAGCTAACTTCAGGATGACGGATTGTCGGTAGACCACTCCCCCACCTTTTCCTTTTGGTTCTTACGTTGCTTAGCATCTCCTTCTTTAGCTTCCTCCTGGGTGTCTTTGTTCCAACTCCTCCTTGGTTGGCTCGATTTTCTTCTCTCCGACTGGTAGTTCTTTCCCACTTCGAAGCATTATAGCTTTGCATTGCTCCCTTGGGTTGACCTCCGTATTGCTAGGAAAAGTGTTTGATGAAGATGGCCTAACTGCATTTCTACCCCGTCAATCGCGCTCTATATTCTTCATGGCAGCCCCAAGATCCTGGACAGAAGTGGTGAGGGACTCAATCCTTGTCTCCCCCTTACTCGTTCTGTCAGTTGCTTGCTTAGCAAATTGATAAAAAAAAGTTCCGCATCTCTTCATCCTTTGCCTTCTCTTTGTCTTCCTCCTTCTATTGAGGCATCTTCTGGAAACCAGGAGGAAGTGGTGGCTGAGAATGTTCTCCATACTGTGGTGCTCCAGTAGCAGAGACCTTATTCTGCCTTGGCCATAAGTAAGGCTGTTGTTGAAATTGGTGAGGTCCTCCTTGATTCTGGAAGTTGTTGGGCTGAGGAGGATTCTGGTACTGGTTTAGATTCTGAAATTGTCGCTGAAATCCTCCACCTCGATTCCCAACATATTGGGCTTCTTCGTACAGCTGGGCTGCAGCAGCATCTTCAGTAACTACCTTGGGTTGTTCAGTTCTGCCCTCCATGCGAACAGCCATCATGGACATTTGCTCTGTCAGTAACTCCATCTTCCTTGTCAACTCATCGAACTGAGTTGAATTTGAGGAATTTGATACCGCAGCCACCGGCTCAGCTCTAGGGCGTCTGTCATTCGACCATTGGCAGTTGGACAACGCCATTCTCTCTATAAGCTCTACTGGTCGCCGAGGCTCCATCATCATGAACGCTCCTCCCGCCGTCGCATCTATCATGCTCCTTGTATTTGCGTGCAGACCTGCGTAAAAAGATTCGACTTGTAACCATTCTGGCCTGCCATGATTAGGACACCTCCTAACCAAGTCTTTGAATCGCTCCCAGGCCTCGTATAGCGACTCATCACCGTGCTGGGTGAATTGATTTATTTGGCTCCTTAAATGAATAACTCTTGTTGGTGGAAAGTACTTGGAGAGAAACTTCTCCACCATTTGGTCCCATGTGTGTATGCTGCCAGCAGGTAGGGATTGGAACCAACCAAGAGCTCGGTCCTTCAGGGAAAATGGGAAGAGTCACAGCTTAATGGCGTCATCCGAGACTCCATTAATTTTGATGGTGTCGCAAATTTGCAAGAATCGCGCTAGATGGTTGTGTGGATCATCTAGTGCCAGGAGCCTCGGAATGCGTCTTGCCCAACCATTTGCAGTAGCAGCAGGCTTCAGCTCGGTTGTTTGCTTGGACCGGCACCCTTCCAATGCCCGAATACTCATCCGATAGTACAGGTCTAAGCATAATCCACGAAGGTCCTGGCCGATAACCGCCTTGGCCGTTGTGTCCCCGATCTTCCCTTGCTCTGTTTTCGCCATGATTTCTTCACACAAGGTATGTAAACCTTCCAAAATTTGTTCAGGTGCAACTAATACCCTCCGAGCCCTTCGCTACTCTCGCAACGTTTGTTCGATTTAGGGATCGTATGGTAATAACTCACCCCCGGTGTGACGCATACACGCAGGAATTTTCTCAAACACCTAGGGTGCACTCGACACGTAGCAAAAAAAAAAAGATACCAGGTAACACCGTACTAGCAAAATTATAAGAAAATAAAATTCCGGATCACAAATAAACTTAAGCACCTAATGTCACTTAGTCCTAACAACGTTTGGCTTGCCTCCCCAGGCAACGGCGCCAAAAACTTGACCCGCATAAATTATGTCCGAAGGTTTTGCGGCAAAGGCACTGGTCAAGTAGTAAAATGGAGTGTTAAGACTCGGTTGTCGAACCCACAGGGAGGTAGCTAATGCTGTTAAGCAGCAAAGACTAAGCTAACAAGTTGATTTTATGTCCCGGACAATTGATTTTTTGTTGGACAAATAATGTGAACGAAAGATGATTAAATCAGAATGTTGCAAGCTTTTGGTAGATAAATTTCAGTGATTAAGGATCTAGGGTCACAATGTTTACCACCCAATCGATTGTAATAGTTTGGTTATGGCTCTTGTTCTTGATTTATGTTCTAGTTCATGTTCATGTTGATCTCCTACCTATCTTACATTTGGTCCATGCTAAGATAGATTTAAGGCTTTTATCCCATTTGGTCCATGTGAATAAAAGTGATCAAGGTAGATAAACAATCTAATAGTTGCAGACTTGGTCCATAATGCAATATTAAATCTAATTCACTAATGTTCCACCCTAGACAAGGGCTAAGATTACCTAATTATGCATAAACTAGGCATTTCCATTCAAGCAAGTGAATTAAACAAGAAGCTGAATTCTATTTTATTGAACAACCATAACAAACCGACTACAATTTATTGGGGGCTACATTGCTCCCCTAGACTAACAAGACTACTCCATAATCATGACAAAAACAATAACAATCACAGGAAAGAACATGATTACTGATCAGGACAATAAAGGAAGACCCCAAGATGAACCAGGACTCCAGCCTCCAAAGACTCCGGCGCGGCTGCCCAAAATCACTCCTTGCCAAGGACAATCCGATCTTTTAGCAATGGCTATAGCTCTTTTCGAACTCAGATCAGATTCTCCCACTCAAGATGATTTACAATGCCTCCAAAAACCCCTATTTATAGGTTTTAGTGGGCCAAATTAGGGTACAAAAGGTGTGCCCTAATTATAAATGTGTCGAGCCAAAACGACGTCGTTTTGGTTAGTGACACTAATCGACGTTCTAGGCGAAATAAAACTCAAACTACACCAAATTTGACCCCAGTTCTTTAGAGGAAAATGATTAAAACAACAAAATACATCATTTGGAGCGCAAAAATGCTTGCACGTGAGAACGCACGTGAAGACCTTTTCAATGCAGCTCCAATTTGACTCAAATTTGCTCCAAAGCTTCATCTTGAGTTGTAGAAGGCATCCATGCAATAAAATCCTTGCACGTGAGAAGGCTTTTCACGTGCACCTTGATTTTGCCTTCATTTTGCTTCCATCTTCTTCCTATAGCTTCCTTGTGAGTTGATGGAGTGATCTAGCCAAAGTATGTGGGAAAAGGTTGCTCCAGAAACCTGCCAAAAACACTCAAAAAGTACCACTATACACCAAACAAGGTCTTCTAGGGGTTAGAGCAAATATATGAAAATAACATGCAAATAGGTACAAAACATATGCTAAAACACCCTATATAAAGCATAGGATAACGCATAAGCGCACGTTATCAATTAAATAAATGATTAAATAAAGAATAAAAGAATAAAAGAATAAAAACAATATAAAACAAAAAATAAACCTCCTAATCCTAATCCTAGGCCTAACTCTCTAAGTTATCCCCAACGGAGTCGCCAGTTGTCATCACCGGATTTCGTCCGGGAGGGAAACCGCTTTTGGGGTGCGATTCAACCAGGGATTCCCCCAAAATCATCCAACAATTTCCCCAAACAGTTGTAGACATACACAAGCCAAATGCGAACAAACAAACAGAAGTATTGAATGACCAATAGATGAAACAAACAAAAAGCACAAATAACATCACCCGGCATGCCATGCCCAAAAATCACAAACCCCAGTAAACAAAAAATATATATGCAGGAAAAATAACAAAGAGGAGAAACCATCAATCAGCCAAGAGGTACCCCTCAAACAAAACAACAGGAACAACAAGACTCACTTGCCGCAACCATCAATCGAAAACCATCAATAATTAGTAAATAAAAACCATCAAGCAACCATGAAGTAAACAGACACCTATATCTCTATCTTTCCATCTTTAGAATAAACTTTGATCACTCAAGTGAATAACGAAGAGATTTTTTTTAATGTATGAACCATACGGTAGAAGAGGATGAAGGAAACCCAAAACCAAGAGGGATTTTTGTTGGTATCGTTTGGTTCTTTTTTTTCTCTTTTTTTCATCCTTTCTTTTTTTGTTTTTTGTGTTTTTGTTTTTTTTTTTGTTTTTTTTGTTTTTTTTTTGAAACATGTATTCACGACCTTTAGAAACAAAACCAAATAAGCACAAACAAGAGCAGATGGACAAATATACGGAAATAGAGTAGAGAAAGAAGAACAAGAGCTGTGTAGATCTATTGTTAGCCTAATAGAATCCATAGCATCCAGGACAAACATAAAGGTCAACCGGCTCTCCTCGGGAACACATGAAATATAGAGATTCAGACAGCATGATTAGAATCCATCACATTCATATGAGCACACGAATACACGGTTTAGCCATCTCGGACAAGAAAAATATGGATTCGAGGCATCATGGAATGAAGGTATTATCGAATATTTTTTTCCTCTACACGACACCTGTTTTTCTTGCGCCCGATCCGGATGTACATCACCCGACCTCCGACCGAATAACAAACAACGGCGAACAACGGCGGCTGCGAATGGAGTGTCTTCTGTGCCTCCTTGATGCCTCCCGTGTTGCCTCGTCTCAACTATCACGACATCTTGGAATGATCCCGGGAGTCCTTCGCCCTTCTCGTGGTGACCTTGGGACAAACGGCGATAGATGCTCCAACAGCCGGGCGATCGGGCGATTGTTGTGCCGGTTAAGGGGAATAAAGGAGCGTCTGGTGTTCTCGTAAGGATAAAGAGCCAATCGAGACGGAGCCAAACAGCCGGAGGTGATGGTTTTGTTTCGGGGAAGGAGCCAGAGAGAGCCGCAAAGAGAGAGCGGTGATGGTTTGGATTTTTAGAGCGAAGGAAAGAGGACGATTTTGGGGTTTAGGGCACTTTTTTTCGGAGCCAGAGAGGAGAGGAACGATGGAGGGAGGGCGATTGGGGTGTTGGACTTTCGGGGAGAGGGAGCCGAACCGGGGGAGAGATGAGGGCGGCGAATTTGGATTTTTTCGGGAAGAAAAGAGGAGCGTGTCGTTCGATTTCTTCGGGGAAGAAGAGAGGGTGATTTTCAGGGAGGGAAGAAATGGAAAACCGAGAGGGCGATGATGATTCTGGGTCTTGGGGGTTTCTTTGAGGGGGAGATTGAGTGTGGTGTGTTTCTCGGCCGGCCAAGGGAACCATCGAGAGAGAGGAGACTGTGATTGATTGGGGGCTTATATAGATTGGAGAGGCTAGGGTTTGAGCGGAGGGTGGAGCGGCGGCCTTGAGCTGGCATTGAACTCGGGTTACCAGCAGAGTTTGGCTCGAGAGAGGGGAGGGAACCATGGTTGAGACCATGGTTTGGTTTGGCCGATCGGGAGGGATGGGCGACGCGGTGGCCCGGTGGTCCTCCGAGATTTCGACGGGTGTGGCGCGGCCCTGGTGAAGACGACACCGGCTGGGGAGGGAGAGAGGGGGGGGAAGAGGACGAACGGCCATGGGAGAGAGAAAGAAGAAGACGAAAAGTTTGGTGGATGGGGATAAGATCCGATCGAGAGAGAGAGAGTATCATGTGGCTGTGACAATTTGTTTTATTTATTTATTTTTTATTTTTTTATTCTGCTTTGTTTTTCTTTGTTTTGGTTTTTATTTTTTTGATTGTATTTATTTTCAACCAATGGAAGGTTGACACCTGGCTTGGAGTGGGCGGGAAAGGAGAAAAAAAGCAGAATATGATTTTGTTTTTTGGGTTTTTAACTGATGTCCTTCGGTTCTTGGGATCAGCAGGACAAACCGTACTTGAAAACATTTTGAAAAAATTGTTTTTGGACTCGGGGCATCGTGACGAGTGACGCCGTGTCAAATTTGTTGGAAAACAATAATATTTTTACATCAAGTTTGTATTGAGGTTATTTATTACCGCAAAAACGGTTTTTTTTTGTTTTTAAAAAGCCCCTGTAGCGAATATATACAATATATATGTCAAAATTCTCAGAACGATCAGTAGGTTTAGATTATGAGGTTTGTGACCTGATCCGGAGCCCCGTGTGAAAGGTCAATTACCATTTTGACCTCCAATGGCGGCTCGAACATTGTTTGACCATATCTTCTTCGTTTGACCTCGGAATTGAACGCGGTCGATGGCATTGATCCTCGAATTTGATTTTCTAACGCCCAAGAACGACTCTTTGGCATTTGGAGGCTTTTCTTGAATAATGTCTTGAAACCGGGCATTTAAGCTCAACGATCACGACTCCGTCGTTTTGCAAAATTTCAACAAATCGAGGTGGCATGGAAGAAAATTGCGTTTGATAAAATTTGTCCAACCCGGACAAATTAGGGTCC
>CM042087.1:56612923-56908974 GCA_023512835.1 Taxillus chinensis | reverse complement strand
TGGTGGGAAGAGAGGTGAAACCCATGTGAGATATGGGCACACTGGAACCATTGCCAACCATGATTTTATTGGTGCCATCATAAGGATTGTGGAGGGCAAGATTATTTAGGTCTGTATAGGAAGCGCCACTATCAAGGAGCTAGGTGGGGTTGGAGGGGAGTGTTAGGATCGTAAATAATAAATACACACAAATAATCACAAGATAGAAAGGAAAGAATCAAGGGACAATATAAATATTTATGTGGTTCGGTTAGAAAGATCTATATTCATGGCTGCACTAGATGTTCTTCTGTAATGCACTCAACTTAGGTTTACAGAAGTTATAGAATATATATATATATATATATATATATATATATATATATATATATAAAAGAGTTACAAATGAGCTAAAACAATAGGCTTCTAGGCATCTTTCAACTTTGCATGACACATGCATGTAGTGAGTGCTACGTGTTGTGCTCGTTCTGTGCAAAAACCTGTGTTGTGTTCCACTACCCACATACACGACACTTGCATGTAGCGAGAGAGGAATTACTACGGGACACTACTATTATCATCAAAGAATCATTGTTGTTCTTCAACCATTACTGTTATTTTTAATCCAAAACATTGATCACTAAACTTGTTTTATTATAGGAATTTCTTGTCTTTAATTCATCTTTTGTACAAAAATCTAGGTTTTTTTTTGTCTTTTTCCAAATTTAGGATTCACATGTATAAAAATAAGTAAGCAAAACATGCCTATTATGTAATTGTATGCTTTCCATTCAAATTCCTTGAGAAACATGATTCTTATTTGATTTTATGATAAAAATTCCACAAATTTCATGTAACCTCCAAAAGTAGTTAAAATGTAGATTTGGATAGGTTTTCATTTTTATAAAATAAAAGCATGCTCACTTTTTTTTTAAAATTAGTTAGATAAACAAACAAAAAAATAAACAAAAAAGTGAAAACCTTATTTTATTTCTTTTAACGTCTAAGCAAGTGTAGGTGTAAATTTGCCAATATTTATATCATGCTCATTTAGGCCTAAATTAATCGTGAAAAGTGATTTTTTTATAATAAAAGAAAACCTTATTTTTTATAAAAGATAACAAGTTTTTTAGAAACAAGAAGAAAGAAAAACTATTGCCATAAGGAATCTTTGGTTTTTGAGATTTTGTCGAGTTCTCTAGTCAAGGATCATACATCTGAAATATTTTTTTTTAAATAACACCCACCCTAATTTAAGATAAGTATCAATTTAGGACGTAGTAAAGGTGTCAATCCTTCCCCACTCATAACTGTATTCCCGAATCCAACTTTGGCCATTTAGATCTTTTTTTATTGCTACCGTTGGTAGTGGGTGTTTAAATACACCTTATATTTTTTTGTGGAAATCCTAAAAAAAATATATATTTATTTTTAAACTTTAACACTTCTTTCAACCATTTAAAATGATAGTATTTCATTGTCTAAATATATTTAATTGTCAATAGTTTGGATAAACATTTGGATTTGGATAAATGATTCAATAGAGGAATAATATAGAATTAATTATTTCCTCTATGTTGTTAATTGGGGCATTAATTTAGTAAAGGAAAGGTTTACACAATTTCAAATATATGATGAAGTTTGTGGGTTGTTGTTTCATTTGAAGAAGTTATAGTCACTGGAAAATGAATGTTTGCTTACTTCATGTACAAACTTGAAGAGTTCTTAACTGTTGGCTAGCATAAAGATATTGATGAGAAAGATTTATATACAGGATTAAAACTCTTGATAGATGGTCTCTCGCAAGAAATAATATGGCCAATTGATGTATTGAGTCACTTGATGGAATTAGATTGTTACTCAAATGAGTGGATTGTATATGCGATATTATTAACCATTCTAGTTACAGTTGCATCTGCAAAAGAAGTTTTCTCAAAATTGAAATTGATTAAAAATTTCCTTCAGTCAACTATGTAATAACCCGTGTTTGAGGTTCTGGGAAATAGCCATGTAATGGATTGCACAAAAGGAATGTGAATATCAGTACGGTGATATATGCGTCGAATAGAGAGTTTTGACTGTGAGTGGGGCTGATTTTGCTAATTTTAGGATTTTGTGGTGTGGCCGGGAGACTTTGTATTTGAGGTATTATTTGGAAAAATAAATATCAGTACAGTGATGTACTCGTCAAATAGAGTATTTTGATAGTAATTAGTTGAAAAAAGAACTACTGAACTACCACAAGGAGAGAAGCGATCCCATGGACCGGTTCCCTTCTAAAACCCTCATGTCATGTCACGCCCCCAAATTCTAGGGAACCCGGAACCAGGAACATGACTTTCCCTTGCCCACACCCGAAAGGTCAAGGGGTTGGTGACTAGCACCAATAGAGACTACACCGCGGGTGCTATCTCAAATATGTAACCATGTACATTCATACATCAAGGGTAATCTTGTACTTTCTCATACATCATCATGCATATGATAAGTCAAACAGTCATACAGACATTACATCACAAACAATATACAAATACAACTGTCCACGGACCCATGTCCGGGATACAACACATAATAAAATACAGAATATAGTACTGTATCATACATCAGAGTAGTGGGCGTCCTCCTGGAAGAAAGTCCTCCACTAGTCTCGGGTCACACCTGAAAAAGGTAAATAACAAGTAGGGGTGAGCGACAAGCTCAGTAGATGACCCCAAAACTCCACATCATGCAACACATATAAGTCTATACTATATGCTCAGTGTACTCGTGCACCGTGTAGTGTGCACAATCATCAGGACTCAGCCTGCAAATAAACACCAAGACTCAGCCTGCCCACACAGGACAACTTATCCACGATCCTCCATGGGATCCTAGCTCAGGGCACTCAGCCCTAGCTCCATGAGCTCAACGGCTCAACTAAGGCCTTAGCCTGTCCACAGCGCAATATGCCCGGCCACAGTCGCCACACAGGCCTGCCATCGGTGCATATGCCTGCCACGTCAACCACATAGCACCATCGGTGCATCACGGTGAGAATCCAAGCAAGTCTCGGAGTCCATGCCCCAATACCTCACACCAATATACTAACATTAGTATCGCATGTCATTCTCAACATTTCCTTTAGAAATGTAGCCAGTCTTCATAAGTAAATCCTCAATCCTTGATTCATGAAGGAAGTACCCATAGCAGCTATTTTCTTGAAATCAAAAGTCCCGGCATTGGGTTCCCATATCATAAATAAGATAATCTAATTTTTGGGGATTTTTCTGAGATGTCTAACCCCACTTTCCAAAAATTCACCACTACGAATTTTTGAGTTTTTCTGAAATTTTACACTAAAACCCAATTTTCACATTTTGAAAGAGTGAGAATTAATTTTTCTAGTATTTTTCTTTGAATCCAAATGGGGGGTATTTCGTTATTTACATTGTAACTTAAGTAATACTTGTATAGGTTACAATGTAAATGGTCCAGTCCAGTGCAGTTGCACTGGCTCGAAGCTGCAGAACAGCCTGCCTCGTAGCTTTAGGACTACGACTCGTAGTGCGGGACTGCAGCGCGCCTCGGAGACTCGTAGCTGGAGCTGCGACTCGTAGCTGCATAGCGCCCCTCGAAGACTCGAAGCGGGTCTTCGATCTTCGACCTTCGGACTACGAACTACGAACCTTCGACCTACGAACCTTTGAACTACAAGTCTACGAACTACGACCCTACGAACTACGGGTCTACGAACTATGACCCTACGAACTACGGGTCTACGAACTACGACCCTGGATCTTCGACCATTCGACCCAGAACTTCGGATTTTCGTTAGTTCGACCGAGTAACGCGCCCAGGGTACTGTTCATCATCGTTTTCACCTGTTCTTCGTCTGAAACGCGCCAAGAAACTCCTAGACGCTCATTAACACCCCTGTTTCGCCACAAACTACGATATCCACCTCAAAACACGTCCAGAACGCCTCTAAATCGCGCAGAAACAACAGAAACACGTATAAAAATTCCAGATTTCCAGAAATCTAGATCTAAACCCAGATTTCCATGGTTAACTTATCAACCCTCATGAAATCAACCCCAAAATCACAAAAACATATATTCACAATGATATAAAATAATTCTTAACCATAGATCTTATGCTAAACCATTAGATCTAACCCAAAATTGTTTTCCCCAAATTCTAGGGTTCATGATCAATTTCATAAATCATGATAAATTCGTGCAGATCCAAAACAAGAGAGAGATAAAAAGTTCAAGGACACCTACTTGAAGTGAATCTTTGAGCTCCACGAACCCAAATCGCTAAGGCCTCCAAGCTCTCTCAAGCTCTCTCAAACGCACAAACGTGCAACGTAAAGTGAAAGCTTCTTTTTTTTCTTTTCTGCTATTTATATTTCTGCCAGTCGACTGACCTAGTCAACCATTGACCCAGTCAATAATTGACCTCCCAACACAAAAATTGACCTCCAAGGCCCCAAACTCCAAATTGAGTCAAACTACAGTCAAAATGCTCAAAATGACAAGCACAATACTAAACAGATATTATTACACCCAAATGACCGCCCAAATGCAAAGTCAACCAATAAACCCCAAAAAGTCAACAGTCGGGTCAAATGGGGCCCCGACTCAGAATCGGGCCCAAGTACAGTCAAAATGCTCACATTGACGGCTACACTACCATCCAGATAGTTACATTCCCATAGAATGGCTATCTCTCAAAACTACCCAAATACGAGTCTTTACATGTCGTGCCAATACCCTAACTATTTCCTCATAGCCACACTAGTGTCATTTCTTTGATGGATACGCCTCAACAGACTCACCAGTGTGCATGGCAAGGATTGGGACCAGTAATAGCGAAATATGGAGGCATCCTCTCAGATAACATGCATGGTCCAATAGAGAGAATGAATAAGAAACTCAAGCAACCAAAAGTTGACCCCATCCCCATGACTTACTCAAAGTTATACAAAAAGTTTCTTCAAGCCCATATGGTAGCTTCAATTTCTTTAGAACAAGTTAAGCAACCTTATCCCAAGTGGTACAATCCAAATGAACAATGTAAATATCATACTGGGTGATAGGGCATAATATTGAAAACTGTATTGGCTTTAAGAAGAAAGTTCAGTCCATGATAAATGCACAGTGTTTGAACTTCTTACCAACACTATCAAAGGCTCAATGCAACTCTGCCAAAGCAAGATCTCTTGGTCCCGATGACATGCACCAAGGTGTACTACAAGTGGCTGGGAGTAGGTTTGGTAACTCCCATACCACCGAAGGAGGGCAAACCGATTAAGCATTTTGTCAAGCCGTTTGGATAAAACATATTTTAATGGTGCTAGGTTATGAAGGAGCAAGCAAAACAGACATTTACTATTATAACAGTTCAACTATTAAGCAATCAAAAAATCCTATTCTTCATGATCACTGCAAACATATTGACGTGAGATTCCATTTCTTACGAAATCTATCAGACAAAAGACTTGTCTCTTTGATATATTGTGGAAGCTCAAATCAAGTTGCACTAGGGATGTGCAACTTTATACTGCACTAGGATGTGCAATCTTGAAGAAGTAAGCTAATCTGCTATTATCATTGAGAGATTGATGTTTCTGTCTTATGTAGAGATACTTGATATAAAGTGATTAGCTTTAAGAGAGGGATTTGAAGAGAAAGTCGAGTCAAATTATAACCTATAGACTTGTTGAGTCACAGTCATGGTCTATATTTTTTTTATTTATTTGTTTTGCATTTTCTGTTTGTCAGTTTGAATAAGGCATTAGTCGTCAATTATTAGTTGTGTGTATATATTGATGAACATTCAATAAAAATATTAGACCTTTCATTTCACCATCTTGATCAACCTCCATTTTTACCATATCTTTTACAACGACAATATGCAAAAATAACTTAAATGAGAACGATGTCAATTAATATAAACTTTTATAGCATTTCTTAAGCACAACAGTCAGCACACCATAAAAAAGGAGGAGCCTGGTGGTCTTTGGTACGGAGCCATATCTGACCCACACTGACCATTTATTTTGAATGAAAAAACTCAACCCCCGACTAGAAAACACACGACTAATAATTTGGTGGCGATAATCTTATTTAGCTGCTGGAACTGGATAGTGTACGCTAATTCATTGCATGCTCGTCCTCTTTAATTTGGAGCATTGCGGCTTATATAGTTATCATGGGACGGTTTGCCCTGCAAAGAAAGTTTTTAAAAATTAATGCTGAGTCAGGTTTACTAGCTTAGTGTCGAGCCCATACAGCCTAACAAACAGAGAAAAATAAAAAATAACATTTGTAACTGACTCGTATCGTAATTTATTCATAAATATTTAACATTAGTCAAAAAGATATATGCTACGTGCACACGTACAGTTACCCTCTACCTATCGTAATGATGAGATAAAGTCGTTTTTTCCTTTTTGTTTTTTATAATGGAGTAATATTAATTATTCCTAGAATTATAGCTTATACTTTACTACATAAGTGAGCATGAAAATATAGCTCTTTTGTAATAGGAAAATATTTAAATTTTCATAAATTTTACAAATATTTCTATATTTTTCATTGCCTACGTTTACTCTAAAAAGTTAACCTAAATATTTGCTAGACTCCGACCCATTGATATAATTGTTCAATGTAAACTTATCTTTGACCTTATACTAGTCATTAAGGCATGGCCAATCTTGTGTTTTGAGCTGCTCAGTCCAATAAAGACAAGTTATGCATCCATTTGGTATAACTTGTTTTCATGATATTTCAGAATAGGCTTATCAAATTTACTAATAATATATATTAAAAATTATTTTTAAAAATGATGAGTTTTATATTTTTTTTAAAAATAATTTTAAATTATTCTTTTTAAATTTAAATTTAAATTTAGTTAGAGACTCAAATAATTTTCTTAATTTCTATTTTATTATCTCAACCTATTAAATATTATTTTTTAAAAAATAATAATTTTAATTTAAAAAATATTTTAAAAATATTTTTTTCTTATATCAAAAATAAATTATTTTAAAATTACAATTCTAACATAAACTTCAACAAATTTTAGAAAACATAATAGTTCAAACTCATACTAAACTATAATAATACAAAATATTATTAAAATTCTAATTTTCTATAAGTCTTTTATTTGTAGTTGCCGCTGCCTTGAATTGCCTTATCACATTGTTGGCCTTAACTCAGGCCGTGCCAACATTAAGCTGGGATCAAATACAAAATAAATGGGCCTCAGCCGTTAGAGTATTAAATCAATTGTTCCTTCTGGGTCTCTCATATTTTAAAAAAAAAAAAAACACTTAACCTACGACACCGATTAAATAAACAAACACACTGGTATTGAATTTTAGAAAAAAAAAAAAAGGGTTCTTAACAGACCTTGGCATTTTTTTCCCTTTGGTCTGTTCTTGATGCCGCATCGCTTTGGGATGGAGACGGCGGCCTTAGTGTTTATGTTTGCCTGCTTCGCCAAGGGCGAGGACAGCACGCTGCAGAGGCACCGCGGTGACTTCTTCAGCAACTGAGCCACCGTGGAGCAGCAACTCGGTGGAGGCTTAACTTCAGCGTTCCGCGCTGCCGTCAAGCAGGGCGCCAGTAACACTGAATTCCCGCAATTTACCTGGGCAGTAGCGGCGTCCATGGTCACCACCAGCCACACCATCATCGCCGCCGCAATAAGCCCATTAACCGTCGACGCGGAGGCCATTTCTTCGATCGCGCCAACAACAAATGTGAACTGCGCTAATCGCTCGCTTGCCTGCTTGCTTGTGATCTGCTATATAACTCTTGCCCGCTGAGGGGCTCCATATATAGGGGTCAGAATGCCACGTGGCATTACGTGTTTATGCCAACAGGTTTGGGAGTGGGACTGTGGGTGACATATATATTGGGTGTGCTTTTTTTGGCACACTAATGGAGTGTAGTGGAGTAGGTGTGATGGCCGCCATAGGCCCATAGTCGAAGCGTTCATACGGAATCATATCGAGCGCCTTTTGATAGTGGAACGAGCGGTAGTGGGTATTAATTTAAACGGTGAGCATTGTATGTTTAGCACATCATTGCATATAATTTGCATCACTGTCTTGGTATTTGGTTTTCCTCAAAGGTTGGGTTTTTAAGTTTAAAAGGTATTTTTTTCTTTCAAAATCATATTTCAAGTTGCAAAATTTTATTTTTCGAATGCAGATGGTACATTATCAAATCATGATTTTGATCATTTCAAAATTAAAAGAGCTTTTTTGGAGGGCCATAGAAACCAAACATGCAACTATATAGGCTCACTAATGTTTAGCTAAATTTTAATTAGAGAAGTCATTTATATAGAATTTAGTTATCTTTTTTTTTTTACAATAATATAGTTAGTCTATAATAGGTATATATTATTCTATATTTAGTTATATAGAATAATAGGTTTAATAATTTATTAGCTATTATAATAAAATATTAATTTTAAAGCTATCTATACTTTAAAATAAAAATGGTCTAGGAGAACCATTTATGGAAATGCTGTCATAATTTTATTTTAAAAATAATTATTAGTAAAACTTGGGGAGCTATTTAATTAAAAAATAATTTATATAGATTTAGCTAGTAAAGTGTTTTCTTCATAGGTTAACTAATTTTTAGTTAAAATCAGTTTGATATAATCTATCATGAAATAATTTTAAACGAATCAACTTATTTAGGCCCGCATTTTATACAAATAAAAAATTCTTCGTCCAGTACACCTCCAAGTGAATTGACCGATGTACCAATCTCTTTTTTTTAACAAATAAACCAACTTGAATATAATAATATAAGTTACCAAAACCGATATATACCAATATACCAACTTGAATAATATTAGTATAAATATTAAACGATCGCAGTATATAAAAAACAATATCATATCAACGATTAAACGAAATTAACTTCACATAAATACATAATAGCAATGGAAGAGACGGCTCAACGCCGGAGCAGTTTGCGGATGGGCAAGGAGTAGACCGTGGACAATTATGGCTCGACGAGGACGGTGGATCGATGAGGATGATGGATAGACAAGGACGACAGAGGATCTCTCTGGACGAGGGAGGGAGACCGAAAGAAGAATGAATGATGTGATGTGAGTCATGTGACACTAACGTTTTTGTTTTATATAGAATTTTTTTCCCGTTCTCTCCGAGAAATAACAAGGGGAGACTGCGTTTGCGAGACTGCGACGGCTTGCCTAAGTGTCTCGTGATGATTATGAATTAGGATAGTGGGTAACGTGCAATGACTAATGGGCCACCATTAGAGCATCTACATCAACTTTGGTATAATATATTTTTTCCTAGAAAAAATATGGTATGGGGATACGGTTTGTATAGTAAATCCCTATATTTGGGGATTCACTGTAGATCACTAAACTCAATTTCTCTTTCTTGCTCGCACGTTTCTTCTCTGTACAGTTGGTGACGTGCGAATCCTTGACTCCTCCCCTTCCAATCAGACGAATATTGCTTCGATTATGGGTAATCTCTGAACTTTTGATTTCCACCATGGCTAATTTCTCTCTCTCTCTCTCTCTCTCTCTCTCTCTCTCTCTCTCTCTCTCTCTCTCTCTCTCTCTCTCTCTCTCTCTCTCTCTCTCTCTCTCTCTCTCTCTCTCTCTCTCTCTCTCTCTCTCTCTCTCTCTCTCTCTCTCTCTCTCTCTCAGTACCTTCCATGGTTAGAATTTGTAAATATCAGGATCTTCCATGGATGGTCACCGAAAAAGCAAAATCCCTCATATTGATTTAAATATGGTTATAGAGATTTATCATGACCTATTATTGCTTAAAACTTTATATTTCTATATCTATGATCTGAAAACCCAAACTCAATTCTTATAACCCTAGGTACGTTAACTTCACCTGCAATTTACTGGATTTTTTTTAATATAAATTATTTGTCAGTCTTGGTTCATGACCCCATATTATTAGAACATAACTAAACCGAAATGAAAAATAATTGTTCAAGACCAAATTAATTGGAACAACTCATTTTACCCAAAAGTGTCAAACCTACTGCATAATGGAAATGCTTCAGGAATGCTCTAAACCCAGATGAAGAAAGCTCTCATTTTTGAAAAAATGTGACATGTCTTGGCATATAGAATATAAAACTCATGAAGTTAAATCACCTATTTATAGTATAAGAAAGAGAAAATAATAATAAAATAAATAGATATTGATAGGGATAGGGAATGAGGTATTTGAGATTTTAAGAATTCATATACTGTTCATCCCTAAAATAAGGACAGAGATGACAAAGCTGCCGTGGATGCTCTTACTAATGATAATAATTGAGTACTGATTAATTAATAATCAATTAATGATTATTGATGGTATCTGTCCGAATAATATTGAATTAAATGGTAATAGAATAGGTATTAATGATGGGCAGTGGGCCGATGCGGGCTCGGGCAGTTAGGGTTGTAGGTATTGGATTCGTCTAGTTTTGGTTCTCATATATTACAAATCAAACAGACTAACCCGTTTTAACCCGTAATTCAAATGAATTAATTTTAAATTAGTCTGATTTGCTTCGGTTTGTCCGATTCATTTTATACTCCTACCGTACTCCTACTATATGTTTGATTCTCATGATAATGGTAATGAGAGAGAATTATATAATGCTAGAGGGAGATGGCGTAATTCTAAAAAAGGAATTAAAAGACATCAATTCATAAATGGCTATTTATTAAAATTTAAATATACTAATTTTTTAGTATCATTGACTTGAATTTCAGATCCTTTGTCAGAGTGGGATCTGTTGCTCTCTTCAATCTCAAACTTTGAGTCACTCTCAGGTCTGGAACAATCCTCCAGTTGTCGTTGCAACTTCAGCAACTCCTCCAAGTTGTCAAGCTGAGAGGCTCTTTGGGCCAATACAGACTATACAGTGGTGAGATTATCACAAATTTGTATTTGTTCATGTTTCCTTTTTAACTGCAGTCTGCAGATGCTCTTTTCTCACACTACAGTAGTTTTTCTCTGTTTCTGGAGCCCTTTCTTCTTCATTCTTCAATTGATCTTGTAGCTTCTTAAGCTTCTTATCTTTTAATCTAATATCTTTGTAACTGGTGTACATCTCTCATTCTAGTTCTTTTCTTGACATTTCTCAAAATACAAGGGGAACCGTTTGATCGGTGTTTTAAACGGATGTAGGCATAGTACACGCACGATGCCTGCAAGTACGTACAACAGCAGCAAATGTCCAATGTTCATTGCTCCGAGTGAGCTGGGCCAGCCCGCCATCTGAATAGAAAATGACCATTCCATGGGTTTTAACTCCATCCAAGAGAGCTCATCCTGGTGTTAAGGGCCAGTCCGAATCTTTGATTTGTGTCACCACATTCTCTACCACACATTTTTCTGAAAAGGTACACGATCTCATTCCTCGTGACAGATTAGTCATGAAATATATACAATATCCTATATCCATATATATATATATATATTAAAAATAAAATACAATTCATGGAACAGAACATTTTTCCCTCGGCAATTTGATTTCGGACCAATTCGGGCTTCATCCGGTGAATCAGAAAGGGTCGCAGACCAATAATTTAAGTTAAGCTTTTAATTCAAAATATGAAATTAATGGGCTCTTATTTGAAATTGACCTGCAATAACACTACTAAAATCAGCAGCCGGGAGGGTGGGGCGTCGCGCCGGGAGGGAGAGGGGAGGTCACGCCAGGGGGGGAGAGGGGAGGTCGCGCACAGGGACTGGGAGGAGCCGAGGGGGGGGGGGGGGGGTGGGGGCGGGAGGTCGCGCACAGGGGGAGATCGGCAGCGGAGGGGTGAGGCGTCACGCCGGGGCGGAGAGGGGAGGTCGCGCGCAGCGGGGGCCGAGCCGGGAGGGAGTCGCACGGGCGGCGGCGCTGGGATCTACAGAGAGAGAGAGAGAGAGAGAGAGAGAGAGATTGACGGCGGCGCTATGGGTGAGGGAACTGAAAACACAAAACAAAAATCGAAAATATGTTACGGGTGTTTTCATTTTACTCGATTTGAGAACCAGTTGTTCTTGAAAAAGAAGTGAAAAACCGAAGGAGCAGAATAAGAAGAAACAGAGCCTCGGGAGCGCCGCCGCACCTGCCTCCCGAAAGAGAGAAGGGTAGCATGAAAGGCCTTCCCCAGAATGCGCTTCAGCACTTGTCCTCGTTTTGGGACAATACGAGGAGGATGTCCGCCTGCTATCCCCTCCTGCCGTAGAAATCTGGTCGGTGTATCAGCCATGTTGTTGGTCGGAATCGGAATTTGCAGGGGACCCTCGGACGCTGAGTGGTCGATCTGATGCTCAGAAACAATCCCACAGCTTCGATCAGGAAGTCAGTATAGAGACAGAGTGCCGGCGCAGCGACAGCGACGCTCAAATAAGCACCGTCTCTGTCGAACACCGCGTTTTAAGCGCGTCCGGTTCCTTCCACCGTGGGTGCATCTTTTCGTGTGAATATTCTTTATTTCGGGGGTGACCGCGGAGAAAGGTTCACATAGAACATGAAGGGATGGGATGATAAAAAAAACAGCTTTGATGGATGTCATAATAAAAAATATGAAATTGTTATATTTGAAATAAAATATGAAATCGATAGAATTATTTGAAGAAAAGGATTCGGCTTATTACGTTTATTTTGTTTGGAACTAAACATTCATTTGACGCGGATTTGAATTCCAACACCAGTCAATGTTCTACCTCGTTAATTTTTATATGTAAAAATACCATTTTTATGTGTCCGTAGTGGTAACTGAGTTCTACTGTGTCGATTGGGTGTGTACAACAAGGTTAAGGACATGTTTAGGCAGAATGATTTTAGTTTTTATTTTCAAAAGTTATAGTTATTTTTAAAAAAAATTTTAAAAAATTAAATTTAAATAATCACTAAAATAAAAAAATTATTTTTTATTTTTCATATCTAAAAACAGCTATTATTTTTTATAACCAAAAAAAAAAATCCCAATTCAAATTTTTTTCGTTCTCTCCATTATATGTATTCATACAAAATTAGTTTCTCCCTACATCTTTTTTTTTCCCTTTCTCATTAGTGCTGTACATCTACATGATGCATAAAAGAACGAACAAGCAGGGCGAACCAACTGCTTTGAGGGATGGCCTTATCAACTACAAAATATTTGTCTTTTAAATTAGAAAATTATTTAATCAATTAAAAATATATGTATTTTATATTTCTATACCGAAAATTTGCCCTCCTGATCGAAAAGATTTTTCCCACCAAAAAAATCTATCCCCTCTCCCCTTCTCGGAAAGTTTCATGAGAGGTGACCTCCTGGTTTTGCTATCGAGAGATACATGGCTATGTATATAACCTTGTCTTTTCTTCTCTTTTTCTTCTTCATTTTCTTCTTTTTGTGTATTTTTACATGTTTGTCTAGCTAGATATACAACCAAGTCCTTTTCTTTTCTTTTTTTTGGTTTACAAAAGTACAATAATTTGTATCACCTCTCATGGAGGTGAAAAGAAAATACATGGAAATGTAATTTTCACCGGATTAGTGTTATGGGCTCAAGCACTTGATCCGTGGAGAGGGAGCTATGTGGATCGGTTAACTAGCCATGTGGTGTTTTAAAAGATCAGTTAGCCGTGAGATTTGTTTACGTTTTTGAATAAGTCATGTTATCATAACAACCTATAATTATTTCTTGCTACCTTGCCTAATGTTTTCTTGCGGTTTAGTTGATGCTGCTATCTCGAGTCAATGTAACCTATATAGGTACCGCACCTATGTGAATAAAGCATGGAAAAATTGACCCAGCCTTCCCTCTCCCGTTCTATTTCTCTTCACTTCTTTCTTTTCTCAAATTTAACCGTATCATTTGGTATCAGAGATGACATCTATAGACACCCGTAGTAAATCCAACGCATAGTTTCGTAATGATGTCAATGAGGCCTTAGCGCGACATGAGTCTAATTTTGACTAGCTTCACGCAACAATGCAAGCTGTGTTAATGGAGCTTCAGGCCAGCAAGCCAGTTGAGGCTCACAGACAGATGTCAATCCATTTGCTCAGGGAGAAACCTCACGAACGTCAACTAACGAGTAGTCCGGCGCTAGCCATGGTTCCCACTGGCTCAAGCTGTATTTTCTGAAATTCAATGGTGATGACCCACATGGCGGGATCTACAAGGCCGAGCAATATTTCAATTTCCAGAATGTCGAGCCATCCTAGCAGGTTCAACTGGCCTCTTTCCATTTGGATGGCATCACCTTGTAGTGGCACCGCTGGATGGCCAACTTTCGAGGCCCACTAACTTGGGCGGAATTCACTAAGGCAATCCTCCTCCGCTTTGGACCGACAGACTACGAGGATCCATCCGAGGCCTTGACTCGCCTTAAGCAAACCACCACCGTGGCGTTGTACCAAGAAGTCTTTGAAAAACTCTCTCATCAAGTTGACAACTTGCCCGAGGGGTTCCTAATCGGTTGCTTCATTGCCAGCCTCGGGGATGACATCAACCTTTATATCAAAATCAAGCAGCCTAGGACCTTGGCAGATGCCATAGGAGTAGCTCGGCTAGTGGAGGAACAAAATCAAGTGCATAAGAAATCTAACCAGCCAATTCGGACATCCACTGCTTCTGTTTTTCCAAAGGCACCGGCAAGTTCCCCAGCCAGGGTCCTCGGACCTCCTCCTGCTCAGCCTATTAACAAAGCCTTAGCCCGATAGCTCTCCACGCAGGAAGCTCGGGAACATCACGAGAAGGGCATGTGTTATTACTGTGATGAGAAATTCATTCCAGGCCATTGTTGTGAGCAACCCCAATTATTCATGATCAAGGATTTTTCACAGCCCATTGCCGAAGACGTTGTTGAAGGTCCATCGGAGCAAGGACCCCAGGAAGTTGTTCCGGAAATCTCGTTTCACGCTATAGCTGGGGTAGACCATCCACAGACCATACGTATTTATGGTAGGCTGAAAAATAAGGACGTCGTAGTTCTGATCGTTGGCGGCAACACTCATAATTTCATTGACCAGGGTGTGCTGTCCCAGTTCGGGTTGCCCATGAATTGGGACAAGAAATTTCAAGTTATGGTTGCAAATCGGGAAAATATAAACTATGTTGGGCAATGCCAAGCGCTCAATCTCACCATTCAAGGATACCACGTCATGATAGACTTTTATGTGCTTCTAGTTAAAGCATGTCAATTGGTGTTAGGGGTTCAATGGCTTGAAACCTTAGGACCCATAGAAACAGATTATGTTGGTCCCTAGTAGCCTAGGGGGGGGGGGGGTGAATAGGCTTAAATCAAATCTCTTCTCGTCTCACAGGTATAGCACAATCTGGTTACAAGATATAAAATCAGTGTGGAAGATAACCAGATAGTGGAAGTATTTTGCTTTATTATCTGATGATAATTAAAACAAAATAAGTAGCTAATACAGCTGATTACAATAGCACTCAGTTTTCCAGTTACACACATTGACGTTCTTAATCTCTATGAACTCTTGTATATCTTCACGCGAGTATCAGTTCTATCATTTGTATGCGTGCTGTTTAATATTTACATTGCCGTAGGTATATATAGACATCCTAGGAATCTATCTTGGAACTACATTTTCCAAGCTGAGTGAAGCATTGAAGTTCTCTCGAAAGTTGATACTGCTTTAACTGCTGCGGATGTGGAGCTCGAAGTATTGGAAATATAAGTATATTGAATTTTTTGTTTGATTCCAATTGCATTGAGACTGCATCCACATCTTCGCGTATTCCACGTGTCAGACAATTTAGGTGTTCAATGAGTTTGTCTTACATCGGGACGTAGCGAGCTGCTAGCATTAAATGCAACTTGGAGAGATGAAGCAGCGTCTTCTTGGTCCGTCGCAAGGTTCCTTACTCCGCATGAATGAAGCTCGGATCATTACTTCGTGTTAGTGATTGCTTACTCCGTATGAATGAAGTCCTAGAATCCTTATTCTGCATCAGCACTTCCTTACTTCGTATGAGTAGTATTTCGGAGAGCTTACTCCGCATCAGCGCGCGCTTCCTTACTCCGCATGAGTAGTGGTTCGGAGAGCTTACTCCGCATCAGCGCTTCCTTACTTCGATTTCTTATTCCGTGTCTTCTTCTCCTTAGTCCGGTGGAGTGACAACTTACATTCTTTCCCTGCAACAGGTCTCTTTTACTCCGTGCAAGTTGTAGACTCGGAATCTTACTCCGCCTTAATTGACGCGGGTTCCTTGGTCGTTTTGTTACTCGTTTAGTCCACACGAAAGGTCCTTACTCCGGATGATAACTTGGTTATTTACCAAGTGAATGACGACACTCATGATAATCCGGATCAGGATTATGTATCATGTCCTTAGCTTTGTCCTCACAAGAGTAGGTCCGAAATAGAGTTTTATCTTCTGCACAGACTGAGTAAACATGAAATAACTCCGAATCAAAATTACATAAGGTTTGATCCTCATCATACAAATTTCGGGTTTGATCCAACAATCTCCCCCAATATGGATATGCCAAACCCTTTGTAATCTGATCCGGTAAGGCAGCAAGAAAAACACAGTAAAGGATAAACAAAAAAAAAACATTTCCACTAATGTCAGCAAGAATACATTAAGCCTACAGATATAACTATGGTACATATGGCTTACTATATTTAAAGATTACTCTTGCTGCATGCTCCCGAAGTGCCATTGTCTGCTCCTTGGTAAACTCGTTGATATTGTTCAAGTTATCATCAAATGTAATAACAGATTTCAAGAAGTAGCAGACAAAAGCTCCGCAGCTGGTTCCATCGGGCTGCTGAGGCACATTTTTCTTGTTTCGGATCGCCCCTGCAAGTACTTCACCTTGACCAAGAGGAGTTAGATCCAAGTCTTCGTAAAGAGTACTCTGTCTGATTGCATCAGACAAAGTTTGAACGAGGCTCCTCATTTGTTTTCTTCTAATCTGGCGGTTATCAGGTGCATGAGAATCAAGAAGTATGATTCTCTTCTCTTTGATTAGAAATACATTTAGCATGAAATGTGGGGAGTTGACCCGGTAAGGAATGAAGATGGTGGACAGAGTACTCCAGGGTCTGCTGTTTTAAGCAGTACCATTGATGTAGGTAAGAATGGTGTCCACAGCAGGAAACTGATCTTCAACCCAGCAAGGAAGAATGTCAAAATTGTGACCTTCCTCAAATAAAGAGGGGAACATCCTCAATTCCATCTTTATTGCCAGAGCATAGTTGTCAATGTCGTCGTTGGAAAATTGTCCTTCCTTAGACAGCAAAGTACGGATGTCATTAGGATCGAAGGGGGACAGGACAGACACACATCTCCGCTCAGCAGTGGAGGAGGCATAGGCCTTGGTAGCAGCAAGTATGCTCCCGTCAACATCATCCGGATGCAGTTCCGCGTATGATGGGAGGAAGGTGATGGTGCCAGATGGAGCAGCAAAAGAAGCAGCAACGGTAGAGCTGGTCTGGCCAGTAGCAAAACGGCGGCTGCGTTTAGGTACCGGGAGACCTGGAGGAAGAATAGATGCAGGCCGTTTACGTGGAGCATCGCCAGTAGTGGAAGGAGGATCAGATACTCTCTCCCCCGGTTTGGTAGATCGTTGAGAGCGGGAAGGACGAGCCACAACTTGCGCTAAATCCGTAATGGAAGTAGACAAGCCCAGAATAGACGTGGCTATCCTATCGAGCTTCTGGTCCGCGGAGAGAAAGGAGGAGGAGAAAGCAGAAAGAATCTCAGCACCCATGTCTTTAACACGAGCGGTAATGGCCTCAATTTGGAGACGATTGTCTTCCGCAAGGCGATCGAGTTGGGCAGAGAAAGCAGCTTCGGATAAAATCGTCCCAAAGGAGGTGCGCCCAAGGACAAAGGCAGGTGCTTTAGAGGACTCCCCAGCAGGAATAGGAGCAGGGGGCGTAGGGCGGAGTCACCGGCAGCAGGAGAGGACGGTGGTGGTGCAGCAGCAGCAGTAGGAGGTGCGGGAGATCCACTTTGACCGGAGAGGTCAATGGTAGGGATTGCCGCAGGATAGGAGGGACCAACCTCAGCAGGGATAGGTGTCCGTGCGTCATGGGCAAGTCCAGAGGAGGCAGCAGCAGGAGGTGCAGCCTGTAGCATGGATGGCGACAAAAAGCCGTGGTAAGAGTTCCAAGTAAGCATCTCCTTCGGGGTTTGAGTGTGTTGAGTGTAAAACACCCGGAAGGTAGATTCTGGGACGTCAGCGGTAAGAGCAAGGCTGAAGCGCAGCCAACAGTCTTGCAGGAGGTCGGCAGGGAGATGGTCAAGGTAGTCCTGAAGGTCCGGAGAGTGAGCAGGAGAGGCTTCCGCAGGAGAGATGGGAAGCTCCGGAAGAATTGCAGCAACAACGGCAGTGACCGGAGAGAGGGATGCGGGAGCATCAGCAACAGCATCAGAGGCAGCAGCAGCAACAGCAGGAAGAAAGGCAGGGGAATCAGCAGGAGAGGCGGAGGAGATAGCCTCATGGACAGGCGGCTGAGAGGGCCTTGCAGCAGTAGATGGTTCAGCGCGAACGTTGTGCAGCGAACTACGGGAATGTGCCGAAACGGCAACAGACCGGATGCGGGAGTGGAAAGACTGGGGAGCAGAACTAACTTCGTGACCTAAGCTCGCGACGGGTTCACCAACAGAACTATCTTGTTGTTCCGAGATAGCAGCAAGTGCACGGGAGACTGGAGGGCAGCGAACGGTGAGCGTCCCATCGGCGGTAAGATGACGGAAGTAAAAGTTCGCGGGGAAGGGAATCACCAATTCGTCCTGGAAGTGCGCGGGGTGAAGGTGTTGGAAAATTTGAGACAGACCGTCCAAAAGAGGAATTCCGTTTCCCATTCCGCAGCACTCGAAACAGGAAAACGCCCCAGTCAAGTGGCAGTGACTCAAAAACCACGTACATCGCTAGCAGCAGATCGTACGGAACGGAGTCAAGAGCTGTGGAGCGAGCCAGTAAGCACCAGCTTAGTATGGTAGCCATACAGTGTTGGGGGCCCTGAAAAGACTTCAACTTGTACTCCTTTACCTTGTTGGGACAGCCCATGGATGCAGCCATGGCTAGAGCGCTCGGCCTGAAATCGTTGCCCTCAGGAAGATGGAAGGTGTCACGGATCACCTGAGGGGTGATCTTGATAGTTTTCCCTCGTACCATTGAGATGATAGGCTCATCACTGGAGTTGACATGCTGATAGCAAGCAAGGATGTCAGAGACGAGGAGATCGACCGGGGTAGTGACTAGGGTAAGGAGGTTGCTGGAACCAAGGAGCTGGCGAACCCCTTCGAGCCAGGCCGGAGGATCAGAGATTCCGGACCAGTCGACCAAGTGACCAGGAACAACGCCATAGAGAGCTTGTGCTGCCATTGAACTATGGAGGATTGGAGGAGAAGGAGATGAGATCTTTGGAGTTGGAAGAAGCAATGAGGATTTAGGGTTTTTGTAAATGGGAAGTGATAGCCTCGTGCGTCGCTTGAAAGTGCATTATAAATAGGACCTTTGCCGTGGAAGCAAGCAGGTCTCGGGTTTAAACGAGATGAACAGTGATCCGCCTGGCTATCCTGTCATTAGACTTGATGTATTAGCGCCGTCAAATAGACTGATGATGTGGCGGCCGTGCTCACTATTCAAAAATCACAGCTGTATGGATACTTCCGGATTATAGAAAAGACAATTGGCGGGGCTCGAGACGTGCATTGAATGAACCATCATTATTCCTCCTCAAAAAGATGCGATGTAAGATAATCACTTGTGTTATCGCGAAGTGAGAGTTTCAAGAGTCAGGAGGAAGTAGACCGACACTTATCCGGGCTAGTGATTGTTTGTTTAAAATTTTTCCGGATGATAGACAACTGAGATTGTAGAAGCTAAGTGCTAAAGAAAAATGATTCCTTTGCTGTCTTGGTGTCAAGGAAATATGAAGTACCACAACACTTCAGATCCGAGTCATCAAAACAAGATAGAGCAATGAAGTGCAAAGAGAATCTGAACCTGTAGCTTTGAAATGTAAACTAAAAGAACAGAAGACTAACAGGTAGAGTTAGTACGGATATGGATCAAATAGTCTTGGTGAGAACATCATAATCTGAACTAAAGAGAGACAGAACTTATGCATATGTAAGAATAGTAACAAGACACATACATGTGAATTATGATCAAATTATTGAAGAAAATGCATATGACAACTGATAATCACATAGGTTCATATTGGTCAACATAGCGAAACCTTCATACTGACAGTGATAGCTAAGATAAATTAAAAATCATATGACTTTCTCAAGTTAGGATTCATGAGTGAAACTGGAAACATGAACACATGTCAAAAGCAGGCGGATGATTGTCCGATTAAAATGCACAGTTGAGGAAAGAAAAACATCCAGCCATGCCACAATTTCGATTCATCATTGCATGTCCAGTCAAATCCGGAAGTGAAAGTTTAGAGGAAGGAGCATCTGAGACATAAAATGGGTCATTACAGAGGTAATAAATGAAGCTTTTGCTCCCCCCTTAGATCATGCGATCCTCTCAGTGAAAGACTCCCCCTCAGATAGACAGCCAGGAAAGAGATCATGAGACATATACGAGGGGTATTACTAGATTTATTAATAAAACGTTTTCTCCCCCGCAGACCATGCGATGCTCTCGGTTGACGTTTCCTGCTTAGAGAAAGTTAGCGCTATCTACCCTTTTAGGAAACTACACTTCAGAAGCTGATCAGACTACGACTGCATATACATCCGCCAGTCATTCCGAGCTAACCCATTTCATATCTTCAACTATACATGATAATAGAGCAATCTAAATGAACCGGCATTTATCATGTGGTGGAGAATGAGAAGCAAGATCATGAAATCCTAAAATGATTATTTATATAAGTTTTAATCATGTTGGCTTAAACGACTTCAGTCGGGAAATGCAAGCATCCTCCCAATAACAAAACTTTGGTTTTTATCAGACGCATAGGACACTTTGAGCAGTAAGTATGATAAAAAATTAAATTCGGTATGAATCTATTACTTTCAATAAAAGCACAATGCATATTCTGAAGACATACTGTTGATTGATTTAAGTGAAGCTATGCAGAAAGATCAAGCATACCTAATCGGAAGAGTAATTCAGAAAATCTTGCATCAGGTAGGGGCTTTGTAAGAATGTTTGCCAGTTGATCTTCAGTTGCAACATGTTCAAGAGATATATTCTTTTTGAGAACATGATCGCGAATGAAGTGATACCTGACCTCAATATGCTTCGTCTTTGGGTGCATGACAGGATTGTTGCTTATTGCAATTGCACTAGTGTTGTCACAGTAGAGTGGAACAGATGTCATGTTGAAACCGTAGTTAATAAGTTGACTTTGCATCTAGAGTAGCTGTGCGCAGTAACTCCCAGCAGCTATATATTCTGCCTCAGCAGTAGAGGTTAATACGGAATTCTGCTTCTTACTAAACCATGAAATTAATCTATCTCCAAGAAACTGACACATACCACTTGTGCTCTTCCTGTCGATGTGACACCCAGCAAAATCAGCATCGGAGTATCCGGATAAGGTGAAATTTGACTCCTTTGGGTACCAGAGTCCCAAATTCATCGTTCCTTTGAGATACCTTAATATCCGTTTAACATGAAGCATATGTGACTCCTTGGGATTCGCCTGATATCGTGCACAGATGCACGTTGCATATATAATGTCCGGGTGACTTGCTGTAAGATACAGCAAGGATCCTATCATTCCTTTGTATTCAGTCACATTTACTGATTTGCCGTCTGCAACAGGGTCTAACTTGGCACTGACTGGCATCGGAGTCTTGACGGGAGATGAACCTTCCATACCAAACTTCTTAATAATATCACGTGTATACTTAGCTTGGTTAATGAAGATTCCTTCCTTCAATTGTTTAACTTCTATTCCAAGGAAATAGGACAGTTCTCCCATCATACTCATCTCAAACTTGCAGTCATCAACTTTCCAAACTCTTCACAAAGCTTCGGATTTGATGATCTGAAAATGATATCGTCCACATATATCTGTACGATTAGAGTATGTCCATTCTCTTTTCGTAGAAATAAAGTGGTATCTATCTTCCCTTTTTAAAAGTTGTGAGCAAGTAGGAATTTTGATAGTGTGTTGTACCAGGCTCTTGGAGCTTGCTTCAACCCATACAAGGCTTTCCGTAGCTTGTAGACTAGATGTCTAGCCTTGGGTTCTATGAAATCGGGAGGTTGTTCAACATACACCTCCTTTTGAAGATCTCCATTCAGAAATGCGCTTTTGACATCCATTTGATAAACTATGAAGTTTTCATATGAAGCATATGCCAGAAACATTCTGATTGCCTCAAGTCTTGCTACTGGGGCAAAAGTCTCGTCATAGTCTATTCCTTCTTCTTGATGATATCCTTTGGCTACCAGTCTAGCTTTATTCCAGATTACTATACCATCCGTATCAAGCTTGTTCCGGAACACCCATTTAACTCCAATGACTTGCTGTGACTTGGGCCTTAGTACTAGAGTCCACACATCATTTCTCTTAAATTGATTCAGCTCTTCTTGCATGGCTTCTGTCATCACTGGTTTTCGTCCGGGCCCTTTTGGGGTGAGCTCAAACTAGACCAATGGTGAGAAATTTAGAGTCGCCACCAACTGTTTTTGGGGTACAGTTGGATACCCTTTATTTTGAGTAGTTTAAAGTGTGTGGTCTGCGTTATCAGAGAAGGGTTCGGGAGTTGGTTACGTGTAGGGAAGGATTAGCACCCCTACAGCGCCCTTTCGGTATCTAATTTAGGAGGAGGAGGTTTTTTTATTTTATTTGTACTGCCATGACTGGGTTAAGTTTCCCAAAAAGTCTATGATTTTTATTTAGCTAAGTTATTTATTCAAGTCATGGTGAAAATGGATTTACCCTAAATTTCTAAAGGGAATCCTAAAGGTTTTGGGTTTTTGTTTGAAGTGGATAATGAGATCCTACGGGTTGATTTTGGTGTTTGGTTTTATTTTGGAAATTAAAAATATGATTTTTTCTTTTTGATTTGCCTTTTTTTGTTTTGATTTTTTGGGTTAGAAAACATACATTTTTTTGTTTGTTTTTGTTTTGTTTTATTTTTATTTTTTTTGTTTTTTGTTTTTTTTTTTTGATTTTGGAAATTGAAGTACTAATTTTGGTTTTTTTGTTTGAAAACATGAAAACGTTTTTTTGTTTTTTTTGTTTTTGGAAACCTTTTTTTTTTGAAAACCTGAAATCTTAAATCAAAGTAATGAACGTATGCATTAAAGTAAAAAAAAACTGTGGAGTGTGTGATTATGACATCCACAAATAAATAAACAGAAAAATACTTTTTTTCTTTTTTTCTTGTTTCTTTTTTTCATCTCCTCTTTCTCTTATGCCTTTCTTTGCGCTCTCTTTTTTTTGTTTCCACTATATTTTACATATTACAACGTACCACATACAAAGAATGAAAATACAAGGAAAATACAACAGCAAATACTAAAAATTACATCAAATATAGAGATAAGCTAAAAAAAAAACGAAAACCAGGAAAATACTATAAATATAAATAAGATGGAAAAAAAGAGCAACAAATGTAAATTACACTGACTTTGGGGCTTTATCACGGGATATCTGTCTGAAATCTTCTGTCTGCACCAAGAGACGTTTGCTCACCCAAATCACCAAGTTCCAGCAGCACCAAGTGCAACGATCAGCTAGGACGTACTGTGGAGACTGCCAAGGTACACCGATTTTTTTTGTTTTGTTTTTTTAATGATAGGAACGTAAGAAAAAGAGAGAAGAGAGAAGAAGAAAAAAAAAGGGGCAGGCTAGCGTTGTTTTTTGTCTTTCTTCTGCTAGAGAAGAAAAGCTGGAACGAAATAAGAGGGAAAGAGAAGTTTGGGAAGGATGGGCGATTTTGATTTTAGGACAGGGGGAGTGTTGGGCGAATTTGGCAGCAAATTTGGGCGTTTTCTGGGACTCCCTTTTGTGCTTGCAGAATTTCCGCTCTCTCTCTCTCTCTCTCTGGCGTTTTCTGCAGGGAAGAAGCTCTTCTTCCCCTTTTTTTTGGATGAGGGGGCTGGATATGAAAGAATGGTAGCAAGTTTCGTTAGAGATAAGGGGATGTGTTTGTTTTCTGGGCGTTTTGTTTCGCAAGGAGGAAGCTGGGGCGGAAATCTTTTTTTCCTCTCTTTTGCGTGGACGAATCTCAGGCCCTCTTCTTCCTTCGCGTGGACAGCAGACTGAGTTTTAAGGGCTGGCAGAAATTTTGGCTGGACTGTCATTAATTGCAGCATTTAATGCTGTATTATTGATTCCCTCATTTTCGTCCAGGTCTTGTGCAATTTGTCGGGTGGACAGCTTGTACGGAAAACAGGGCAGCTCGTGATTCCCTTTTGAGTTTGTATTTTAGCACATGTGACTGAAAGGTCGTTGAAAAGCATCTTTGCCAGCAAATAAAATTCATCCCGTGAGTAAGCCAGTGAGAGGAGCCAAACAACGAAAGTCAGACGTTAAGGGTCAGAATGTCAGTAGGGTCGAAGTGTCAGCAGGTCGAAGTGTCGGCAGGGTCGAAGCTTCGGTGGGTTGAAATTTTGGTGGGGTGAAAGTCAACGGTCAACGGGTCAAAGTGTCGGCAGGTCGAAGGTCAACGGTCAACGGGTTGAAGGGTCGAAGGTCGGAGGTTGACAGGCTTCGAGGGTCCGTGGGTTGTAGGTCAAGGTTCGAAGGTTCGCAGGTCAAGGCGTCGCAAGGTCAAGGGTCGAAGGGTCGAAGGTCGGAGTGTCGGCAGCGGGGCTTCGAGGCTTCGAGAGTTAGGGGTTAAAGGTCGAAAGGGCGAGTCGAAGGTCGGAGTGTCGGCAGCGGGGCTTCGAGGCTTCGGGGCTTCGATGCTTCAGGGCTTCGAGGCTTCAAAGGTCAATGGGTCGAAGTGTCGGCAGGTTAACGGTCAACGCCGAGGTTTTTTTTTTTTTAACTTTTAACTACCTTCTTACCCTTCACCTAAAATGCAAAAATGGATAACTTTCCAGGGATTGTTTGGGGAGATCCGTATTCGCCTAAATTGATGCTTTGAAGAATTTCGCATGGCCACTTTTTCGGGCGATTTGGACCAGGGGCATTGACCGTCTTTTGGCAAGTTTCGACTTTTTTCAACGAAAGTTGTTTTGGCCATAACTTCTTCATTTTAAGTCCGATTTGAGCTTGGTCAAGTGCGTTAGTCTCCAATTTGTATCCTCTATCACCTGGTGTTGGTCTTGGGGCGCTTCAAGGACTTGTAGCAGAAGTCATTAATTTTGAACTCCCCCGTCCGTGTCAATTGTATCCATCTCGTGCAAATTGGGGCTACCATCAATTCCGAACCATTCCTTGGAAGTATGGGATCATTGTGGGCCTATTCAACAAGGTATATGGCATAAGCAGAAAGGTATATCAAAATGGGGTTAGTATGTCCAACCCAGACAAAATGGGATCCAACAGCTTCTATCCAGTTTGAATCCTGAAGAGCTTCCTCTACCACTTTTGGTTCTATTTGAGATAGAAAACATGAGTAAAGACAAATGTTGGAGGTGGTTGCTCTTGTTATTACACCAACAGTAGGATCACCAATCACTTGTTCTGAAGGGTGGTTTCGAGTCCACCCGTGATTCTGTGCATGTGATGATTGATCTTGAATAATTTGAAGCTCTCCCAGATTAGGTGGCTCTTGTTCGTCCACTGATTGAGCTTCTTCCGGACCAGTATTATCAGTATCAACAGGTTCTGGAGTACTCTGAGGTTCTCCGGTACTGTTCATTTCAGTAGTAACTGGTTCGGATGGACTGGAAGGTACTCCGGTATTTTGAATATCCGTAGAAATATGTCCGGAGATGAATGGAAGTCCAGAGTCCGATTCATCCGTAGCATCATCCGCATTATTGCTTCTTTCTTCACTGGTGCCACGTGGTTGGTCAGTATGAGTGACAGGAATGTTCATGAACTTTGAGTAGTCGATGTTATCGTCTTGATCCTGCACATTTGAATATGAAGAACCGACTTTTGACCAATCCAGGTTAGCTTCATCAAAGGTCACATGGATAGATTCTTCAACTTTTAAAAGTTTTCTATTGAAGACCCGATAAGCCTTGCTATGTAATGAGTACCCGACAAAAATCCCATCATCAGATTTTGGTTCAAATTTATTCTGGGGTTCTTTGCCATTGTTCAAAATATAGCAAGTACACCCAAAAGCTCTGAAATGTGAAATTGAAGGCTTTCGTCCTCTCCAAATCTCATAGGGTGTTTTCATGGTAGATTTATTTATTAGAGTCCTGTTCTGAACATAGCAGGCAGTGGACACAGCTTCAGCCCATAGACGAGAGGAAGTTTTGCCCCTACTAACATAGATCTACCAGCCTCGACTAAAGTGCGATTCTTGCGCTCAGCTACCATTTTGCTGTGGAGTTCTAGGTGCAGAGAAGTCGTGCTGAATGCCCTGTTCAGAACAATATGATCTCATTTCTGAAAAATCAAATTCTGTACCATGATCACTCCTGATGCATTTAATGCTCAATCCTTATGAATTGCTTATCCAGTTAAAAAGATCTACAAGATGCTCAAAGGTTCGATCCTTAGATTTCAGGAACATCACCCATGTGTACCTAGTGAAATCATCGATAACCACAAGGGTATATCTCGCACCAGCTAGTGAAGAAACAGAAATGGGACCACAGAGGTCCATGTGAAGAAGTTGTAAAGGAGCAGTTATTGAATTAACTGATTTGCTCTTAAAGCTATGTTTGGTCCGTTTGCCAAGTTGACATTCTCGATAGAGAGTATCTCAGGAGTATTTGTGTTTAGGCAGACCAGTGACCAGATCAAGCGAAGCTAATTTAGATAAAGTCTTAAAATTTAGATGAGCGCAACGCTTCTGCCATAGCCAACTATCTTCAGGTGATGCTGTAGTGAGGAAGCATACAGGATCAGAAGAATTATTTCTTAAGACCACAGAGTATATGTCCCCATATCTTGATCCGGATAACTTAATATCTCCGGATAAGTTATCTCTAACTATGCAGGTGTTGGACAAAAAGGAGACTGTGAATCCTTTGTCACATAAATTACTGACACTCAGCAGATTATGCTTCAAACCTTCGACTAGTGCAACCTTAGTGATTGATACACAGCCGTTGGTTAAAGTGTCATACCTGACAGTCTTACCTTTGCTGTTGTCACCATATGAAACGGATGGACCTCGTTTGTCATTAACTTCAACAAGTAGAGCCTGATCACCCGTCATATGTCCGGAACATCCACTATCGAGGATCCACTTGCTTTGATTGATCTTTAACTTCAAGTGATCCGACAATGCATTCTAGAGATGCTCTTGAAAGACAACAGTTTACACTTTCGGTGCCCAAACTTGTTTCGGGCAGTTAGAAAGAAACGCGAAGAGTGTCAACGTTCGGATTTTTCTTTGCTAGGACTTTTAGCTTTCCAAGTTGACTTTAATTTGTTAGTTTCAGTTGTATCTTTTATTTGGGTTTTCTTTAGAGTGACACTCCTTTGAGGTTTAGATTTTGTCTTGCTCGAAGAACCCTTTTTATTTAACTAATCTTTATTGATAGAAACTTGATTACAAAGCCAATTATCAGACAAACTCCAACATTCATAGTGGTAATGGCCTATTTCCCTACAGATGGAACAGACACTATAATGCAGAGCACAAACAGGGGATACAGTTCTCTCTTAGATTTTACAGATTTTCTACTCTGTTCCCTATGGCCTAATCCATTGCGTTTGGGTGACGCGCTCTTGGCCCTAGATGCGTCAGCCTTAGCCTTTCCTTTCTTTTTGGGTGCTACAGTTTTGGCTTGAAATGCAGCAGCCTTCCCTTCATCATTAGTTACGGGTGCTACTGCTTCGGGAACTGTAGTAACAGCCTCAGCTCCACAATCGTAAACTATGGTGCTACCTGAAATGAAACCATCCAACGGTTTAAACGTACTAACAGGATATAAGTTGGTTAGTTTCGGAGTGAAGTCCGGAGGACACTCAGTAGCTTGAGCAATGGAAGTCGATGGTTCGGAACCTAGGCCAGGTTTGACTCGGATGTTGTCAGGATCAATCCTAAAAGTAGAGACTATTTCTCCGGATTTTAGCCACTTACGATTTATTTCCTTTTCCTGTTCCAGTTCATTTTTGAGTCGTTTCACAATAACTTTTAGGCCCGTTAGGTTGGTGTTTAACAAATGATTTTCAGCTCTTAGATCATGATACCAAACCTCTTTACTCCTGAAGTCAGTTATGTCCTTTTCTAATCTAGCAACAGTAATCTCAAGACGTTTATTCTGACTTTTCATATCTTTTTACATTTGAGTAATTATTAGTCTCTTATTCTTTTCATGATCACGTTCAGTAATAAGAGATTCTAACCTACTCATGAGCTCAGAGATCGAAGGTACCTCAGAATTTGCCATGAGGCAGACGTTCGGCTTGGGAGTTGGCTCATCATCGGAGGATTCCTTCTCTTCTTCCGAGCCACTGACGTATTTTGTGACGAACGCCTTCCTCTTGTTTTTGCTGTTGTCTGAGGTGGAGCGGCGAGGAGTTACCTTGTCACTTTTCTTGGCCACTTTAGATTTGGATCTGCAGTCCTTGGCCCAGTGACCGGTTTTCCCACAATTGTTGCATTCCTAGGAACTGGACTCCGGTCGCTCCTTTCTTTGGAAAGATGATGAGGAGCGTCTCCTAAATTCTTTTCTGCTTTTCCGTAGGAATCGCTCAAAGGATTTGACAAGAAGAGCTATCTCCTCCTCCTCGTCAGAATTAGAATTCTCAGACGCGTCCGTATCATCATTCGTCAGTATGCTTAGACATTCCGTAGCTTTGAGAGCTACCTCCTTTTCTTTCCGAGCTATTTTCTCATCCCGGTCAGAGTATTTAAACCTGACTTCATGAGTCCGCAGCTCTCCATATAGTTCTTCAAGGGGAACATACTGCCAGTTCTTGTCTGATTGCATCTGGAGTTGTTTGGAGTAATAGCGATCCGGCAAGGAGCGAAAGAACTTGTCATTGATCTGAGATTGAGGATAATGCTCATTGACAGTCTTTAGCTCAAGGATGAGCTTGCCAAATCTCCGATAGATGCTTTCGAGTGATTCGCCCGGTTTATGATTGAAACTCTCAAAGTTTTGCCTGAGAGTACAGATAACGTTCTGCATTTGGGACTGACTTCCCTCATAGACGATTGTCAGTTTATCCCAGACAGCTTTCGCTGTCGTGCAGCCCTGGACGTCCGTGAAAGCCTCGGAATCCAAAGAAGATGTAACATATGCCAGAGCCTTTTCGTTGGCACATTGCTAGGCTCTTTCATCGTTGGTGAGTTCGGCATCAGTCTTTAGTCTTCTAACTCTATGTTCTCCGATAGTCATTGGAGTGGGAATCTCCTGATGAAGACATGGCCACATGAGGTGATCATGGCAGACCATGAACATTCTCATGCGAGCTTTCCACTGGGAGAAAAGCTCAGGTGTGAACTTGGGTGGCTTTGTCAGAGTGAAGCCAGAACTCTGTGGTTGTGCAGTAGCGGTAGTAGCAGGTTGAGGTGGATCAACATTTTCACTACTGCTTCGATTTGGAAGGGGCTCTTGTGCACCTCCGGAGTTAAGGCGAGTGTTGAATAGCATGCTGCTTTCTTCGGCCATTTTCGAGAGTAAAAGAGTGGGATCTCTATTAGAACTAATAAAACGTGCTCTGATACCACTTGTTGGTCCCTAGTAGCCTAGAGGGGCGGGTTGAATAGGTTAAATCATATCTCTTCTCGTCTCACAGGTATAGCACAATCTGGTTACAAGATATAAAATCAGTGCAGAAGATAACTAGATAGTGGAAGTATTTTGCTTTATTATCTGATGATAATTACAACAAAATAAGTAGCTAATACAGCTGATTACAATAGCACTCAATTTTCCAGTTATACACACTGCGTTCTTAATCTCTATGAACTTTTGTATATCTTCACGCGAGTATCAGTTCTATCATTTGTATGCGTGCTGTTTAATATTTACATTGCCTCAGGTATATATAGACATCCTTGGAATCTATCTTGGAACTGCATTTTCCGAGCTGAGTGAAGCATTGAAGTTCTCTCGGAAGTTGATACTGCTTTAACTGCTGCGGATGTGGAGCTCGAAGTATTGGAAATATAAGTATATTGAATTCTTGGCTTGATTCCAATTGCATTGAGACTGCATCCACATCTTCGCGTATTCCACGTGTTAGAGAAGTTAGGTGTTCAATGAGTTTGTCTTACATCGGGACGTAGCGAGCTGCTAGCTTTAAATGCGACTTGGAGAGATGAAGCAGCATCTTCTTGGTCCGTCGCAAGGTTCCTTACTCCACATGAACGAAGCTCGGATCATTACTCCGTGTCAGTGATTGCTTACTCCGTATGAATGAAGTCCTGGAATCCTTATAGCGCTTCCTTACTCCGCATGAGTAGTGGTTTGGAGAGCTTACTCCACATCAGCGCTTTCTTACTCCGCATGAGTAGTGGTTCGGAGAGCTTACTCCGCATCAGCGCTTCCTTACTTCGATTTCTTATTCTGTGTCTTCTTCTCCTTAGTTCGGTGGAGTGACAACTTAGATTCTTTCTCTGCAACAGGTCTCTTTTACTCCGTGCAAGTTGTAGACTCGGAATCTTACTCCGCCTTAATTGACGCGGGTTCCTTGGTCGTTTTGTTACTCGTTTAGTCCACACAAAAGGTCCTTACTCCGGATGATAACTTGATTATTTACCAAGTGAATGACGACACTCATGATGATCCGGATCAGGATTATGTATCCTGTCCTTAGCTTTGTCCTCACAAGAGTAGGTCCGAAATAGAGTTTTATCTTCTGCACAGACTGAGTAAACATGAAACAACTCTGGATCAAAATTACATAGGGTTTGATCCGCATCATCCAAATTCCGGGTTTGATCCAACAGATTATAAACAGCTTAGCATGACCTTCAAGGCCGAGGGGGTTATTCATATTTTCCAAGGGATAAGGCGAACTAGCATGGTGGCACTAGCTGACAAGGAACTCAATACATTGAAGGGCCTTGGTTTTTTCTTTCAAATTATGCTCTCCTCTGAGACCAAGTAGCCGCTTAAACATCCACCAGACATGGCTGTCCTTCTAGAAAAGTTCTCTAGAATTTTCAGCCAACCCTCGGGATTACCACCCCCACAGTCACTTGACCACAAGATTCCCATTCCACCAAACTGCCCCCCAGTTAGCGTAAGACCTTACCGTTACCCCTATTATCAAAAGGCTGAGATTGAGAAGCTGGTACATGAGCTCTTACAAACAGGGTTGATTAGACCCAGTAACAGCCCCTTCACTTTCCCGGTTCTTTTAGTTAAAAAGGCGGATGGCACCTGGCACTTTTGTTACAATCAAGGATAAATATCCAATACCTGTGATCGATGAACTTTTGGATGAACTTCACGGAGCTAAATTTTTTTCAAAACTGGATTTAAGGGATGGTTACCATCAAATTCGGGTAAAGGAGGTGGACGCCCCAAAAACAACCTTCTGGACTCATGAAGGGCATTATAAATTCCTCGTAATGCCATTCGGCCTCACCAATGCTCCCACAACATTCCAGAGTTTGATGAATGACATATTCCATCCCCATTCGCGCAAATTTATTTAGGTATTTTTTGACGATATACTTGTTTATTCTAAGTCATGGTCTGATCATCTTTCCCATCTGCAAACCGTTCTACAAATCATTTCCGACAATCAATTATTTACAAAGGACACCAAGTACAGTTTTGGAGTCACACAAGTAGACTATCTAGGTCATGTAATTTCAAACCACAGTGTGGCTGTCGACGCCACCAAGATTAAACCTGTCGTCAATTGGCCGCCGCCCACAACAGTCAAGGGGGTTCGAGGCTTCCTCGGCCTCACTAGTTATTACAGGAAATTCATCCGCCACTTTGGTGGAATTGTCGCACCCCTACACCAACTTTTGACCAAAGGGGATTTCCACTAGACAGCTGTGGCAGAGTTGGCCTTCCAGTAGCTAAAAGGGGCGCTCACCACGGCACCCATCCTATGACTACCTGATTTTTCCCAATAGTTCGTGATCGAATGTGATGCGTGCGGACTTGGCATTAGGGCTACATTATCCCAAGAAAATTGGCCTGTTGCTTTTTTTAGCGAAGCCTTAAAGGGGGCCGCCTTGGCTTTATCTACATATGAAAAGGAAGCTGGCTGTGGTTAAATCTATTCAAAAGTGGCGTCCTTATCTGCTTGGTTGACCTTTTACGGTTCGCATAGACCACAAAAGTCTTAAATATCTTTTCAAACAGCGAATCACCACCCCAACTCAAGCTTATTGGCTGCCAAAAATTCTTGGTTATGATTATGTAATTGAGTATAAGAAAGGCAAGGAAAATTAGGGAGCCGATGCCTTATCTCGTGTGGTGGAATTCCATTTCCTAGCAATATCTGCACCACATGCAGATTAGTGGCTTACTCTTCAGCAGGAAATACAACAGGACCCTTTTTATCAAAGATTGCTCTCTCGAAGACCCTCAATTTTGGATTTCCACTTCCTCCAACGTGATGGGGTTTGGTTTAAGGGGGAACGGGTCTATCTCAGCCCCACCTCCTCCCTAATTTCCAAGATTGTTGAGGACTGTCACTCCTCTTCCATGGGAGGCCATTTTGGGTTCCATAAAACCTTGTCCCGCATCAAGGAGAGCTTCCTCTGGCCACGGATGTAGCAAATAATTAAAGATTTCCTACTTCGATGTGTCACCTGACAAAAGAATGAATCTGACTGCATGAAGCCGGCAAGGTTGCTACAGCCCTTGGAGATCCCCCAACGTATCTGGACAGATGTATCGATGGACTTCATTGATGGATTACCTCCTTCGAGTGGGCACACTGTTATCATGGTTGTAGTAGACCGTTTGTCCAAGTATGCCCATTTTGTGCCCCTTCGATATCCGTACTCTGCTGCTACGGTGGCAAAGGCCTTCATCCAAAACGTGGTTTGCCTCCACGGCATCCCAACATCAATCGTCAGTGACTGCGACAAAGTATTCACCAGTTCCTTTTGGCAAACTCTGTTCAAGCTACAAGGAACCCAATTATGTATGAGTTCTAGTTACCATCCCCAATCTGACGGACAGACTGAAGCTGTCAACCGTACTTTGGAGCAGTACCTGCGTTGCTTTGCGGGATCCCAGCCCTGAAGATGGCTTGAGTGGTTACCATGGGTGCTTGCTTATTTTATTCAAAAAAAAAGTCATTTTTATGTTTTTATATTTTTAAGGAAAAATACATTTTATGGATCTAGGCTAAAAAAAAAATCTTAGACAAATATTATTTTAAAAAGGCCCTTTTAATTTTAGAAAGAAAAAAGCATGAGATCTAGGCCCATGTGGTAATAAAAACATTTTGAATAAATAATATTACCACAATTAATGTTGGCCTGAGTAGCAAGCATATGAGCATCAAGGGCTCAATCTCGCCTCCACTCAAGCCTCTGATATAATTTTTCTAGAAAAGATTGATTTTTGTGTTTTATTATTTTTTAGGAAAAAAGAGAGAAAAAGGGAATAATAAAATTCAATTTTGGGTACTATTCTCCTTTACAAGTAATATATAAAATTTTAACTAAAAAACAGTTTAATAAAATAAAAAATGGAAACTTAATGATTTCCTGCTTGTTGATAGACTTGATTCCCTTTTTTGATGTTTTCGAATGCTTCCAAATGCCCCCCCCCCCCCCCCCCCCCCCAATGCATAGGAGACTTTCCCAGAATTTTATGTGATGCTTTGTTCTCAAAATCATCCAAACAGATGCCAGGAGAAATAATGGGTATTTTCCCTGTCCATCCAAAGCTTTTCCTCCCTCCTCTTTTTTTTCAAGGTTTGGGAAACTGCTTTTTTATAGGCTATGGTTCAGATTTTCAAAAGGGAAAATTCCCCCTTTAACGTTTGATAAAAAAAAAGGGTAAATAAGATTTCTTATCCCCCAATGAATTTTAATTATGTCAATCAAAATTATTTAATTTTGCACACTGCCCAATTTAAATCAATTAGCTTAATTTGATTAATATCTCCCTTTTTAATATTGGACTGCATCTGGACACTATACAAGGAAGAGCTAAAGTTTCGGGATTGAATTTTTGATATTTCTTGACATTGCAAATATATTCTTTTCCTTTTTCAGGGTTTGCATATATACGACTTGCAGTGACGTGTTTTTGGAAACTTTCCTCTCCCAAATTTCAGTGTCTAGGAGTGAACAGGCTGTAAAAATATCAATTTTAGAAATCAGTTGATGTGTTGGGGACTGCTACAAGTTGTTGGAGCTGGTGCAGGTAAAAAAACCTCATGATGATGTCAGAAACCTCATGGAAGCACTCAAAAACATCTTGGAGCTAGAAAAACCTTATGATGACGTCAGAAAGCTGCTAATGACATCATAAACCTCATGGAAGGACCTAGAAATGTCCTGGAGCAGGGAAAACATCATGATGATGTCACTTTCCTAATGATGATGTCACAAACCTCCTGATGGCCTTTAAAACCTCATGATGATGTCACAAAGTCCATGATGGCTCACGAGAGCTGGGGCACTGGGATTCCTAATGTTGATGTCACAATCTGCTCTGCGCGTCATTAAAAAAATTAGAAATTGGGCTTCCCTAGGACTCCTTTATTCTTATTTGCTGTGAAATGAAAATAACTTTGTATATATATTGTACCAATAAGATGCAAAACTGTCAATGTGGGACAAGCATTTTATGAAGAACAAAAATCACAAAAAACAAAGCAGATTTTATAGCAACTTCAAAAATCCATAACTTTCTCCACAAAGCTCCAATTAAGGTTAAATTGGTCTTGTTTTGCTCAAAATTTAGTTATCTATCTATGAAAATTGGAATCACTCAAAAATAATCCACCATTTTGGAGTAAAATGGGAAAAACTGTACAGAGGTACCTGGTGAAGTGAACGTTCCGCCCGTCTGATTCCAAAACTCATAACTACATGTATATAAGTCCGAATAACCTAAAATAAGTTGTAAATGATAAATAAATATGTTATCTAACCAACTCAATTGACTTTGTTCGATTACAATAAATATTGAGAAAGTTATTAGCAAAATAAAGCACTATGCTCCTGTTGCCTAACCAAAACTTGAGTACCAACTTCGAATGACCATAACTTTGGTCACGAAGCTTGGAACGACCTAAAGTCAGTTGGAAATGATAGATGAAGATGTTACGTAACCAACTCAATTGACTTTGCTTGATTCTAGCAAGTATTAAGAAATTTATTGGCAAAACAACACGTTGCGTGTTAGCTGCCCTATCCAAATTCATACGAAACTTGATATTGTTGTCATAATTTCTTCATTTCTTCTCAAAATTGAGTACAGTCAAGTACGCTGTTCTCTAATTTTCACCATTTTACCATTCAGTGCTGGCTCTAGGGTGCTTTGAAGTTTTCTTCAGAGGTCCTTAATGGGGTGGTCTTTGTTAAATACGACCATAATCTAACCCGGTCAAAATGAGGTCCAACACCTATCTCATAACAACCTAACAACTGCCTCAGCTGTTAAATATCAGCTCACTAAGAGGCAAGAGCTCATCTCAGGCCCCAACTCACTACACCCAACTCAAGGGTACCAACTTAGGGGTACCTCAGTTTAGGGGGTCCTAGCCACCTGCCAACAGAAGCTCAATTGTTAAATATACCAGTTCAACCACTGAATACCAACAAAACAGCACCCTCCAAGCCTCTAAAGATTATGAGGAGTTAAATCCAGAACTACATTCAATAACCTAGCAAGCCAAGCAAAAAAACTGGCCAACTACTCGAGCCCCATACTCGACGCTCGACGCTCAATGTTCGACACTACTAAACTCAAGCAACATACAAACCCTCTGCTCGAGGCACAGTTCTCAAAGCACCTTGCTCGACACTCAACTCGAGCTTGTTCAATGTTATATTTTGCTCGAAGCTCCCTGCTTGACACTTGGCTTGAGGCTGGCTCAACACTCGAGCCTCAATTAGACATTGAGTAGCTTGCCTGAAGTAACCCTTCGATTTCATTAGATGAAATCCAATTTAAAGACCCTAAAAATCCAATTCTACGCCTCAATCCACACCAAAAATGGATTTTGAACACATCCTAGCCATATTGGGCTATCACAACAACTTAAATTTAAGGTTAACAAATAAAATCGGCTTTTCTCAAATTCTAGAGTTCATCACTAATCATGATTTTTACCCAAATCATACATGCTAATCCCACTAAGATTCATGTAGATAGATAAAATCACTTACCTAGAGGTAGGGTGTTAAATGGGCTAGAGGCCCGCGGGCCGTGTGGACTGGCCTGTCATATGGGCCGAACTGGGCTTTATATTTTAAGCCCGTTTTGCAATGAGCCTCTACGATTTTGAGCCTACAGGCCACAGTTCAAATGGGCTTGTCCCACATAGATATGGGCCAGTCCACGAGCTATAGCCTTATACAAACTTAGCCCAAAGCCCAAACCCAAACCAACCCACGAAGCAGCTAGTCCGCCCCACAAGCTCGGCCCAGAGCCCACACCTAGCCCACGCATCCCACCGCCCTTCCCCCACAAAGCCCAGCCCCCACTTGTTTAAAAGCAGGTGGACTGGGCTCAGCCTAGCCTGACCCGACCCGCCCGTTTAACACCCCTACCTGGAGGTACTATCACAAATCGGATAGCCACAAATCGCCAAACCATGGCTCCAAGCTCTAAGCTCCTCAAGCTCCAAGCTCTCCTCCATGTATAGCTCGAATGAATGCAACTGCGTTCTCTCTCTTTTCTCTAGCTATTTTATTTCTAGATATTCCTTAATTAATAAACACTCAAAAATCATAAATGACCTCTCAGGGTCACAAACTCCAAATGGAGCTCAATAACTCTCAAAACGTTTGAAATAATGAGCGTATCACTATCTAGATGTTTCCCAACCCAACTGACCGCTCAAATGCAAGGTCAATCAACAAGCCTTTTAAAAAGTTAACAAATGAGCCTTTCGGGGCCTTGACCTAGAATCGGGCCCAACTAGTGTCGAAATACTCACATCGACCGCCACATCACCGTCAAGATAGCAAATTCCTATAAAATGATTATCTATCAACATTACCCAAAATATAAGCCTTTACAGAACCAAAGTAGTATATCTTGTAAAATACTTAAAAGATAAATTCTTATTAATATAACAAATTCAAATCCCCCCATGTTATATGTTGTGAGTATGTTAGTTTATTCTTTACAATAACAATTGGTATCAAAGCTAAGTTACACCAGAGGTAGATTTGAATTTCAACATATATAGTATAAGTGTAAATAGATTTAGAGTTGGGTAATTGTGGTTTACTACCTAACAACGTGGTGAAAATGCTAACAATCAATTACAACATTTAATATAAATGGGACTAGCTCAAAGAAGAATTATAGCAAGGGGATGTGAATCCTTGACAACACAAATTACAAGATATGGAGAGCTAGAATGGAAACAATTTTTATACCCATGGGAATAGATGTTGTATGAACGGTAAAAGAAAGGTATATAGCACAAGAAAAGGATAGAGAGGCCACAAAGGTAGAAAGGAAACTTATGGGCTAAATGGGAGAGCCATAAGTGTTATAACATCAAAATTTATAGGTTTTAAATACTCTAAGGTAATGGTTTGTAAGTAACCAAAGAGTTATGGGACAAATTAGAACATATATATCACAAAAATGACAAAATAAAAGAGTCCAAACTGCAGATTTTATATTAAACTATAATGCTCTCAAGATGTATTATAATGTCCCGCATTGTCTGGAGTAGAGGAACAAAGCATGCTCTTAAGGAGACGTGGATACCTCTCCTAGCACAAGGCCTTTTGGGGATTGCGGCCCTATAAAAACAAACCTGGGGATTGGGTTTAGGCCCTAAATTGGGCAATATCAATCAATGTGTGGCTTGCACTATTACAAATGGTATCAAAGCCAAGGCTCGAGTCAAGTATGCCAGCGAGGATGCTAGGCCTCTAGGGGGGTGGATGTAATGTCCCACATCAGTTGGAGAGGAGGAACGAAGCATGCTCTTAAAGAGGCATGGATACCTCTCTTAGCATGAGACTTTTGGGGGGTTGTGGCCCTATAAAAACAAAATCGAGATTGGGTTTGGGCCCTGAATTAGATAATATTGGGCTACGGGTGGCTTGGGCTATTACATATTTAATAATGAGATTATTATAACAAAAATAATAGATTGACCTCACCTAATTATATTACTAGGTAAAATCACTATATTAAAATGATATTATTTTGATAAATAACTTTTATAAATTTTGATATGATGACCTTAGGTTATTCGTTTTTGTTTTCAAGATAGGAAAAAATAAAATAGTGGCGCCATATTTTGTCGTTTTGTTTTTAGTTTATTTTATTAAAATTTATAACTCCTAAATCGTGCAAATATTTGGCTTGGGCTTATACAACTGATCGGGAGGATTTATACCCCCTTTTTAGGGCCATTTTTGGTACATTTTCATATTTTGATGGCCTAACCCAACAAGAAGGATTTCTTGTAGTTTTTGTGTATTTTTGGCTATATTTCTTGCAGGAATCCAACAATCAAAGAAGAATTCACCTAATCCACAGAAGGAAGAAAGAATCCCAAGGACCTGAAGATCACGACGCCCAATTCTCAAGTTGGTCGGGTGAAGGTCGAGTGAAGCCCATACTTCATGTATGGCTTCGCAAAGACACACTGATAATTTTCTCCTTCTGGTCGGGTGAAATCCGAGAACGTTTGTACGTGGTCAGGTGAAGGACCGTTCACCCGACCAGGTCGGGTGAAGCTTATTTTGCACCGGCGGACTTGCAGAGGTTCATGGAACATAACTGTCTTCTGGTCGGGTAAAGTTTGAAGACGCTACAGTGTTGTCGGGTGAAGATTTCTTCACCCGACCTCTTCACCCGACCAAGCTCAAATTCCGGCGATAAACTTTTTGTTTTTGTAGTTCACTCTTTCCCTTCTGGACCGAAGTCATTTGAGCAAAAGACAGGCACAAAACACTTAGGTCAAAGAAGAATTAATTGAAAAAATTTGAATTCAAATAGGTACTTTGTATTTGGATTAAGGTCTTTTATGGGGATTAAGAGGGGGATTTATATTATTTTCAAATTCAAAAATAGGGAGTTACATGAGAGTTAATATGGGCTAATTATTTGGAGGAATTATGGGAAATAATGGGAAATTCAAATTCAAAAATTCAAATATAGCCTTGGGAGGCTATAAAACAGGAGTGGATCCTTTATTTGTAATAATCCAATATTCATACAGTTCTCTTTCATTCTATATTACCATTCTTTATCTAGAGTAGAGAAAGGGAGAGAGAAGAAGGCTTGGGGTATCTCTTGGAGTTTGAAGACATTCTGTTGGAAAAAGAAGATCAACCTTGGAATTCTTGGTCTAAATAGGCAAGTTATCCTTTTGGTTTTTCTTATCCATCTTCTGTAATTTTGTTGTTTTCAATCTAACTATGGAAGCTTAAAAACCCTTGATTGGGGTAGGATGGAGTTTGATGTAATAAATTAATTTGCAATGTTTTAGTTTAATCTTTTTCACCTTGTGAGTATTTATTGGATATCTTGGGTTTAAATATAGAATGGATTCTGGCCATTTCATTTTATCATATTAGGTATTTATGTGAAGGATTGGAAAATGAAGCATAAGTACTGAAAAAATCAAGATACTCAAACTAGGGGTTACATGATTGGCGGAAGCGGGTGTAAACCTAGGATATCAAGTCAGGAGTTTATCTCAAGACTAAACAACCCAAATCTTAAAGGGTCACCCGTCCCCCATGCTAGGGTGTACACAGAATTACTGCACTTGGAAAAGGCTAATTCATGCATTAGAGGTTGGGTATTAAATGTTATCACAAGGAAAGAATTAGATTAAACTAAGACATAATCTTGAGAAAAATACATCAAATGAAATCTTAACTCCAATCACCTTTATCAATTGAACTTTTCTCTACTCAAATCAACATTTTTATTTCTCACATATTTTTAAAAATCAATTATTTAAATTCAGTTCTATTTTTACATTGCTTTCAACCAAAATCTCTTTATAAGCTAGTTAAAATTTCCAAATTCTACATCCTTCCCTTGGGTACGATAATCCGGACTTAAAAATCCACTTTATTACTTATCATGATTTGTACACTTGCAAATCTTCGATCAACAACCTAGGTTGCCTCACAATTTAAACTTAACCCATAGCGAATATAAAAAAACCTATCCCAAAATGAGTATAATTACTCATTTTTATCCTTTATTTTTATATTTTTTAAATAAATATTTGATGTTTAATAATAACAACAATACTAAATTTTTACATATTTTACTTAGGTTGTTAGTGACTTAAGTCAATTCATGTATTGTCCAAGTAAATGCCATATGAATGTCATAATGTGAATCCTTCATTATTTGAAGTCATCTCGTGAGAAAGAGATTATGTCTTCAAAGAATGGTCATTTAAATATTGTTGCTACACATATGTTGAGAACATCATTAACAAAAAATCTATTGGCTACTTTACTTTTGTGGGAAGTGTTAAAGAATGCAGCCATTTAAAATTAGTGGGCAAAAGAAAAGAAAGAAGGTTAGAATTTTCTTCAAGGAGGATGGCTGACCTATTTTTGTCAACATTCAAGAGCTAGAAAAAGCCTATAAATAGGCATTCCATTTGCATTGCAAAATCATCCTAAGCCTCTCAATTGTATGGGAATTTTAGAGAAAGAGAGAAAGAGAGAGAGAGATTTATCAAATTAATAATTTCTTGGGTGTATTTGGGTATTGAGATTGAGTGTTTGTAAACACAGTGTATTTTTCTCTTCATAGTGAAAATACTGCAGTAGCTCCGTGGACATAGGGAATTTCCTGAACCACGTAAAATTCTCGATGTATTATTTTTATTTCCTCCTATTTCCGTATTTCCTCCCAACAACTGGTATCAGAGCTCCGGGTTCGAATTCTCTTGACAAATTCTGAGTATGCTCTATGGCTGCAGCTGTGTCTGATCTGTCACATCAGAAATGATTTATGCTTGAGTATTTCAGTGTTATATATATGTACTACTCACGTATACGGTATTGTTCACGCATATGGTGAAACAGTAGGTTCGAGTTCAAGAAGGTGCCATGGCGTCCGAGAAGGATTCATACAAGATCGAGAAATTCGACAGGACGAATTTTAGTTTCTAGCGAATGCAGATGCAGGACTATCTGTACCAAAAAGACTTGTACCTGCCGATGGGAGAAAAGCCGATGGAAATAAAAAACGACGATTGGAAGGTGCTAGATCGCAAAGCCTTGGGGGCGATCCGTCTAAGTTTGACGAGATCTGTGGCCTTCAACGTCAAAGACCAGGATACAACTGCAGGACTGATAAAAGCTTTCTTGAATATGTACGAGCAGCTTTCTGCGGCTCATAAGGTATTTTTAATTAAAAATCTATTTAATTTAAAAATGCCAGAAAATGAGAATTTTAGAGAGCATCTAAATTCCTTCAATGAGGCCAAAGACGAATTGAAATTGGTAGAAATTACTTTCACCATTGAAGTGAATGCCAGTGCCTTGCTTAGTACTATGCCAGAAGGTTGGCAATCAATGTACAATTTATTTCTGCTTCTTTTAGGAAAAATAAAATGGTATTCTCAGAAGTTGCAGACATGATCATGATGGAGGAGATCAGAAGGAAGGAAGAAGGCCCTCCCACATCGGCATCAGCATTAAATCTGGAGAGCAGAGGTAGAGGCAGAAACAAAGGTACTCAGGAGTAGAGATCTACATTGAGGAATGGTAGATCCAAATCCAGAGGTTGCCAATTCCAAACCAACAAAGGTAAAATAAAATAGAATGTTGGAATTGTGGAAAATTGGGACATTATAAGTTTGAGTGAAGGGGTCTGAAAAAGGAAGACGACGTGCATGGAAGTGCAAATGTCGTATCAGATGATGCTCTCATATATTCTATGGAGAGCAAGACGGAATCCTGGGTACTAGATTCATGGGCTTCATTCCACGCTACCTCAAACAAAGAAGTGTTCGAGGATTATGTTGCAGGCAATCGAGAAAAGGTGTATCTTGGTAACGATCAGGCATGCGATGTCCTTGGTCAAGGAACGGTATAGATCAAGCTTAATGGATCTGTATGGAGACTGAAAGATGTGAGACATGTACCTAGTCTCAGAAAGAATTTAATTTCTATCGGATAATTGGCAATAAATGGCTACGTGTCCACTTTTGCAGGAAACACCTGGAAGATTTCAAAGGGAGCCATGACTATTGCACGAGGTAAGAAACATGGAACTCTTTACACAACTATGAATGGAAATTGTTTCATTACAGTTGCAGAGTGTAAAGACGACCCAAATCTGTGGCACCAAAGACTTGGCCACATGAGTGCAAAGGGAATAGAAGTCATGCATTCAAAAGGGAAGCTGCCAGGAGTAAATCAATAGATATTGATTTGTGTGAGAGCTGTATTTTCAGAAAGCAGAAACAGGTCAACTTCAAAAGGGAAGGCAAAACCCCAAAGGAATCAAAGCTCGAATTGATTCACACAAATGTTTGTGGACCAGCTCCAATTTCATCAATTGGAGGTAAGTATTATTTTGTTACCTTTATTAATGATCATTCCAGGAAAGTATGGGTATACTTCATCAGATAGAAGTTAGAAGTATTTGAAACATTCAAAAGTTGGAAAGCAATGGTCGAGAATGAAACCGGTTTGAAGGTCAAAAAGCTGCGTTCAGATAATGGTGGAGAATATGAAGACACCATGTTTAAACGGTTCTGTTATGAGAGTAGGATCAAGCTCGAGAGAACTGTATCAGGGACACCACAACAAAATGGCATAGCAGAACAGATGAATAGGATGCTGACTGAAAGAGCTATAAGTATACGCATACATGTAGGGTTGCCCAAGAAGTTTTGGGCAGAGGTAGTCAATACAGCAGCTTATCTCATCAACCGCAGACCATCAACACCTCTAGAGTTCAAAATACCAGAAGAAGTTTGGACGGGAAAAGAGGTTAGACTTTCAGATTTGAAAGTATTTGGTTGTGTCTCTTATGTGCATATTAGTGATAATGCTAGAAGTAAACTTGATGTTAAATCACTAAAATGCACATTTGTTGGTTATGGTGGTGATGAATTTGGTTATAGATGCTAGGATAACCAAAATAAGAAAATCATTAGAAGTAGAGATATTGTGTTTAATGAAAAAGTCCTGTATAAAGATAAAGACACAACCGAATCTACTAGTCAAGTGGATCTTGAACCTATTTACTTTGAGCCTGATGATGTCCTAGATAGTAAAACTATCAAGACAGGTCAGAAACCTCAGGTGGAGGAAGTTACAAGACAAGCCAGTGAAGAGCCACAGGATCAAGTTCCTACATTGAGGAGATCCAGTCGACCGCATGTACCAAACAGGAAGTATTTGAATTATTTGCTACTGACAGATGGGGGAGAACCTGAATGCTATCATGAAGCATGTTAGGTAAAGGATGCGAGCAAGTGGGAGCTTGCAATGGAAGATGAAATGAAGTCTCTTATATCCAACCAGACTTGGGAATTAGCAAAGCTACCGGTCGGCAAGAAAGCTTTGCAAAACAAATGGGTGTACCGAGTCAAGGATGAGCATGATGGCTCTAAGCGATATAAAGCAAGACTGGTGGTTAAAGGCTTCCAACAGAAGGAAGGTATTGACTACACTGAAATATTTTCTCCAGTTGTTAAACTAACTACCATTCGGTCAGTTTTGAGCATTGTAGCAGCAAAGGATCTACATCTCGAGCAATTAAATGTAAAGACAGCTTTTCTCCATGGCAACTTAGAGGAAGAGATATACAAGTAGTAACCAGAAGGATTCACAGACGAAGGCAAGGAAGATCTGGTATGCAGGTTGACCAAAAGCTTGTATGGTTTAAAACAAACACCCCGACAGTGGTACAAGAAATTTGATGGTTTCATGCAGGATAATGGCTATCTGAGATGCAATGCTGACCATTGTTATTACTTCAAGAAAGTTGACTCTAATTTTATTATCTTGCTACTTTACGTTGATGACATGCTAATAGCAGGAGCAAATTTAGATGAGATCAACAAGTTGAAGAGACAGTTATCCAGTGAATTCGAGATAAACGACTTGGGTGCAGCAAAGCAGATATTTGGAATGAGGATTAGCAGAGACAGACAGAAAGGTACCTAACAATTATCTCAATCAGAATATATTCGTAAGATATTACAAAGGTTTAGCAAGAGTGATGTCAAACCAGTGAGAACACCTTTTGCTAATCATTTCAAGTTGTCAAAGGAGCAATGTCCAAAGACAGATGAAGAGAAGGACTACATGGCTAAGGTTCCATATGCCTCAGCCATTGGAAGCTTGATGTATGCCATGGTGTGCACGAGACCAAACATTGCTCATGCAGTGGGAGCAGTGAGCAAATTTATGTCTAATCCAGGAAAGCAGCATTGAGAAGCAGTAAAATGGATACTTAGATACTTGCGATGTACTACTAACAAATGTCTATGTTTCAGAAAAGGTGAACTAAAGTTGTAGGGCTATGTTGATGTTGATTTTGCTAGAGAAATAGACCACAGGAGGAGCACTACATGATATGTGTTCACGTTGGGGACTACAGCAGTAAGCTGGAATTCTCAGTTGCAGAAGATTGTGGCTTTATCTACAACTGAGGTAGAGTATGTTGCAGTGACAGAAGCCATCAAAGAGTTTATTTGGTGACAAGGATTATTAGCAGAAATGGGTTTCAACCAAGAGACGGGATGTGTTGTACAGTGACAATTAGAGTGCAATACACTTGGCAAAGAATTCAACATTTCATTCATGGACCAAGCATATTGGACTTCGTTATCATTTCATTTGATCATTGCTGGAGGATGAAGTGTTGACACTTGTGAAGATACAAGGGAGCAAGAACCCAGCTGATACGTTAACCAAAGCAGTCATTATAGACAAATTAGAGTTATGCGCAACTCTAATTAGTCTTCAAGAATAATTAAGTTGGAAAGAGCTACTACAGATGTGAAGACATATTGAAATCAGTCTTTAAGTGGGAGATTGTCAAAGAATGCAGCCATTCAAAATCAGTGGGCAAAAGAAAAGAAAGAAGGTTAAAATTTTCTTCAAGGAGGATGGCTGGCCTATTTTTATCAACACTGGAAAGCTAAAAAAAGCCTATAAATAGGCATTCCATTTGCATTGCAAAATCATCCCAAGCCTCTCAATTATATGGGAATTTGAGAGAAAAAAAAAAGAAAGAAAGCGAGAGCTAAGTGAGAAATAGAGAATTATTAAATTGATAATTTCTCGGGTGTATTTGGGTATTGAGATTGAGTGTTTGTAAACACAATGTATTTTTCTCTCCATAGTGAAAATACTACAGTAGCTCCATTGATGTAGGGAATTTCCTGAACCACGTAAAATTCTCGGTGTGCTATTTTTATTTCCTCCTATTTCCGTATTTCCTCCCAAGAGGAAGGAGCCTGGTTACATAGAGGAGCAATATAACAAAATTAGTTGCATTATCTAGTGTTGAAGCTACATTTTGAAGAATAGTCAAAGGAATATGTGAACTTCTTTGGCTTAAAAAGCTTGTTAGCTAAGATTGGTGTTGCTTTTAACTCTAAAATGAACTTGTATTATGATAACAAGGCAACCATTGCAATCTCCCACAATCTAGTCCAATATTATTGCACTAAGCACATTGAAGTGGATCAAAATTTTATCATATAAATTCTTGAAAAAAAATATTCGGCTTCAATTTGGTAAATTAGAGGGTCAATTGGTTTGGTTAATATCCTTACAAAAGTAATATTTATAAAGAACTTTCATAACTCACTTGACAAGTTAGGCATAAGAGATATTCATGCACCAACTTAAATGGGGTGTTGACGTGAGCAATCTAAGATTAATTAGAGATATTTTCTTTAATATTAACCCCTCACTTTAAGAGTCATCCAAAATCTTAGCCCTAAAAATTGTGCATATATATCTGATAAAATTGATACCTAAAATTCATTTATACGTATATATTATTGTACCCAATTGAAAAAAAAATTGAGATATGCAAAATTACTTCCACTTTGACACAAGAGACATTAATAGTGATGAAAGGTCAGACACCAGTGGAATCAATGACAAATTTACCAGAGAAGAAGAGGGTACCTCTGTCTCAAGACTGAGTTAAAGGGCCTGAAGAAACAATCTTTGTGTAATGTTTTATTCATTCCATCTCCTTCCAAGATGACCTTCTAAACCCACAACAATCGTGTTTTTGTTTTGGATGAGTCTTTCAAATCCATTTTCTTCTATTTTAAATCAAGAGAATTTGCATGTTAATTATTTATTTGTCTATCTATTTTTTCAGGTAAATTTGTGTAGAAATGAACCATTAGATCAATATGAAATTTTATAAACATGATAGATATTATATAAACATTCAATCAGGGATTGCAATTTAACCCGTACCCGCCTCGGTGGGGCAAGTTTTTTTTAATTTATCAGGGTACGGAGCTGGCACGGGGCAATAATATTTTACCCCGCCGGGGTATGGGGGACAGGGCAAGCATCCCCCACCCTATGTACCCGCCTCACCCCGGGATAAATCCCCGCCCCGCGGGTATTCCCCGTTACGACCTAGCCAGCCCCCACACACCCACCCATGACTCGGGATAAATCCCCCCGGATCCCCCCGGGATAAATCCCCCCGTGACTCGGGATAAATCTCCACATCAATCAATCTCATTCCATAATTATCACATACAAGGTGCACGCTCAAGTTCCGACGTTAATGCGTACCTTGACAAAGAAGGCGACACAATCGAACACGGTGAATTCCAGACCGATCGGCGATCATTAAATGGTGGCACCCAATCTAATAAAGATGTGTATGCCAAGGCTTTAAGCACCGGATCGAAAGAGTCGGCATTACAGATCATCCGTGATAAGGATCCAAAAACCTTTTTATTACAGTATCACAATATTTCATCTAACATCGACAGGATATTTGCTACGCCACCTGTCATTTTTATTCCAAAATGACAACACAATTCTTTTATTATTCCCGACGATCTAGAACAATGGTTGGGTGATCAATTTGTTCTGGATACTGTTGCGCAGCCAGGTTTTCATAATGCATTTCGAAAGCATATAGATATTGATTGTTCATTATCTATAATTATTGAAGGTCCTAGTAAAACTGGGAAAATTGCATGGGCTAGATCATTAGGACCACATAACTATATATGTGATCATCTTGATTTTAATCCACGTAGCTACTCAAATGACGTTGAGTATAACGTCATTGATGATGTCGAACCCATATATTTAAAATTAAAGCATTGGAAATATCTGATAGGAGCCCAAAAAGACTGGCAATTCAACTGTAAATATGGCCGACCAGTCCACATTAAAGGTGGGATCCCTTCAATCGTGCTCTGCAATCCAGGAGACGGGTCCAACTACAAAGACTTCCTGGAAAAGCCTGAGAATACATCTTTAAAGGACTGGACCATCCAAAACGCTTGGTTCATGTCTATCTAAGCCGCACTATATCACACTAATGCCGAGGATCAACACGCATCATCCTGATGACGGAATTGCTCATTTTATGCTCCACGCATGGATAAGAGGACCGGTGAGATGATAACTTTCGAGCAAGCTAACTGCGGAGAATACATATGGTTGGTGAAGAAGCCATTGCATTTCAAGGTACTGAGTCACCGCCAAAGACCTTTCGAGGACCCGTGGGACATTATCACAATCCAGATCCGCTTTAACCATAACCTACGCAGATCCCTTCACATTCATAAATGTTGGATCAACTTCGAGATCTGGACCAGATTATCACCCACTTCCTCAGCATTTATTAGTTGAATACAATTCAATGTAATGAAGTATTTAGATAATGTGGGAGTTATTAACATTAATCATGTTATAAGGGCTGTTTCACATACACTAGTTGAATTTGATCCATATATCAATGATGTAATACAAACTAGTGATGTCAAATTTGATGTTTATTGATTGTGTTGAAATGAAGTCATTACATCTGCCTTTCTGTATTCCGTTGTATCACATTACATAGCCATATACAAAAAACATTCACTTCCGAGGAACTACGTTCCCATCGTCATTTACTTGACCATTAATGCCTATTCCTACTTGAACATGACTATCTAATATATAACTTTCTATGGTCTCCAATTTTGAGTTGCCAATACCTTCACAGCGGGAGCGATTACTTGAGATATCGACCACAACCTTGACAAATCCCAATAAATCTCGAAGCTCAATCACTACGAGAGGATCTCGTAATTGTATCCGCAAGCCGGTTTGGACCTACTTGACTTGCTGAGGGCCCAATATCCGAACACAGTTCAGGGGACTCCTCAATCAATCGAGGCCCATTAAGACTAAGTCGAGGGCCCCTTCGCGACCACGCTCAAGCCCGCCTGCGCCCAACCCACCTAGCCTACCCGAAAATTAAGCAAAATATAATACTTCCACTAAGTTTTGAACCCAGAACCTCCCCCTTGCATGTACAAATACCAAACCATCAGGCTAACTCTATTATGTTGTTTAAATTTATGTAAATGATATATATACTTATCATATCACATATAAATAATAATAATTATAATTATTATTAATATTAATATTATTATTAATATTAATGATAATATTATTAATATTAATAAAGAGTGCATACTTTATTTTAAAAAAAGTAATTATAAAGTATATATATTTGTATTATAATAAAAACTAAATGTACTATTATTTTTTTTGATATAAAATACAAATTAATTAAATTTAAATTTAGTTTTAAATTTATTAATAAGTTGATTTATGATTAGATGATCCAATCAAATATTATTTGATTGAAAATATATTAATATTAAATTACTAATATCATTTATATATTTTATTACTTTTAATAAAATATCAAAACTCAAAAAACTCAAAACTCAATCTCATTGTGTATGGTTCATATCACACATAAAATAAATTAGGGATACTAGTCATATTAATTTGATTGAAATTTAGTTTTAAAATTATTAATATGTTGATTTAAAACTAAATGATCAAATCAAGTATTATTTAATCGATAAATACATCTATATATGAACTTGTAATATCATTTACACAATTTATTACTTAAGCTTTTAACTCAAATATGAAATACATACTATCAAAAGTCAAAACTTACTCTCACCATATATTTTTTAGTATATCAAACTTGTTAGTATTGTTTAATTAACTAATAACATTAGTATATCTGTAATAAATAGATATACTTATCATATTAAAGAATATATATATATATATATACACTTACACTCAATAATTAGTATTATACAAAAATAATCATATTATTGCATTACTTATAACAAAAATAATATGATAACTATGTTATATAATTATATTAATTTGGTTTTCACTAATGTGTTATCATTTATTACCAATGATAATTGTATTATTTAAATTATTACTACTCGATATTATAATTTACTTATTGTTCAAGTTATTACTTATTGATTATAATTTTTATATATATAGTGAAAATTATACAACTATATATATCATATATATCACATAAGTAATATGATAATTGTTGAGTATCTAAAATGATGTGAGAGAATTTGTTGATAATTATATATGTCATATATAATTATTGTTACTATGTTTACATAATTAGTGTATATACTTTAAATGTAACGTATAAATAATATTAGTAGCAATAATAATAATAATAATAATAATGAGTAAATGTTTTACTTTAAAAAGAATATCAGTTACAAAGCATATATACTTATATTTTAATAAAAATAACATTGAAAAGTAAAAGCAATGTTTTAATATCAAATACAAATATATAAAATATAAGTGATATAATTATATAGTATATTAGTATGAACTAATATATTACGTATGACATAAGTAATCTTATAATTATTCGACCAAATATATTTAATTAGATTATTTAGTATTAAATCAACGTATTAATATTTTTCAAAACTAAATTTGAATCTAATTAATGTATATCTACAAATTATTTTATTCATGATATGAGTCATGTATTGTGAGAGTGACTTTAACTTTTGATAGTATGTATTTTATATTTAAATTAAAAGTAATAAAATATATAAATGATATTATTAGTTTAAATATTAATACATTTTCAATGAAACAATATTTGATTGGATCACCAAATCATAAATCAACTTATTAAAAAATTTAAAACTAAATTTAAATCTAATTAATTTATATTTTATATCAAAATAGTAATAGTATATTTAGTTTTTATTCTAATACAAATATATATACTTTATAATTATTATTTTAAAAAATAAAGTATGCACTCTTTATTAATATTAATATTATCATTATAATTAATAATAATTATAATTATAATTATTAGTATTTATATATGATATGATAAGTATATATATCATTTACATAAATTTAAATAACAAAATAGAAGCCAGATGGTTTGGCAGCTGCACATGTAAGGAGGAGGTCTTGAATTCAAAACTCCGTGCAAGCATTATATTTTGCTTCATTTTCGGGCGGTTGGGCGCAGGCCGGCGTGGGTGGGGGGGCTAGCTGGGGCACGCATTGGCAGGCCTGGCGTGTGAGCTGGGTTAGGTGCTGGCGGGTATGGGGCTTGCTATTTGCATTGGGGTGGACTGAGTGCGTGCTGGGCTAGGTTGGACTCGTGTTGGGTGGGCTTGGACTGAGTTGGATTGTGACTAAAGCGGGGGCGGGGAATCCCAGCCTCGCCCCATACTTGACGGGACAGAAATTGGACGAAAAATTTATTACCCACCGAGATGGGACATATTTTTGTTACGAGGAATGGAGACGAGGCAACCTGCCCCGTTGCCATCTCTACATTCAATTTAAAGATTAATAAAAAAAACGTAGGTACCAAAATATAAAAAATCAGTACGATAATGATAAAATATATATCTACACGAATTTGAGCTGTGAGTATCTTTTTATCACAATGTATTTATTATTATTATTAATTTATTATTTTAGTATTACAATAAACAAAAAGTAGGTTATGGATAATACTTTAAAATATATGCTAGTAAAGGAAAAAAAGAAGAAAAATGTATTATGATTATAGTACTAGATTTTGCTGGTGGGGTGAAATCAACGAACTAAAGTAGCTTTTTCCCCCTCAAAAAGTTTTGTTTTTGGTAGATGATGATCAATAACAATCATGATACGCGAATTTGAATTGTCTTTTTGAATTTGTTTTTTAAAATCGTATTAAAAGATGAAATATTGAAGCCTTTCTTCCTCAAAAGCATTGATGAACTATTTAAGTTTGAAAATAATGCATGGAAATAAAAAATCTCGTCATCCTTTTCAATCGAAAACAGAAAACCTGAAACAAAATAGCAAAATGTAAAAGTAAAAGGAAAAGGAAAAGCTGAATCGTCACCTCAATTCCTTATATCATGGACATTAAAATTGGTCCATCTAATCATGTGACTCAACCATAATGGAGTAATATACACCCAAAACATAGCCCGTATAAATGATTCCCATCGCACTCATTCGTTCGTGTATAATTAATTACATCACGTCAATTAATTACTTATTGATTATCTAACCACAAAATAAACTTGCAAGTTTAATTAGTTTTTTAATATTTCAGTGACACATGATCTTTTTTTAAATTTATATTGTAAAATCAATTCATAGGTATTCTCTTTTGTCACGAGTTATGATAAAAGTCAAAAAACAAAGCCAGAAATATGAAACATGAGCTATGATAAAAGTAAGTGTTACATACATCTATACTCAAAAACACATGAAGGGTTTATTTGATAAGTGGGAATAAAATTAGAGATAATAAAATTAGCATGAAAATAATTTATTTTATATAATACTATAAATAAGATATATTTTTAAATATTATAATTATATTTATTATCTAGAACTTCATGAACCTAGGAATTAGGGAGATAAACTATCGCAACTTTGTAGTTAGATCAGGTTAGAGAATACAATCTCATGAATTAGGTCAACACCTGATTTGGGTGACTACAACTTGAAGGATTGACCCATGACGATGACTTAAAGGATCGATTGACAACAACTTGAGTGTGATTTGCGGCAGCAAAAGTAGAAAAGGACAACCTTGACAATGAGGCTATAGCCTGGTGTGTGGGGAGGCGGGGCGGAGCTATGCAGGGCGGCATGATATTGAGAGAGCAAAGTTGTGTGAGAGGCAAGCTTGTAAATTTAATTCCCTTGTACAAGGAAATAAATCAATACTAGGAGTCATGAGAATTAGGATGTCAATAGGACGGGTTTGAGATGAATCATTTCTATCATGAACTCGTTTCGTTTAAAAAAAATCATATCTCAAACCCACCCTGAACCCAATTATGTTAACTTAAAATTCATCGTAATAGAGTTGGATCGGGACAAATATCCAATATACTTGCTAAATTGCCTTATATAAACGGGCTTGAGACATGTCATTCCTATTCCGAACTCATCTCAAATCTTTGACGGGCCAGAGATACCCGTCCCAAACCCGCTTTGAACCCGATTATACCATTTTCAAACGTGTCCCATTAGGAACAGGCCAAGATAAGTATCCAGTATAACCCGCCCCATTGCCATCTTTATAGGAAAATCGATTTTATTTTCATTAAGATAATCTTATTCTCATGGTAATAGATCATTTTTCGTCTTTTCCTATACCAAATGTGAATGAATTTTATTATATTGTATTTTATTCTTAAAAAAAATGTCACAGATAAGGAGTGGGAGTGATACGAAGAAAGTTCCGTGTTATCTTATTGAATAAGTCAAATGTTCAAACGTGATACATGCATGCGAAGGAAGGGCGTGAGAATTAATGATGCAGTGATAAGCTTTAAATATTTAAATAAGCCTCATGACCGAGATATTAGTTCCATCTATTTTTATTTTGCTATTTCTATTTTTTTATTTTCAGTTGTAACCGTTAGGCCTATTTAATGGCAGCTATGATTGAATTAAGGCATGGATTGAATGCAAAAACCTCCTCTTTCCCTATTTCTCGTATCTCTGCTTCCTGTCGTTTTAAAAAAAGACACATCATTTGGTATTAAAGCCTACAATCCCATGGATACTCGTTCGAAAACCAATGCAGAATTTTGAGCTGAGGTCCATGAAATCTTGGCTACACATGAAACACGGTTTGATCATATTCTTAGTGAGTTACAAGCCTTGAGGATATAGCAGACCCAAACCCCTACTGAAGCTCTTCCCACATCTAACCAGGACCAACATCCGCTTTTGCACGGTGAGGCCTCCCACAGTGGTCCAACTGCTCCATTTCCAATGGGATTTGATAGGAATCACCATCACCTCAAATTGAAATTTCCAACATATGGACGTGAGGAGCCAACAGGTTGGATCTTCAAGGCCGAACAATACTTCGAGTTCAAAGGTATTAATCCTACACAACAAGTCCAACTAGCATATTTTCACCTTAAAGGGGTGGCTCTTCAATGGTATCAGTGGTATACCAAGTTTCGGGGACCTTTGAACTGGAGGGAATTTACTCAAGCTATCCTACATCGGTTTGGACCAATGAATTATGATGACCCATCAGAGGCCCTATCATGGCTCAAGCAAACCACTACAGTGAATGCCTATCAAGAAAACTTTAAGAAGTTGTCACATAGAGTAGACAATTTACCTGAGAATTTCTTGGTGGGAAGTTTTATTGCAGGACTTAAGGATGATATTGATCACTATATAATTTGTCATTAAATTTGCATATAATTTATGAACTTTTAATTTAATATTTTGCTAAATTGATGCATTTTTATAATGATTTCTCTCTATTTCAGTTATTTACTGTTTTAATCACTTTTATAGATTTAGTATCAATTTTGGTATATTTAATTTTTAATTTAATTATTTTAAAATCTTTGTGCTAATTTATAATTTTGTAATGTGATTAAAAATTATTTAAGTATATTAGAAAAGTTTTACCTCTCAATTTTTTTCAACATGCTTAATTTTTATATATTTTAATATGTTATTTAGTCGTAAAAGTGTTGTGTATTTTAATGATTTATTTATGTGCTATGGTTTATAATTTGTTCCTCTACCTGTTTTAAATTCTTAGTAATTAATTTACGATCGGAGTTAATTGTGAATTATTTAAAGTATAATTTTTAATTATAATTAATTCACGGTTGTAGTTAATTAATTTTGAGATATAAAAATTATTATTCGTAAAGTTCAATTTGATCTTCCGAATGCAAAACATAATAGTCCCTAGAATTAGTATGAGTTCAAGTCAAATTTCTAGTGCGAGTTCATAATTTAATTATAATCATAGAGTCTTGGTTTAATTGAATTATGAAGCCTTAAATTTGTTATTATATTTTTAGAAGATAATGACAAATAATAATTGAAGTGAGAGGTTAAATCAATTGCATCTTTAGTTAACTATTTTTTTTACATATTTAATTTTATTTTAATTTCACATAAAACTTTCTCAATTTTCTAACTTAGCTTTTCTTTATTTTTCTTGAAGAATAAGTTAAATTAAATTTTATAAGTCCCCCGGTTAGTGAATGACCTAGTTTAGCCTTATGTTATACTTAGTTTAAATTTTATTTGAAATGTGTGTGCGACAAATGCTCTATTTCAGATATCCGATTAGATGTACGAGTCAAGCAATTGAGGTCACTCATGAAAACTATCAGCATAGCGCATCTAATTGAGGAATGAAATATGCTCCACAGGAAACCATGTACTCCGCCTCATTCAACAGCCAATTATCATCAAGAGCACATACAACCCAAACATAATAAAGGGACTCCTTGGTCCTCCACCAAAGCCTCCTGAAAGACAAATTATAGGATCGAGAATTCAAGGAGTTTCCCATTGTATCAGTAGCCAAGAAACAAAAGAAAGACGTGAAAGGGGCCTTTGCTTCTATAGTGATGATAAATTGTGCCAGGACATCTCTATACTAGACCCCAAATGTTCATGATGGTGGATGTACTAGATAAAGACAAAGTCAAGGATGAAAACGAGGATAATGAAATAATAGAGCACGAAGCCATATCAAAAATTTCTTTCCATGCTTTGGCCGAAACAAATCATCCACAAACCTTTCAAGCCATCAAGAAGGTAGGAAGTAAGGAGCTCACGATTCTCTCATTGATAATGGAAACACTCACAATTTCATAGACCAAGCGGTTGTGACCAAGCTGAAGTTACCAGTGATCCACAACAAGGCATTTCGGGTAATGTTGTGGAACAAAGAAATTATTGAATGTGCAGGGCGATGTGAGGATTTGCTATTGATGATACAAGGGCTGATGATACGAGCAAATTTTTATATGTTACCTATGGCAGCATGTCAAGTCATCTTGGGAGTACAATGGTTGGAGACATTGGGTCCAATTGAAATGTATTATAAGTGCCTCCGCATGTCATTCATCTAGGCCGACAGAATGCACACCTTACGGGGCTTGCAACGAGCTGAGCCAACACCTATGAGCCAAGAAGAACTGCTTTATCTCTCAGGTATTGGGTTCTTCCTTCACATGATAGCTACTACCCAGCCACACAATGCACAAAACGTTCTGGTTGACCTATGAAACCTATTAGCAAAATTTAGCCATGTGTTTAAAGAACCCATGGGGGTACCCCCAATATGTAGCCATGATCACCACATTCCCTTGTTCCCAAATCAGCCAGCCGTCAGTGCGAAACTGTACTGGTATCCTCACTATCAAAAAAAAAACGAGATAGAAAAGTTAGTTAGTGAATTCCTTAAATTAAGAATAATCCACCCAAGCAAAAGTCCCTTTTCATCTCCCGTCTTACTAATAAAAAAACCTGATGGATCTTGGCAGTTTTGTGTGGATTATCATACACTCAATGACATCACAGTTAAGGACAAGTTTCCCATTTTGGTTATTGATGAGTTACTCGATGAGTGCATGGGGCGAAATATTTTTCAAAATTGGACCTCTAGTCGGGCTACCATCAAATATGAGTCCATGATAGTGACATTCCCAAGACTGCTTTTGTAAAGACTTGTGTTTGGGTTGATTTATGAGATAGTTTTGATTTGGTAATGAAGATATCATTTTGGTATCGTGCTCGGCGATACGAGCATTTTGGATGTAGTTAGGTCCAATTTGAAGTTCGGGACCTTGGAAGGCTAGTTCTATAATTTTGGGTGTTTATTAATTAAAAAATTAGCCATATATATATATATATATATATATATGAGAGAGAGAGAGAGAGAGAGAGAATCTCCCAGCGTGTGGTCATTTGTGGTGCACAACTTTAGTAAAAGAGAACAAGAGCTTAGAGCTTAGAGCTTGGGTTTTGGGGTTGATTCATCTGTAAAATCTTTACCAGGTAGGTGTTCACCTACTTCTTCTCTCAATTATGTTCTTGATATGCACAAATTTTGTCATGATTTATAAAATCTAGCATTTACCCTGGGCTTTGAGGAAAATCCAATTTTTAGGTTCAATCTAGTGGTTTAACATAAGATCTGTAATTAAGATCTGTGATATATACTGGTGGTTATATGTTTTTATGATTTGGGAGTTTTTTAACCATGTATGACATGAGGGTTGAGAAGTCAACCATGTAAATCTAGATTTAGATCTAGATGGATATAACCTAAACTTATATATGTGTAGTTTTGTTGTTATTGTGTAATTTAGAGGTGTTCAGGACGCGTTTTGAGGTATATATTATAGTCTATTGAGTAAAAAGTGTGTTTATGAGCATCTGAAGGTCACTGGGTTGATTTCAGATGAAGAATAGGCAAAAATGACGATGAACAGTATCCTGAGTGAACTATAAGGGTCGAAGGTTCGAAGGGCTGAAATGTTGGGAGGTCGAAGGGTCGAGGGTTAAACCTTCGAGTCTTTGAGGTAGATCTTCGAGTTTTCGAGTCTAAGCTTCAAGTCTTCGAGGCAAATCTTCGAGTTTTTGAGTCTGAGCTTCGAGTCTCCGGGTCAGCAATTATGCAGCTTCGGGTTAGCAATTCCAAGGTATAGGAGGACCATTTATATTGTAAACTATTATGCCTCTCCATATTTAAGTATTAAGTTATAATGTAAATAACGAAATATCCCCCTTTCGGATTCAAAGAAAAATACTAGAAAATCAAATTCTCACTCAAAATGTGAAAATTGGGAATTAACATTGAATCTCGGAAAAATCCAGTTTTTCGTAAAGATGACTTCTTGGAAAGTGAGGTTAGATCACTTAGAAAAATTTCCAAAAATCAGGTCATCGTAGTTATGATATAAGGAACTAATGCCGGTACTTTTTATTGCAAGAAAACAACTTCTACGAGAATCCTCTCTCTTAGTCAAGATTTGGGGATAGATTTATGGAAATTGACCTCGATTATAAAGGAAGTGTTGTGAACCTTTATACCATATTGGTGCTGGTGTGTTGGTTTGGAGATTGAGCATTGGACTCTATAACCTCTTTCTGTTCTCACCATGATGCACAGGTTATGCTATATGGTTGATGTGATAAGCTAAGGCCTGGGTTGAGTTGTTGAGCTCATGGTGATAGGCTGCGGCCTGAGTTGACCTATTGAGATTATGATACTAGGGTTGAGTGCCCTAAGATAAGATTCTGTTGGGGATCATAGACAAGCTGTCCTATGTGAATAGGCTAGGTCTTGATGTTTGTTTACAGGATGAGTCCTGATTATTATGCACACTACACGGTGCACGAGTACACTAAGCATTTAGTATAGACTTATATGTTTTGCATGTGGAGTTTTGGGGGTCACCTACTAAGCTTGTAGCTCACTCCTATTTTATTGTTATCCTTTTCAGGTGTGACCCGAGATTAGTAGAGGACTTTCTTCCAGGAGGACGTGCCTACTACTCTGATGTATGATATAGTATTATATTCTGTATTGATTATATTTTATATCCTAGACATGAATACGAGAACAGTTGTATTTGTACATTGTTTATGATGTGATGTCTGTATGACTGTTTGACATATTGTATGCATGCTGATGTATGAGAAAGTACAGGATTACCCTTGATGTATGAATGTATAGGTTACATGATTGAGACAGCATCCGCAGTGTAGTCTCTATTGATTCTTGTCACCAACCCCTTGAACCATTTAGGTGCAGGCAAGGGGAAGTCATGTTCCTGGTTTCGGGTTCCTTGAAATTCGGGGGCATGGCAGCTTTCTACACTCATGACAGTCATTATGAGTTCCTTGTGATGCCCTTCCAGTTAGCGAACGTTCCAGCCACATTTTAAAACTTAATGAATGACGTCTTCTGACTTTATATAAGGAGGCTCATTTTGGTTTTTTTGATAATATTTTGGTGTACATGAGGACCTAGGATGATCATATGCGACATTTGCGTAAGGTGCTTCACTTATTTTCTTCTCACCAATTATTTGTTAAATATTCCAAATGCCAATTTAGAACTACTATGGTGAATTATTTAGGGCATCGGATTTCACTGGAAGGAGTCGCTATAGATCCAAGAAAAATTGATTCCATCCAAAATTGGCCTATGCCAACTTCATTAAAAGGCGTTCGTGGATTTTTAGGCCTTGCAGGATATTACCATGGATTTGTTTGGTGATTTGGAATGTTGGTTGCACCCTTGACACAACTACTGACGAAGGAAGGTTTCCAATGGACATCAGCATCCAAAGAGGCTTTTGAAAATTTAAAATTGGCTCTTGTTACTCCACTCGTCCTACGACTACTAGATTTTACATAACCATTTGTCATTGAGTGTGTTGCAAGTGGGGCAAGCTTGGGAGCTATTTTGTCACAACACAATCATCCAATTGCTTTTTTTAGTGAAGCGCTAAAGGGATCTGCAAAAGAATTGTCTACATATGACAAGGAGATGCTCACAATGGTAAATGCCATTTGGAGGTGGCGACCATATTTGTTTGGCAAACCGTTTGTCATTAAAATGAACCGCCAAAGTTTAAGGTACCTTCTTGAGCAACGAAATTCCACTCCTCCCCAAGCTAGGTGGCTCCCTAAGATCATGGGCTATGACTATACAATACAATACACATGTGGTAAAGACAACCAAGGTCCTAATGCTCTATCCCGAGCCACAATGTGCTAGTTTCATGCTCTTTCCTTGGCAAACTGGTGCAAATCCCTACAACAAGAGGTAGTTCACAACCCATATTATGCCACTCCACACAAGGCTCTTTCTCACTCTCTTTTTCAACGGGATAGAGTATGGGTGGACAATGGCAAAATCCATTTGAGTCCTGACTCATTCCTACTACCTACAGTGCTCTCAGACGCGCACTCTTCACCACCGGGTGGGCATTTTGGCTATCTAAAGGCCCTCAGTCGACTCAAATCGAGTTTCACTTGGCCAAAGATGCATTCTACCATGAAGGACTTTATACGAATCTATGCAGAATGTCAACGGTGTAAATATGATACCCTCCAGGCTACAGGGTTGTCATAGCCTCTCCCAATTCCGGAGTGAATTTAGACAGAAATTTCCATAGATTTTGTAGAAGTATTGTCGACTTCCCAAGGACACAATGTGGTTATGGTGGTAATGGATTGACTCTCTAAATATGCTCATTTTGTTCCCTTAAAACATCCATTCACGGCATTGACAGTTGCCCAAGCTTTCATTTCTAACATTTTGCGTTTACATGGCATACCCCACTCCATTTTTAGTGATCACGATAAAGTGTTCTTAAGTAACTTCTAGCGGTCTCTTTTCTAATTAAACCGTACTTCCCTTTGTTATAGCTCTAGTTACCTCTCTCAATCTGACGAGCAGACCGAAGTCATCAACCGAATTCTCGAACAATACCTTCACTGTTATACCTATGATCATCCTAAGAAGTGGATGGAATGGCTTCCATGGGCCGAATATGGGTAAAATTCTTCATTACACTCCTCCACCAAAATGACTCCCTTTGAAGAAGTTTATAGGATTCCCCCACCTTCAATGATTTCTTATATTTCGGGTACTTTAAAAGTTCAAGCGGTTGATGACCTATTACGCACGAGGGACGATATTATATGTGACCTCCAAAGAAATTTAGCGGCAACTCAAGTTCACATGAAGCATCAATATGAACGTCACCATAGAGCCATCTCGTTCGAGGTAGGTGATTATGTTTATCTACAGCTACAACTATATCATCAAAAGTCAGTCGCATTTCGGAGTTCATTAAAAATGTCGCCTCAATAATTTGGGCCCTTTAAAGTTCTTGCTTGTATTGGACCTGTTACCTACCAGATGGAATTACCCACTAGGGTACAAACTCATGATGTCTTCCATGTCAGTATGTTACGAAAGCATTTAGGACCACTCCAGCCCACGGTGGTGTCCCTGCCTCCTACTTTTATAGACGAGCACCTAATACCGAAACCTGATATAGGCCTGGATTGATGGGTGGTTCAAAAGGAGAAGTATCGGCCAAAGATTAAAGTTTTAATACAATGGAAGGGGGCCCTGAGAAAACGCAACTTGGGAAAATTTTTGCCGCCTTCAATGAACTTACTCGAACTTCTACCTTGAGGACACGAAGGCTCTAATGTGGCATGAATGATTCGAAGAAAGGGCCATGTTATCCTATTGAATAAGTCAACCGTTCAAATGTGTTGCATATGCATGCAAAGGAAGGGCACAAGAATTAATGATGCAGTGATAAGCTTTAAATATTTGAATAAGTCTCATGACCAAGATATTATTTCTAGCTATTTTTATTTTTCAATTTCTATTTTATTAATTTTTGTTGTAATCGTCAGGCCTATTTAATGGCAACTATAATTGAATTAAGGCATGGATTGAATGCAAAAACCTTCTCTTTCCCTACTTCTCGTATCTCTGCTTCCTATCCTTTTTAAAAAGTACACATTAGGGAGTTACCTTTAAACTTCCATAGGAGCATTCCGTGTGTATATATTTGATTTAACCTGTACTCTTCCAACGCGTCAAGATTGTGAAATTTCATTTGTGGGGATGATTAAAATTTATCTTATGAAATCAATAAATCAATAAAGATCTTATTAAACAATTTTTAGGTAAGATTTTTCTTCCTTTTAGCATGTAGAAATGTTTCGCACACTATTTTGCCTTGAATAACTAGTTAGTGGCGAGCATTTTAGGTTTGACTAAAAGATTAAGGTTTAAAATGATTTTGAGAAGTAAAAATTAACTCTTATTTGGCTGCATATGATTGCCTGCTGATTTTTTTTCAGGTCCGTTCGATGATATTATTTTTGATAACATAATTATTTTTTTTAAAAATATTTTTAATGAATTTAAAAGTATTTATGAGTGGTGGATATTCATCTGAACTCATAGTTTTTAAAAATAATTATCATAATTAATGAAGTATGTTACCTTTAATTTCGAAACCTATTTCCCAGAGGGTACTCAAAACTTCAACTTTTGAATTATGATACTAAAAAAACCTTTCCTTTTATAATAAATAATTTGGGGAAAACGTCATAGCTCATAAAAAACAAAACATTATCAATATATACAAATTAATCAGAACATTTTAATATGAGTAATGTTACATACAAGTAAATTGTGCAGATAATTTACACAGGAACATCTTCGTTACCATTAGATTGATATTATTATTTTATAAAACTTTTTATTCATACCAATCCAACGACAAGAAAAAATATTCCTACACAAATTTCCTAGACTTTCCCTTTTAATATTTATGCAGCTAACACATTAGTTAATAAAAACAAAATTAGTAAATCCAAATCGGTCACTTCCCCGTTTAATTATTGGAGATTATTTTAATATATTTTCCCCGGAAATATAACTTCCAAAATTTTTTCTAAATTTATTTATTAAATAATTTATTTATTTTCATAATAACTTACGTCAAGTATTTCATAGAATTTATTGATTATTATTAGTAGTTTTTTATTTGTTTGCTTCGAATGAATACTTCTGTTAAGACATTAATCCGTTGGCCTAAATATAAAATTACAATTTTTTTATAAAAACTTTACCCGTGGGGTAATAATCATATTAATGTCGCATTTTTATATGACAAGAAATTCTGTTGGGATTCTGCTGATCTCTCTCCAACGATGAGTGATGATAGGTAGACAGTCACCTCTAGTGAGCTTCTTTGCAAAATCCATTTGCAGCCAACTGTGTAAAAGGGTCCATTACAAGAACAACATGATGACCATCTCAAGATTTCATCTCATCTGTGATCTCTTTTGAAAACAAGGTGAGGTCAACTCCCCTATAATTTACCATTTCTCAAATACCCAAATAGAAAAACATTCCCCACCATCACTAAAGCATGAATCCAAATTCCTTGCTCTTAAAGCCACTTTGAACTTTAAGCCTCTTTGTCCTCCCACCATCCAATTCTCACCATACCCATAACCCCCACCCCTCCATCCCACTACGCCTGCAATTAAATTTTTCTCCCTTCCCCCACTCATTTCTTCAATGGAGAGAAAATATTCAGTTTACCTGTTCTTCCATCTTGCCTTGCCCCTTCTATGCGCAGAGCACTCAGTATTCAGGGCATACGGTAAGTACCGAATAATCAATGCAGATTTAAAAGCTCTTCTCATGTTCAAAGCCATGATCACTCAGGACCCAACTGGGGTTTTGTCACACTGGCAACTCACTAATAGAACCGAAGCTCCAAGCATTTCCTGGCCAGGTGTCTCCCGCTCTCACGGAAGGGTGACTCAGCTGAATCTCACTGGATTGAATCTAGCCGGCTCATTGAATTTCAGCCCACTTGCCTCTCTGGATATGCTGCTTTCCCTTGATCTATCTTCCAATTCGTTTTCTGTGAGTTCAACAAGTCTGCTTCAACTCCCCCCTGGATTAGAGCAGCTTCAGCTATTTTCCAGTGGGCTTTCAGGCCAAATCCCAGAAAACATATTCTCAAAATGCCCAAACCTCGTGTATGTCAACCTCTCCCATAACAATCTGAGTGGATTTATACCCCAAAACTTATGTCCAAATTCTTCATATAAGTTCCAAGTTCTTGACCTCTCTGCCAACAATCTAGCTGGTCCTATTTCAAGTCTGACTTTAGGATCAAATCTCAAGACTTTGAATTTGTCCTTCAATTTGCTCACAGGAGAAATCCCTCACTTTCTCGCCAACCAGAGGAGCATAAAAAGTCTGGACCTCTCTCACAACCATCTGACCGGTGGGATAGACCCTCGGCGATGGCGGGAACCCTGCAACTCTCTTGAAGTGCTCAGGCTCTCTGACAATGGCATCTCGGGACCCATCCCATCCCTACTATCCTCGTGTTCATGGCTGCGAATTCTAGATTTGTCTACCAACAACATTTCAGGCCCGTTTCCTGATGCGATTCTTCAGAATCTCACGTCCTTAGAGATCCTGATACTGAGTAACAACAACATTTCTGAATCATTTCCAGCCTCCATCTCATATTGTAAAAGTTTGCGGGTTGTGGACTTCAGCTCCAACAGACTTTCGGGTGTGATTCCACCAAGTATATGTCCTGGGGCTGCTTCTCTTGAGGAGCTGAGAATGCCCGACAACATGATCACAGGTGAACTACCACGTGAGCTTTCACAATGCCTGAACCTAAAAACGATTGACGTCAGCATAAACTATGTAAATGGCACCATCCCACCAGAATTTGGGGTGCTTCAGAATCTGGAGCAACTGATGGCCTGGTTCAATTCATTGGAAGGGGAAATCCCAGCAGAGCTTGGAAAGTGCAAAAATCTAAAGCATCTGATACTCAACAATAACTTTCTTCGTGGAAAAATTCCAGTGGAATTATCCAACTGCAAGAGTCTGGAGTGGCTTGCCCTCACGAGCAATGGTGTCCATGGCGAAATCCCTCAAGAATTTGGGCTCTTACCCAGGCTGTACGTTCTGCAGCTTGCAAACAACAGCTTGAGTGGTGAAATACCAAGAGAGCTAGCAAACTGTAGCAGTTTGGTTTGGTTAGACCTGAGCAACAACAATCTGACAGGGGAGATCCCAGTTCGGCTAGGAAGGCAGCTTGGCGAAAATGCACCAAAAGGCGGAATTGATCTTTCTGCCAACACTCTGGTGTTTGTGAGGACCGTGGGGAACTCATGCCAGGGAGTTGGAGGCCTGCTGGAATTTGCAGGGATCCGACCAGAGAGAGTCTCACAAATCCCAGCACTGCGAAGCTGTGACTTCACAAGAACGTATTCCGGCCCAGTCCTCTTACTTTTTACTCAATACCAGACGATGAAGTACCTTGATCTTTCCTATAATGAACTTCGCGGGAATATACCGACAGAAATGGGGGATATGGTGGCCTTGCAGGTTCTCGAATTAGCTCATAACAGTTTGTCCGGGGAGATTCCCTCATCACTTGGCCAGCTAAGGGATCTGGGCGTGTTCGATGCATCACACAACAGACTGCAAGGTCACATCCCAGAGTCATTTTCAAATCTATCATTCCTTGTGCAAGTAGATTTCTCCAATAATGAATTGACGGGGCGAATTCCCACAAGAGGACAACTAGGAACTCTCCCTGCAAGCCAGTATGCGAACAACCCAGGACTTTGTGGGGTTCCCTTGCCTGAATGCCTAGACAACACCAGTGAACCATCAACACAAAATTCTGAAACAAATGGTGAGAAAATTAACAAAAAAGGTGGATCTACTGCACACATACACAACATTTTCTTGGCAATCTTAATTCCCATGACTTTGGTCTGCATAATGATCATATGTGGGACTTATATTGGAGCCCGGCACAATAAGGCAAAGGAAGCCAAAATGCTTGATAGGCTGCAAGCATCCCAAACAGCAACAACATGGAAGATTTGTAAAGAAAAGGAGCCACTGAGCATCAATGTAGCAACCTTCCAGAGGCAACTGAAGAAGCTCAAGTTCTCACAGCTCATTGAGGCAACAAATAGCTTTTGTGCCTCAAGTCTTATAGGGTGCGGTGGATTTGGGGAGGTTTTCAAGGCCACACTAAAAGACGGATCCACCGTGGCTATCAAGAAACTATTTCACATGAGCAGCCAAGGCGACCAGGAGTTCATGGCTGAGATGGAAACTTTAGGAAAGATCAATCATCGGAACCTTGTCCCTCTCCTGGGCTATTGCAAAGTCGGTGAGGAGAGGCTGCTAGTGTATGAGTTCATGAAATTCGGTAGCCTTGACGAAGTCCTTCACGGGAGAAGAACTGAGCAATTCAATCGCCCCCTTGAACTAAGATGGGGGGAAAGGAAAAAAATTGCAAGAGGTGCAGCAAGAGGGCTGTGTTTTCTTCACCACAGCTGCATCCCACACATCATACATCGCGATATGAAATCTAGCAACGTGCTGCTGGACTCCGAAATGGAAGCAAGAGTCTCAGATTTCGGGATGGCAAGGCTCATAAGTGCACTGGACACACACCTGAGCGTGAGCACGCTGGCAGGCACGCCAGGGTACGTCCCCCCGGAGTACTACCAGAGCTTCCGGTGCACCACAAAGGGCGATGTCTACTCATTTGGGGTTGTGCTCCTGGAGCTCCTAACTGGGGCGCGGCCAACAAATAAGGAGGAGTTCGGGGACACCAACCTGGTGGGGTGGGTGAAAATGAAAGCCAGGGAAGGTAAAGTGATGGAGGTTATTGATCCCAAGCTCATTTCGGTGAGTAACGAAGGGGCAGCGGATGAGGCGGAGGAGGCCGAGGTTAAGGAAATGCTTAAGTATCTGGAGATAACAATGCGGTGCGTGGAGGAGTTTCCGTCGAGGAGGCCCAACATGTTGCAGGTGGTGTCCATGCTGAGGGAGCTCGCGCCTGCTCCCGTAAATCAAAACAACATCCACAATGAATGAATCCTACGCCTCAAGGTTATTGAGGTGGAGCCGGCGACAGGACCAAATAGCTGGGCTTCTGGCAGCCATTTTATCGAACACGTAAGGTGCACATAAAGAAGTTGCGTTGTTGTAGCAGCAGGGCCCGATCAAGGGATGTGGGGGACTCGTTCCTCGCCATTTCACGAGGCTGCAGAGTTGGAAGGTGCTATCAATAGAGAAATTGTGAGACTGGGCCATGCCTGAATGTGAATCTGATCCTATCAACTAGAAGCCGTATACTCGCTCGAACACGGAGTTGCTGGCGCGTCTGCTCCTTGCGTACATTTGTGCAAACGAAATTGTTGGGAAATTTGGAGTTTTAAGGTTTTTGTTTTGGTACTATAATATTTGTAAGGACCCAGTGGTTGATAATTTTGCTCAATCTTCCGGCTACCAAAAGTGTTTATGGTGTAGTTGTCGGATTGGATCTATGAACTTCTATATGATCAACTTAGCAGACAAACATGCATGGGCTTAATCCAACTTTTTTTTTTTTTATGGATTTATGTTCTATCGATTAGGTCTCTCCTCTCCCGTCCAGCCCTTCCCCAGCTTATCATCTTAGATAGGCTTCATTTGTTATGTGTGGGCCTATGGTACATTTGTGTTGTGCTGCACTACGTGATGGTTTGAGTGTCATTCGACGACGAAGGTTTGTTAAAGTGTGGAATTTTAGACGGCATCAACAAAGAGGTTTGCAAATGTTTGAACGGCTAGAGTCCCACATTGGTGCAAAGTGTGGAATTTTAGACGGCATCAACAAAGAGGTTTGCAAATGTTTGAACGGCTAGAGTCCCACGTTGGTGCAGATATAGATTGAAGGGTACTTTCTCCTATAATCAATTGATTTTAAGATATTGTCTTTTGGATTCTAATATGATATTAATTTTAGGACGTTGATCCTTAGATTCTAATATGGTATCATAGTAATTTCCGGCCGCATCCACGTTGTCACGTGAGGGAGGATGTCTGAGGAGTGATTACTTTAGTAAATACGGTTTTATTGATCTTGACTAGTTTAAAATTTGAATATGTATGAATGGTTTTTGAATCATTTTTTATTTTGGTTTTTGATAGTAAATATTAATTATTTGATTATTGGTTTGTTGTGTTCACATAAATGTTTTTTTTCTACAAATTTAATTTGAATGAAATAATAATTTTTGGTTGAATTGGGTGGGTTGGGTTAGTGTGGTATACTGTATGACCAAAATCTAAGGGTGGAGTGGGCTTATGGCATGACATTAGGGTGGGATGGGTTTGAGTATTGATTTTGCATGTTTGGAGTGGGGTCAAGTTATCTAGTATTCAGTTTGTCTCGCCCCATTATTATCCCTCTTTAAAATTGTTTGATATGTGTTTTGATTTATGTAATTTGTTTTTAGTATTTTGTATTTTTATTAGAATTTGTATTGAATTCTAAATTTTAAAAACAATTTTAATTTGCTAAGAAAAAATGTGTTTTAAAAAAAACTGTGTTTTAAAAAATATAGGATCTAATTGCCTATCAAAATTAAATTTAGATTTAAAAACGGTTAGAAATAATTTTTAAAAATAATTACACAACCCATATATGTTTTCAAAATACAATTTAAAAAGTAATCATTTAAAATTACAATAAGGCCAATTCTTTTATAATTTGAAAACTAAATTCTATCTGGATTCAAGCTTATCAAATGAAGTGCTTATCTAAGAAGTCTTATTCTCTAACCTATAATTATTACAATTGTAAATTCTAATATTAATGACCCTTCTGTCTTTATTTAAATACTTAATAATACATAAATATTTAAAACAATGATAAAACCTAATTCTGATGAAGAGTACAAAACATAATATGAATGATACAATTGAATCTTATTTAAAAGAAGCAACTTTCCTTCTACACAAGTCATACATTATGTCATCATCGGATTTCGTCCGGGGGGTAACCCGCTTTTGAGGATGCAAGGAGGAGGAAGGTGAAGGATGGAGTGAATTTTTTTGTTGAATTTCGATTGAAAAGAGAGAGAGCCCCCATCGGTCAATGGAGGAGATGGGTTTTTACAGATAGTATGGTTCAGAGGCTCCATGGTGGCTCGCATGAGGAAAGGATTGAGGATTGAAAGGCCCATCATGGCTTGCTTGGTTCAGGTGTGAGCCATGGTGGTTTGGCTTGGATATACGCGGGAGGGGGAAGGGATAAGGTGTGTCGTTTTGAATATGTGGCCGCTAATTCGAGGTCAGGCTGATAAAAGAGACAATCAAAGATAAGGCGTTTGTGGCTGCGTTTTTTTGTTTTGTTTTAATTTTTTAATTTTTGTTTTTGTTGTTTTTGTTGTTACCAACGGAATTTGACCGTGGATAAAGGAGGCGGGAAGAAGAAAGAAAAAGGAATCTTTTTTGTAGTTTTTAACTAATGTTTTGATTTTTGGGATCGGATTTGGCCTTCAACGATTGGAAGCCTTTTAAATAAGACATTGTGAAAAACCCTAAATGTGTTCACATCTCTTTATTTATCGACAAAGAAAAGAAGTCCCCGATGAATTTTATTTCAAACTGGGTTTATTTTGGTCCAACATTGCCCCTCTTTGTGTATTGTTTGTATACAAGCGTTATCAACGTAAAAATGGAATCTTTTTTGACGGGTTGCAGCACTACGATCCGGAAGCAAGGTAAAATGTCATGATCGGAAAGGAGGCTTTTAAGGCCAATGAAAATTGGAGAAACATCTAGGGCCAACAAGAATTGGAAAGGATAAAGGTCGAGGTTTAAAGGCATCCGTGGAAAAGGAAATGACAAGGCTCTAGGGCCGACGGGAATTGAAAGACAAGGTGGGATAGATGTAGGAGAACGGCCTACGGACTTCCCAAATGGGAAAATGAAAAGAATAAGTGCGAGGACCACCGCGGACTTGCTTGAAATTGAAAAGAAAATGTGGGATAGATGCTGGAGAACGGCCTGCGGATTTCCCGAAAGGATAAAAAGATACGGATATGCACAGGGAATGACCGTTAAGGTCGAGGGACTGAAATGACATCTAGGGCTTGAAAAGGAATCAATGATTGCTAATGACTCAATAGGGGCTCCCTCTACGAGTTCACTCAATGAGATCGCTCTACGAGGTTACCTGCAAAAGAATGAGATGCTTATTTGATTGTGACCGATGCTTATAGGGCTTGAGAAATCACAAAGAATAACTTTCATGGTTGAACAATGGAAACTTTTAGGGCTTGGTTACTTGGGGAAGCATGTTGAGGATGATCTCTTGGGATCTTCAGAGGCGACAACGTTCCTGAAATGGAAGAAAATAATGAATGTATGCAAGTAATGCATGGAGTGCAATGAGATGCATGTCTAGGATGCAAGATGAATCTTATGTTAAAAGGGAGCTTAAACCGCTAGGGGATTTGGTGCTGCCGAAATTCAATTGGACTTGTTGGGGAATGGAATTTAGATCTCATCTGGAAAACTCTTTAATTGAGGGTGCTCCGGTCGCTGGGGAGGCTTGCTTAATTTCTTCAAACTGTTAAAATACTCAAGAAACTGTTCCAAATCAATTGAACCTTGTTAGGAGGTCGTTGCATGCCTGGATGGCTTGGGCTTTGGTTAGGGAGCTGGTTCATTCAGTCGGGAACCCTTTCTTGTTTGGTCATGGTATTCTTGCTGAGTGACACCCTGGGAAACTCAGTTGGGGCATAAACATTTTATTGAAAGTGACACACATAAAGCAATTGAATTTAAAAATAAAATGTGTTAAAAATAATTTGTGAAACATGCAATGTAGAATCACCACTTGTTTTCTCGCTTGAGATAGGTAAAAGCTTTTAAGGGGAAGTCTCTCAAAGTTTCTGAACTAACTAGGTGTAGCCTTCAGCTTGGCCTTGCATGGATTTGAGGGTTTGGAAATATCAACGGACAATTCTATCTGATAGTTTGGATCTAGGTATTCAGGGACAAGGTTGAAGGGAATGTTTGATTGTTTGAATTGTAAGGCTTAGGGACTTGATTGGAGATTCTGGATGCTTGTTTGGTAATCTTGGACTCTTGATGCTCTGGAGCTCAAATGGAGGGCATATTAGGATGCTTTTGGACCTTAATTGATGTTCAAGGGTTCAGTTGTAGAAGACGCTTGTAGATCTTGGGATTGTTGTGTAGAGGTTTACTCGAACGGATACCTGAGTGCTTAAGTCTTGATACTCAGAAATTTAATGGGGAAGATGTTGACTGATCTTGGCTCTTGAGTGCTTGATCTTTTTGTTTTCTTGGCTTTGAATTTTGTTCTTAGTGCCCCTTCGGGTTTTCACTAAGCCTGCCTTATTTTCTAATTATTGTTCCTTCTGCTTTGTAGCTGGCTTTGTATTTTACCCTTGATGCCCTTATAGGTTTTCATTAAGTCTGCCTTGGATATCCATGACTTGTTCCTTTTTTGAGCATTTCAGAAAAACTTGATTGCTTAATCAGAGAGGACTTTATTAGGACCGTAATGTAGGCTTGGGCTATTAGGTTTAACAAGAAAGGGTATAAAGTGGCTCGAACCTAGTCTAGGTTAAAATGGATCCGTAGTTCAAACTACACTTTACAAAATTACTAAAATTGCCCCAATACGGGGGGATACTTTACAAAATTGTCCCAATGTAGGATCCTGCTACACAAATGTTTCTTTTCTTATTTGTTTATTTTTTTCTTTCGCTCACTTTTTTTCTATCTAACAAAAATTGCCCCGATTATGGGGTATCTCTATGAGAGGTCTTAAAAACTACCCCAGCACAAGAGTTATGCCTTTTTTTTAAATAAAAACTGCCCCATTATGGGGTATGCATCTATGAGAAGTCTTAAAAACTGCCCCAGTAAAAGAATTATTTGACAAAATTGCCCCAATATGGGGTCTTGACACTTATATATTACCCCAATGTGGGGTGAACTACGGATCGGTTTATTTGAAAGAAATATACTCAGGTTCGAAAGGGGTAGCGATGGTAGTATTACGAGGAAGGAAAAAGACGGCCTCTCTTTATTTTAAACAATCAAAATTTGTCTCAAAATGCTCAAAACAGAAATGAACTTATCTTTCGGTGGCAGAAGGAACCCTTCGGTGTTAAATGCCCCTGTTTGAAGTGGATGTTGCTTCTCTTAAGTCTGATCCTTTGATTTCAATGGTAACTGCTCCTTCATCGTCCTTTTGGTTTCGATTAAACCTAGATAGCCTAGCTTCTTTGTTCAGTATGCCCTTGTTGGGCTTATTACCCATGCCAAGAGAGTAAACAAGTGATAATGGACATTGCATGCAAAATGCAGGTAAAACAACTTTAAAAAGCCAGGTTTTTTTATTTTTTTCACAAATGCCAAACAAAGGAACAAAGTTCTAGAATTTAAAAAAGCATGCAGAATATAAAACAAGATTGACAAAACTAAACACAAGAAAAAGTTCTAAACATCCAAAGAGTTTCCCAAGGTGTCACAAGGCTTGCTCCTCTTCTTTATTCCAATGGCTCCCACGTTCACGGTTCACTGGTTGGAATGCTCTGGCAATGGATTTAAGTTGACATTTGGTGCGCTAGCTTGCTTTGAGAAATCCAACCATTTGGAATTGAGCAGATGTTGGACCTTTCTCTTGAAGGCAATGCAACCCTCAATGTTGTGACCAACTCCATTATTGTGATAGGCACAACAGGCATCTGCTATGTACCATCCCAGGTAAGGTTGCTTCACTTCTCCCATAGGTATAGGGCTCACCATACCGGCTTTCAAAAGTTGGGGATATAACTCAGTGTAGGTTATGGGGATTGGATCAAATTCTAACTTGATCTTGTTGGAAGCTTGATTTGGCCTAGCGGGCGTCTGCTGGGGCCCTAGTTGCATAGTCGGAGGTGGGACTAGTGGAAGAGGGCTAGGGGCTCCCCTTGGTGGTTGATATGTTGGAAATTGGGGTATTGTGGCCGTATAGGCTGCAACTGGAGGTAACCCCGTATAGAATCCGGGAGTAGGGAAAAGACTTGGGTATGCCCCAAAAGTGCTTTAAGGAATAGGAGGATTCTGCCAAACTACCTGAGTATCAGCTTCCTTTTTCTTTCCTCCCAGTGGAGACTTCTTTGGTGGCTCAGGTGTATCTCCATGAAGCTTCCCTTCCTTAATACCATCCTCTATGCGTTCCCCAGAAGCCACCAGGTCTGCAAAGTTGCTAGACACATTACCAATTAACTTCTCATAGTATACCTCCTTTAGAGTTCTGATGAACATTATAGTCAATTCTTTTTCAGTCAATGGGGGTTGGACTTCCATAGCTGCCTCCCTCCACCTTCTAGCATAAATTTTAAAACTCTCATTAGTCCCTTTTTCAAAAGCCAGCAGTGCTAACCTGTCAAGTTCTAACTCCGTGACATGCTTGTACTGCGTTAGGAAAGCAGTTGCAAGGTCCCTCCAGGTCCTGATATGACGTCCCTCCAACTAAATATACCATCAGAGTGGTGCCCCGGTCAAACTTTCTTGGAAACAGTGGATTAAGAGTTTATCATCATTGGCGTGAGCAGCCATCTTCCTACAGTACATAGTAATATGCGTCCTAGGGCATTGGGATCCATTAAACTTTTCAAATTCTGAAACCTTGAATTTCGGTGGTAGAACAACTCCAGGGATTAGGCACAAGTATTGAGAACTGATCATTCCATAGGTTTCTGCTCCTTCCACAGCTCTTAGTCTCTCCTCCAATTGCTTCATTACTAGGGACTGGTCATCTTCTTTATGTATTGGAGTCTCTATCGGTTCAACAACATTTACTGGATTCGGTTGAACAAATGGCATGTAATTTGAAGGTCTAAGATTCACATTGGTTGGAACAGATGTTTAGGGAGGTGTTGGCATGAAATTTTGGGGTAACGGTGCTTCTTGTGGCTGCCTATGAGGTGAGTTAGTATCTACCTCAATAGAACCTCTGTCATTTTCAGCTGCCATCTTAGTCAGCATTTCCATCATGACCCTCATCTGATTCTGAAGTTCTTGTTGTCCTTGCTCCAGACTAGTAAAGCGACTTTCAATTTGGTTCGCCATTGAAGTGGATGATCGTTGAGGCAGGATCTCGCATTGTGTTGGCTATGTTGACTTTTAAGAAGGTAAATGCAATAAGCTCCCTTTTATTCTGTTTCATTTTTTTTCGTTTTTTTATGTTGAAGGTATGCATGCATATAAGGATGTGCATGAGAGTTTAAAAACCTACCATTTTTAAAGTGACGCAGGAAGCATGTTATGAGTCCTAAGGGTTTGTATTATTTACATGATTTTCCCTTTTTTGTTATTTTGCCTTTCTTCTTTTTCTAATTATGAAATTCACAAACACATATGGATTAATGAAGCTTAGTCTCAACTACCCCTAAACTAAATAATGAATGCTTGAATGTACACCTAAATTTATGTTTAGTAGTTATGTCCTAAGACTATATGAACAAATGTATGAATGAAAATCAAATTAAAAGGATAACGATATACAAGATAAGGTTAAAAGAAAAACAACATCAATATGTATACAATGAAGACAAGGTTAGTAAAAAGAACAATAATATACATAAAATAAGGTTAGTAAAACAATAATATTCATATGAACAATTACATAAATCAAAACAAAGAAAAATAACAATATAAAAAAAGAGACAATATATGAACAATAACAACAAGAATATTTACAAGACAGCATACAACAAGATAGCAGTAACAATCTAGTCTAATATAAATGCATCTATCCTTCAAAAGGAAGGCTAAAATGTGCAAACAACATGTGGGTCAATGTCCCTAATGGACTTCTATTGCTGAACGTATCTTATTCGTTGGCCCCCAGACTTCCTCTATAGAGGGCTCCGTACGCCATGGGATTTACCGGAGGGGGGCCTTAAAAGGATGAACCTTAAAAGGACCTCAAGCTTGAGTGAGGAGTCCGGGGTCCCGTTGCAGATAATGATCAACGTGCAAGGCACCCTAATAAACCTCTCTAACCTAGACCGTGATAAAAACCCGGGTATAGAGTTTATGCATGAATGCAACGATTTAAGGAAAGCAGTAATACAATACTATCATAGCATTAAAGCGCGTAAATCACAATTATCATGCAATGGCGATTAAGTGCAATAAATAAATCGGTTAAAAAAATAAATAAAGAATGAAAGAATAAAACAAATTAAAACAAAGAATAAACCTCCAAATCCTAAACTTAGGCCTAACTCTCTAATTGTCCTCAGCGGAGTCGTCAACTATCATCACCGGATTTCGTTCGGAGGGTAACCCACTTTTGGGGATGCGAGGAGGAGGAAGGTGAAGGATGGAGTGAATTTTTTTGTTGAATTTCAATTGAAAAGAGAGAGAGCCCCCATCGGTCAATGGAGGAGATGGGTTTTTATAGGAAAGGGGGATGGTTCGATGAGGCTCGGCTATGGTGGCTCGGCTTGAGGAAACGATTGAGGATTTGAGAGGCCCGGCCATGGCTTGGCTTGGTTAGGTGTGAGCCATGGTGGTTTGGCTCGGATAAGGTCCGCGGGAGAGAGGGAGAGAGAGAGAAAACGGGGATAAGGTGTGAGCTAGCTGGCCGGTGCTGGAGATGCTGTGGTCCTCCGTTTGGTGCGGCGCAGCGAGGGGCGAAGTGAGACGAGGTCACGGCTGATGGAGAGAAGAAGACGATCGAAGAGATAAGGATGAATTTGTGGCTGCGTTTTTTTTGTTTTGTTTTAATTTTTTAATTTTTGTTTTTGTTGTTTTTGTTGTTACCAACGAGAATTTGACACGTGGATAAAAGAGGCGGGAAAAGAAAAGAGAAAAGAAAAAAAGGAATCTTTTTTGTAGTTTTTAACTAATGTTTTGGGTTTTTGGGATCGGCGGAACAATTCGGTTTCAAATAAATTATGAAAAAATAAGTTTTAGACTCAGGGCGTCACAACGAGCGACCCCGTGTCCTTTTTATTTCAAAATGGGTTTGTTTTTGTGTCAATATTGTACTGCGCGTTCCTAAACCGCTTTATTACCGAAAAAGCATCTTTTTTATTTTTCTAAAAATAAGCTCTGTGAGTGAATATATACAATATATATGTCAAAAATCTCAGAATGATGAGAGGATTAAGAAAATGAGGTTCATGACCTGATCCGGAGTGTCGTTTTGAATATTGGCCGCTAGTTCATCGCTATTAGCGGTCCAAATACGGTTTTGACCATAACTTTTTCGTTTGACCTCGGAATTGAGTGGGGTCGAGGGTGTTGATCTTCACATTTGATTTTCTATCGCCCGGAACTGGCTCTTCAACGATTGGAGGCCTTTTTAAAGAAGACATCGAAATACACCCTCAAATCAACGGTCACGTCTCTTTATTTATTTGTACAAAGAAAAGAAGTTTTAAGCGGAAATGAATGTTATGTCCAACCCGGACAAAATGGGGTCCAACACATTGTTTGAATCTTATTCAATCTATTTTCATGTCTTGCTTCCCTTATATAGTAGCTTAAAGTCATTAGTATCACAAACCCCAACCAAAAAAATGCCTTTGCTTTAAAAAAAGTCAAAAAACATTTCACTAAATTATCATTATCATCCCTAAGTAACATCTTCTCTAGGTGTGGAGTCTGAGGACTTTGCAAATCCCTAGATCGGCTAGAAAGGAGAATGAAGCGTGCCTCTTAAGAGGGTGTAGAGACCTCTCCTGGCATGAGGCCTTTTGGGGTGCTGTGTAACACTGCCAAGAACAAAACTGGGGATTGGGCTTGGGCCTTAAATCGGACAACATTGTGCTATGGGAGACTTAAGCTGTTACAGATGGTATCAGAGCTGGGGACCGGGTTGGTGTGCCATAGTCCCACGGGGGACGTGAGCCTCCTAAGGGGGGTGGATTGTGGAGTCTGAGGATTTTACAAGTCTCACATCGGCTGGAGAGGAGAATAAAACGTGCCTCTTAAGAGGGCATGGAGACCTCTCCTGGCATGAGCCTTTTTGGGGTGCATGTGTTGCACTGCCAAGAACAAAACTGGAGATTGGGCTTGGGCCATAAACCAGACAATACCGTGCTACAGGAGACTTGGGCTATTATGTAAAGACTCGTATTTGGGTAGATTTGAGAGATAGTCATTCTATGGGAATGTAACTATCCGGACGGTAGTGTAGTCGTCGATGTGAGCATTTTGAATGTACTTGGGCCCGATTTCGAGTCGGGGCCCCGTTTGACCCGATTGTTGACTTTTCGGGGTTTATTGGTTGACTTTGCGTTTGGGCGGTCATTTGGGTGTAATAATATCTGTTTAGTGTTGTGCTCGTCATTTCGAGCGTTTTGACTGTAGTTTGACTCAATTTGGAGTTCGGGGCCTTAGCGGTCAAGTTTTATGTTAGCGTCAATTATTGTGGTCATGGTCGACTAGGTCATTGACTGATAGAAATATAAATAGCAGAAAAAAGGAGAGCTTTTCTTTACGTTTCACGTTTGTCCGTTGAGAGAGAGAGCTTGAGAGAGCTTGGAGGCTTTGGCATTTGGGGCGATTAGGTTCGTGGAGCTCAAGATTCACTTCAGGGGTGTTCTTGAACTTCTTATCTCTCTCTCTTGTTTTGGATTTGCACGAATTTATCATGATTTATGAAATTGAGCATGAACCTTAAAATTTGGGGAAAACCAATTTTGAGTTAGATCTAATGGTTTAACATAAGATTTGTGGTTAAGAACTGTTTTATATCATTGTGGATATATGTTTCTGTGATTTTGGGGTTGATTAATTGCGTTTTTCATGAGGGTTGATAAGTCAACCATGAAATTCTGAGTTTAAATCTAGAGTTCTGGAATTTTATACGTGTTTCTGTTGTTTCTGCACGATTTAGAGGCGTTCTGGATGCATTTTAAGGTAAATATCGCAGTCTGTTGCATAGAATGCGTGTTTGTGCGTGTCTGGGGGTTGCTAGGTTGATTCTAGACGAAGAACAGGCAAAAACGACGATGAACAGTACCCTGGACGCGTTACTGGGTCGAACTGACGAAAATCCGAGGTTCTGGGTCGAAGGGTCGAAGATCCAGGGTCGTAGGGTCGTAGTTCATAGACCCGTAGTTCGTAGCTCGAAGGTTCGTAGTTCGTAGCCTCGTAGTTCGAAGTTCGTAGATTCGTAGACCCGTAGTTCATAGTCGAATGGTCGAAGTTCGTAGCCTCGTAGGTCGAAGGTCGTAGCCTCGCTTCGAGTCTTCGAGGCGCGCTGCAGCTCCGCATTCCGCAACTAGGAGTCGCAGCTCCTGCAGTGTAACTGGACACTGTACAGCACTAGGCTGGACCTATTTACATTGCAACCTATACCCAAAGTATTATACTTAAGTTACAATGTAAATAACGAAATACCCCCCATTTGGATTCAAAGAAAAATACTAGAAAAATTAATTCCTACTATTTCAAAATGTGAAAATTGGGATTTAGTGTAAAATCTAAGAAAAACCCAAAAGTTCGTAGTGGTGAATTTTTGGAAAGTGGGGTTAGACATCTCAGAAAAATCCCCAAAAATCAGATTATCTTAGTTATGATATGGGAACCCAATGCCGGGACTTTTGATTTCAAGAAAATAGCTGCTATGGGTACTTCCTTCATAAATCAAGGATTGAGGATTTACTTGTGAAGACTGGCCACAGTTCCAAAGGAAATGTTGAGAATGATTTGCCATACTCATGTTAGTATATTGGTGTGAGGTATTGGGGCATGGACTCCATGACTTGTTTGGGTTCTCACCGTGATGCACCGATGGTGCTATGTGGTTGACGTGGCAGGCATATGCACCGATGGCAGGTCTGTGTGGCGACTGTGGCCAGGCATATTGCGCTGTGGACAGGCTAAGACCTGAGTTGAGCCGTTGAGCTCGTGGAGCTAGGGCTGAGTGCCCTGAACTGGAATCCCATGGAGGATCGTGGACAAGTTGTCCTGTGTGGGCAGGCTAAGTCCTGATGTTTATTTGCAGGCTGAGTCCTGATGATTGTGCACACTACACGGTGCACGAGTACACTGAGCATATAGTATAGACATATATGTGTTGCATGATGTGGAGTTTTGGGGTCACCTACTGAGCTTGTCGCTCACCCCTACTTGTTGTTTACCCTTTTCAGGTGTGACCGGAGACTAGTGGAGGACTTTCTTCCAGGAGGACGTCCACTACTCTGATGTATGATACACTTATATTCTGTAGTGTTTTATGTGATATCCCGGACAGGGGTCCGTAGACAGTTGTATTTGCATACTGTATGATGTGATGTCTGTATGACTGTTTGACTCATTGTATGTATGATGATATATAGGAAAGTACAGGATTACCCTTGATGTATGACTGTACAGGGTTACATATTTGAGACAACACCCGGGTGTAGTCTCCATTGGTGCTATTCGCCAACCCCTTGACCTATCGGGTGCAGGCAAAGAGAAGTCGTGTACCCGGTTCTGGGTTCCCTGGAATCGGGGGCATGACATATTACACTAGGAATGCCAAGCCATAATTTGTCTTTTAGCCCAACTGAATTAGTGAACTTGATTTCTTCGTCTCAATGCTTGGTGGGTAACTCATTATCAATCCATTATTGTACAAGTACAAATAGTTTTAGTTGAACCTTTGACCTTTTATGATGGACCCTTATGTGGTTTTCATTCCTTTCTCACGTTTAATGCACACTTAGCAAGGGAATCAACTATTCTTATGGGATTATTATGCCTCTACATAGAGGTATATTGAGTACTCTCATATCTCAAGTTTAGATTGATTTTCTTGTATAAGGGAATCAAATTTACAACTCTGTCCTTTCGTCCTTGTCCATTCTTCCTCATCCACGCCTGCCCTAGTCCTCATCCTTGTCCTCATCAAACCAGCAATAGAGTCCTCCATGAGCCCCTCGCAGTAATCGTCCAAGCCACTACCGAGTCCTTCACGACCCCCTCTTTCTCTTCCTCTCCTCTCCGCCGTTGATTTCGCCCCCACTAGACTAGATCTGTACTCGCGAGCCCCGACGACACCTACACCAAGTCCGGCCACCCCCAAGCCCTCTTTCCCTCCTGTTGGGTCTCTAACCTACTGCGGAGAGTCCCAAAGAACAATCTCACATCAGTCAGGGCGAACATTGAGGTCGTCCTAATGAGGAGGCTCATATGCACCTTGTCACAACGCGTTTTAACGGGTCGCGGCCCGTTAAAAACAAATCCGTACATGTTGCGGCCCATGTGTGGGCACGCGAGTGCCAAAGCGGACAATATTATAATAGTGAGTGCCCTAGCCGAGGTCTAACAAGTGGTATTAGAGTCGGGTTCTCTAGACCGGTGGTGGGATTGGGGGGAAGACTATTGGGTCTCTAACCTCATGCGGGGAGTCCCAAAGAACAATCCCACATCGGTCAGGGCGAAGATTGAAGTCGTCCTAATAAGAAGGCTCATGTGGACCTTGTCACAACGCGTTTTAACGGATCGCGGCCCATTAGAAATAAATCTGTGCGGGCTGCGGCCCATGGGTGGGCGCGCGAGTGCCAAAGCGGACAATATTATGATAGTAAGTGCCCTGACCGAGATCGAATACCTCCCTATTCTCTCTGTCGTTGATGCCGCCCCACCAGTCTGGATCTACACTAGTGAGCCCCAATGACTCCTACGCCAAGTCCGGCCACCCTGAATCCACCTACCTTCTATGGCACCGTCGAAGATGGAAGTCCTCACTAGGAATGGGTTGGGTTGGCCTCTCCCGAACTTGGTGACCCTCTACGATTAGTGCCTGAACGGGAGAGAAGTTGATAGTGTACAAGTACATGTAAGGAGGCAGCCCGGAGGAGCTTGTCATCCATTGGAGAAGGCTAGGCTGGCATTGGTTTGAATTTTCAAAGTGAGTAATGAGATCAAGAAGGGATTGACGAGGGTAGTTTTATAATTAAATAAATTCATTACCTTTCATAGCTTGCGTATCACACAGAAGAAAGTTCATTAAAATTTTAATTTCATTCCCTTACCTATTTCATTCCTTGTAAAATCAATACAACATACCAAATATGCTATAAGTTTTATATGAAACAGAAAACTTACGTTAAGGCAAAACTTTCCGCCATAACAAACAAAAAAGTGATGATATTTCTGACGAAATTATGTAAGCTTCACTTTCCAAAACATAATTATATATTTCGTGAGATTCTCAGTCCTTCATTCTACTGTTATACTGAAAAGTTGAGGCATGCATGAACAATCATCAATGCATAGATTCCCTTAGGGAAAACCATAAAAATTAAAACATCAAATCGACACAAAATAAAGGGTTGAAGTAAAACAATATTTAATGTTCAAACACTCACTTGTTATCCCAATTTAAAACATAAAATAACAAGTAAGAACACCCCACTTAATCATTGATAATGACACTAGCAACTAATTAAAATTGCAATTCGATGCTACATCACTGATCTCCATCCCCTTCCGTCGTTGCCGACGACACGTAACTCGTAGCAAGCGACGTCGATTCATCCTCCACCGCTGAGTTGGAGGCGGCTTGGAAGTGACGCTTGCAGGCGTGGCACGTGATCTGCATGACGGTGGAGTTGAGCTTCCTGGTGGCCTCCTCCCTCAGGAGCTCAGCGCTCTCCAACTCCGCCTTTGCCTGTTGCCTTATCCTCTTCGCATTCGCGAACTCCACCTCGGCCATTTCGATTTGTCTCCTCGTGGCTCGCCTCGCCTCATCCGCCGCCGCCAGATTCGCAGCCGCCTCCGCCCCCGATGGCCTTTGTTCCTCGGCAGCGGCGGCTGACCCAATCGCGAGAGCCAGATCGCGATGCACATCCAACGGCTGTGGTGGCAGCGGCAGGGGAAAACAAGTATCAGTTGAGATGTTGGAAGAAGATGGCACTTGCAGCTGGAGCTCTAGATTGTGATGCAGATCCATTGCCTGGTATTGTGAAGAGAAGAACAGCTTCTCGGGTGCTGATTTTGGTATTAACGTAAATCCATGCATTGGCGGTAGTGGTGAGGGCCGTGAGGCTATGACACTGAAATTGGGATCGGTGGAATATTGGCTTGCGCTTGACGCCATGGTCCCTGGTGGACAGGCCAGCGTCACCCGCAATGGTTGTAGCTCCGGCAGTGGCTGCACACGTGCCGACCCCGCTGTACAAGAATCTTGGTGCTCAATGAAGCTTTCTACCCTGTAATTGTAAATAATAATAATAATAATAATAATAATTAGATTTTATACTAATATACTAGGTTGGTGGCTATAAATAATTTTGGACTTGGAACTCAAAGCATTAATATAAATAATTAATTAAATGGGTATACACGATTGATTAATCAAGCTAGTTCAAAAGTTGGGAATTTGCATGTTTGTTGTCACTTTCTTAAGATTCGCAACTAGCTAGGGTTTACTAGTGAAGCAACGAGATCATCAAAGCCAAAAATGTTTTTTAATAAATATATATATATTATAGGGAAAAGAAAGAAAGATGGATGGGGGTCATGGATGGGTGGGTATGAAATTAGTTGACCTGGAGAAAACACGGCCACAGTCGCAAGAATGGCCGCGAGTGCCACAAGTCTTGAGATGGGCTTTGTAATCGGACTGGACAGCGTAGGCTTTAGAGCACTTCTCGCAGACCCACTGCTTGTGATGACTGTGCTTTCTCCGGAAGTGCTTCTTGATGCCCACCAGGTCTCCCAGCGCGTGCCGCGCGTCGTTGTGCAGGCAGGTCGGCTCCGGGCACACGAACACCCGCTTCCTGGGAGCCCCCTCCGCAGCCGCCGCATCCGTGACCTGGGAGGACTGGTCCTTCTTCAGAAGCTTCCACGGCACCTTGTGACGGCGGCGGTGCATCTGCAGATTCTGGTCCCTCTGGAACCCCTGCCCGCAGATGTCACACACGTACCGGTCAGATTCCAACAGCGTCCTCGGCGACAGCGCTACTACCTCGGCATCTGGATCTATAATGTTAAAATTATTATATAACAAATTTTAACTTTCTTTTCAAAGAAGGTAAATATATTAAAGGAGAAAGGAAACAAAATTTAAAAAGGGTGAACGAGGGCGCATGAAGTTTGAAATTTGATTAATACACACATGTGGAATGGAGTGATAAAATATATATAAATATATATATATATATATATTATATACTGTACGAGAGAGAGATTGAATTTTATGGGACTCGCCTGGGGTACCTGCGGGTCTTCTTTTCCTTTTGGGACTGAGTACGGCGGCGTCTTTTACCGAAGGGCCGGTATGGGGTGCGGCGGAGAGGGAGGCCGTGGGAGAGACAACAGTAGAGGAGGTGGTGGTAGCGGTGTTTAACATGGACGGAGGTTTGTGAGTGCGTTTGTTTGTGGGCTTTCTTCTATGAGTAAAAGCAATATAAACACTGCTTGCATACGAGCTGTGGTTGGGACGACTTTTGCTTCTTTCAGCTTTTCCGGAAAAAAAAAAAAGAGAGAGAGAGGCTATGACTATGACTGAGTGAGAGAGTGAGAGAGAGAGAGACACAGAGAGAGAAAGAGAAGAAAGTTCCTGCTTTGGACTAGGCGGCCAGGCATTGCCTTTCTTAAAGCTTTAATTTTTGTTTTTTTAAACCTTTTTATCCTTTTTACACCCATGAGCTGTCTTTCTTTCATTGACCCCCACTCTCCAAGACGGCCGTGCGAGGGAAGTGTGATGGGAAAAATATAGTTCTTAGCAATCTCCAACATAAGATTTTATTTATTTTTATTTTTATTTTTATTTTTAAATTATAACTTTTTATTTATTTTATTTATTAAAAAACATTTAATATCTAGAGTATATCCTTTTTTATTTTACTCTATATTCTATTAAAAACTATCTTTTTATTATTACCTTCCACTAAAAATAATAAACTCTCACCAAATCAATTTCACACAACTTATGTGTTGGTGACTTAATGGCCAAATTTATTTAGCATGCATTTTAAAATTTATATTTGTAGCTATTCAACTTTAATACACGTTTTTAATATATTATAGAACGTTTTAATTATTAGTAAATTATTTTCTAATAGCCATTGAAATTTCCAACCGAATTATAAAAATTATATAAATATAAATTTATTAAAATCTAATAGAATATTCTTTTAATATTTTTTAAAAGAAAAATATGATAAATTTTAGATTAACATATTTAACATTATATCAAAAAATAAATATTAATTTAAATTATAATTTTTAAAAATAAAATATTACTAATATATAATTAATAATTTATTTATATGCATACTGATAAAAAAAAAGAAAAGAAAACAACAACCCAAAATATTCCATGTGTTGATGTTTATTAATTTTAATAATTTTATCAAAAATTATATATTTATTAATGTTGGATAATAATATTATTTTGGTATTTAATATTAATACAAATAATTTATCTCATATAAATTAATACTTTGATTTTTTTTATGTATATTAATACATGAATATCCATTATATGTTTGGTAAACATTTAAAATTAAATAAATAATTTTAAAATATCTATTGTTGTTTTAATATGTTATTTATCATTAATAAATATAATTTATTTTAATTAAAAATTTTATCAAAAGGTTTAGTTACCATTAGGGATGGCAACGGGGTGGGTCGGGACCGGATAGTGGGTGACCCGAACCTGCCCCGGATGAGTTCGATTCGGGGCGGGACAGGACTATTGAGTGCAGCGGGTCGGAACGGTCATGGGTTGGAGTGGGTCGGGGCGAGTATTTTAAGGTAAAACTGTTAAAATGTCGGGTCGGGGTAGGGCGGCCAATACCCTTGACTACCCCGTTATCTCATGCAGGGCAGGGCAAGGAAAAATGGCCCGGGTCGGGGAGGCTCGGGGCAGATAGGATCAAAATTGCCATCCCTAGTTACCATTGTAAAAACTTTTAGAAACTTAATTTCGAAAATGTCTCTCAAGTCTGAAATGAGTCGACACGCTCAACAGCTCGCTCGATACTCGCTTGACTAAACTCGACTCAAACTTAAGCTCAATACTGTACAAGTTCGGCTTGTTACTGTTCAAGCTTAGCTCGGTTACTATACAAGCTTGACTCGACTTAGCTTGATTACTGTATAAGTTTGGCTCTGCTCAAATCATTTACAAATTTATCCAGCATATACCTTTAAATAAGCGATACACTCAACAACTCGCTCGATACCAGCTTGAATGAGCACGATTCAAGCTCGAGCTCGACACTTTACAAGTTTGGCTCATTACTGTTCAAGCTCAACCCGATTACTGTATAAGCTCAGTTTGAACTCGACTAAGTTTGCTTATCTTAGCTCATTTATAGACCTTTAGTTCCATCCTTATTAAAGAATAATTTATAAAGTTCAATTATAATTTGTTAATAATTAAGAAGCTCAATCAAGAACACATGTTAAAGTTGGATGACCATCCATATAATTCTAAAATTGACATGTCAAAGAATTTGACCACATTACTTGCCAACATGGCCACATAAGCTGCAATATGCCACTATTGCTTTTTTTTTTCATCTATTAAGTTATCCATGGTGAAGATTAAAAGAAAAATAAAAACTTTTAACCAGATGAGTTAATCAGATTAGTAATCAGATGCTGATGTGTCACAATCTCATCCACCGATGATTGGTATTGACATGTGGATTTTATGTATTAGGTTTATGTATGTATTATCTCCCATTTTGTATTTCTTTTTTATACTTGAGTGTGTGTTTTTGGTATTATTTTAGGATATACTATATTGGTGTAGTTTTGTGTGTTTTGCATTGTTTTATAGTTTTTTCTAGAAAAAGGAAGCTGAAGAATTGAAAGCAAGGATTAACAAGGTAGCCAAAGAAGTCAAGAAGCAAGTATGAAACACTTTTAACATGCATGTCCCAGACAAGGTCATACACATGTCCAACCTAGTCACGTTCACTGATACGTGCATGATAATAAATGAAGCCAATGATATCGCAAACAACTTTGATTCTTGCACGTGTCATAAAAACACATGCACGTGTCCACTACTAGCGTATTTTATGACACATGCACAAGGAGACAACACTAGCAGTGTAGTCTTTATTAGTGTTAGTCACCAACCTCTTGACCCTTCAGGTATAGGCAATGGGAAGTCACATTCTTGGTTTCGGGTTTCTTGGAATTTTGGGGCATGACAGATGTTCGAATCATCACTCTAACGCTTAGATAATCAATCTAATGCTAAAGTGTTTCGAGATAACTCTCCTCAACTCAAAGTAAAGATATTTAGCATACTCTATCCAACTCCCTCTATGGGCTCACTCCACAGAGATCAACTTATGAGGTTATTAAAAGATATACACTATCTTTCTACACAGTGTTAGCCCTTGTTCACCACTATTGACAACAATTACAACACTAGTTATTCTTTGAGAATAACAAATGCATAAGATTCATTTACTATATGGAGGTTGTTTAGTGTTTACTATTTATAATTCTTGTCTAAGTATTTTAAGGATTTATGTATGTGTTGTGAAAAGATAAGAAGATTGCATGTGATAATGTTTTATCACCTCCATATTTCATAGTTTTTAGTTGTTATTATTGGTTTACTTTGATAAACTTTTAGCTTATCTTTGTAACACAATAACATGTTTCGTGAAGTAATAATATATTGTTTTACTTTCATCTATTTTGTTTCTCATTTATGTTATAATTTTATATTGCAAACAAAATGTGAATTTGAGTGAGTTAGAGTCATAAAAAGTTGGCCTTTGTCTATTCACCCCCACCCCCTTTCTATAGACCTTGGCCCAGGGACAAATAGGACTATTAATATTTGTGTATAATTGTCATCGAATGACAAGTGTGTGTACAATGACAAAAATAAAAACATTAGGGTTCTTGTATTAATGACATTGTAATAATAGTATTTCATATATTAACTATTTATGAGGAAATGAATTAACACTAAAGATGGAGTGTAAAAAAAATCCCTTTGTTAGTATTCCGGCCGAAGACCTATAGCCATGGCCTACCATGGGTTCACTGTGGCTGGAGGGAAAAAAACATTATTCTTTCAAATACATCATGGATGGCTCTGTCCATGCAACGACTATCTTTGCTAGATTTGTTGTATTGGCTATTCTGGATGCTTTTCTTAATGCGGTATTGACAATGATGCTTAGGTAACCTTAGGAAACCCCTATGATTTAATAATATTGATTTTATTATTGTTGTTTATGTTATTTTGGGAGCTAGTTTGTTTGGATCTCTTATATGATGTGTGTAATGACTAAGGGAGTTATCAGAGTGATAAGGGGCACAGGTTGCCCCTAATGAATATGAGAGTTATTAGTATGATAAGAGGAACATGTTACCCTCATTGATTATGGGAGTTGTTAATGAGATAAGTGGTATTGGTTGCCCCAAATCCAATTGATCAATGGCATTAATGGTCTTGATTGCTGGCATTAGCTACTATAATTGTGATTTCAAGTTTGCAAAGGAGTCCCACTACTATTATACTTGTTTTTTTATCTTGATTTATTTGCCTCATCTGATCAGATTCCGTCATTTCACCCTACTTCTTTTGTTGCCTGTTCCGAGTCAATATGGACACATCCACCTATTGATCTTATTCCATATGTAGCTCCACTTCGAGCGTACAGACCTGAAACGTTAGCAGTACCTTTAGAGCATATTCCCTTATCTACACTTGAACGTCGACTGAACTTAAGTTTTCTGCCAACAATGGAGGATCTCGTATCAGTTTGTGCCTATTATGACTTTGTTACCAGTGCAGTCGAGATTTGCCGGTCTGCAAGTCATCTTATGGCACTTGTACCAAAAGACCTTCGCCGTATTTGAGACACTCATAGTTGTGGAGCATTTGTATGTTATTTTATGATTGCTTTGCTTCAAGCTCGTGCAGAATGGAGATTCAGTTCAACCTCGAACGAGTTTGCCACTGCTATGCGTGAGATGGTAGCTCGCGTTCTTTATTTTTCTAGCATGCCTTATTAGGCCTTTTTGGCTCAAGTTTTTCTTCTTTATTTTTTACTAAGGACAGTGTGCAGTTTTAGTGTGAGGGAGCAATTTTTCCAGTTTTTTCTTTATTTTTTTACTTTTCTTTTTCTTTACATGACTATTTGTTTATTTGTGGCTATTTGTTTGCCCTGTTCTATGTTGCTTTGCTTTGTTAGCTCGATATTCTCTATCGATAGCTTTTGCTTGTTTCTGCCTGGGTGCTTCTAGCTGCTTGCTTACGGTTATCCACTTACTTATTTTTGGAGTTGTGAGTTTACTACATTGCAATTGAGAGTTCACCTTCTTTTTATTGTGTGATTATTCCCTGCGGTGATGAGCTTATGTTATTAACATGTGTTGCATTATGGTGATTGGGTTGTGGCACATTTGGATAGGCTGGAGTCAGGGACCACCCTGATGTGGTCTTTGTTGATGTTTTTTCATGTTTCTTTTTCTAAGGTCACATTGACTTTTGCGTTGTGTTCTGTTTGTCTTTCGTTCTGTGTCTTCCCCACTGTTTATGTGTTGTGTGGTTTATCGCATTCGGGCCTTGTTGGGTGCTTACCTCTAGTTATCTTATTGATTTCTCCGATGTTATTGTGAGGTCATATAGGCCATATGTTTCTTTTAAAAAAATCCAAAAAGAAAAAGAAAAGTCACTATTATAGAAAAAAACAACAAAAGGACAGCAGAGCATGAAATCCAGAATTTCGCCTGAGGATTATGGTGATTGGTCTGTCGCACCCGCTTTGTATTTGCCTTGTTCTTTGGCCTGTGTATAGTTAGAGGGTGTGTTTCTGTGTTTATGTCTTTGATATCTTTTCAGCATCAACAAAGGACTCACCTCTCATTGTGGTCTATGGCAAAGGTACTTTGGTGGTTTGTTGGCTGCAACACTATAATGAAGGACTAATTGTTTACTTGCGTAATGTCTGAACTTGAAAGGAACTTAAGAGTGAGGGGTGTGAGGTTACTGGTTGAGTGAGGCAGCCTTGCTACCTTTGAGTGCACTCCAGAGTTATAGGTGTTTATTCTTTGGTGGGTCGCTGAGTGGTGCTTTTGGAGGTTAAGTGAAATGCTTATGATAATTGAGTTTGGGCTACAGTGTGGTGTCGCAAGTAACAGTGGTAGCTTACAGCCACAAGTGGGATTTTATTTTATTTTATTTTATTTATTTTATTTGTTGTTTTTACTTGTTGAGGATTTCTTTGCATGAGTGCTTGTCTACTTGTTTTTTTTGTGTTTGCTTAGGGCGCGTAATATTTTAGTGTGGGGGGAATTTGATGAGTGAATTTTATATAGGCATTTATGATATATTTTTCCCCCTGTTTTAGACATATTTGATACCTTTTTGTGACCCGTGTTGATTGTCTTTATTTACTTTGGCGGTTTATTTTATTTTTGGGCAAAGTGTGTTTTTGGTTGTTTTTGAAGTCTCTTTGTAGGTTTTATTTAGTTGGGCCATGGAGAAGAGGTATGGTCACCTAGTTCCCTATTACCTTGGGCTTACTCCAAGAGTTTTATTTGTTGGGCTAGTGGAGCAAGTCAGCCATTCCAAGAGGATAGTTTCATTAATTTCTGGGGGAGAAAACACAAAAGAGGAGTAAGGTTTTTTGGACAAGGAGGACGACTGAAAGGAAGACAAGGATTCGAAAGAAGGAAACACAGCGGCAGTTTTTTGGGAGATTTCTTGAGTCTAATTTTAGAAGGGCCTTTGAAGATTTCTCTATCTTAATTCTGTATTTCTTCAAGGATGCTTTTACATTTTTAAATTATGGATTTGAACATGATTCTGGGGTAAATCCTTTTTTTAGGGGAGCAATGTAGCCCCCATTGTATTGTAAGAAGGTTTTGGCATGGTTATGTGATAGAAATAATTCTTTGATGTTTAAATAATTTTCAGAATGCAATACTATTTGATTCATGCATGATCGGATTATCTTAGCCCTAGTCTAGGATGGAAAATGAAATTATTTGATTCAATTGGATAAAGCATAGAGCAAGTGTTTAACCAATTAAAGGATTAATGCCTCTAATTGTCCCAATTCTCATGGACTAAATGGTTTTGGGAATCTTTATTTTATTACCATGGACTAAATGTAAGGAAATGAGTGTTAATCAACATTATCAAGAATTCAGAGATTGGAGTTGAAAACCATATGTCAAAACTAGAGTACAATGCATGGGTGGTGATATTGTTACCCTAAGAACCTTCATTATTGAATTCTTTTGCAAGTATAAAAACTGAAAAACAGAAGAAAAAAAATAATGCTACAGAAAATATAAAAACTATTAGTGCTCATTATTTAAAAGTTGCCAGACCTAAATCATTTTTTTAAGCATAACTAGCACTTGCCTACTTGGTACTTGTCTATTTGATACCAATTAACAGAAATTTCCTGAGGTTCGACACATCGGAGTCTTAAATTACTCCACTTATTTATGAGATTAAATAGTCAAAAAATTAGACATCATTAGGTCAATGCAATTCATTTCTTTCCCTTTTTACTTGGAGAAAAAAAGAAGAAAAAGGAAAAAAAAAAAAAAAAAAAGAAAAGAAAAGAAAAAGAAAGTAGGGCTAGTTTTTGGGGAGCTTGATCATCACATGAGGGGAGATGGGGGATCTCACGTGTAAGCAATGTCCCTGGAGTCTATAGCAGGGCCTTCATTCAGGGATGTTACAGTGGATTAATAATGACTTTCGCCTTGTTTGCTTTGCTCTTTTTTTAAACATGATTGGTTTTAAAAACTATGGGCCCAGATGAATTTCTACTACTTATAAATACTTTAAAATTCATATGACCCATTGTTTTCAAAAATAATACCATCCAACCAAACACTCCCTTTGTTTTATAGTGGACAGGAAGGGTAGGGGGAAGGAAATCGAAGGGATGGATGATTTTTTTTTTGTCTTATGGTGATGTTTAGATTCCAGTGATTGCCTGCGGATTGTAACCGTGAATCTTGTAGACTTTTGCTAATTAAATATTTTATTAATATTTGTTTCATCGATCATTAGATTGTATATTCATATATTAATATATATATTTATAAAATTTAATAGCAATCCAACCACTGATTTTTGCAAAAAAAAAAAATTATAAGAAAATAAATAAATAAATAAATATTATTTATTTATTTCAGTTGAATTTGTAAGAAAAATAGTCATTTAAGTTGCGATAAAATTTTATAGGTATATTTATTAATACATAGATATTTAATATAATGATTAGATTTTAAAAGAAATGTTAATAAAATATTAAAATAATAAAATTTTGTATAGTAAAGCCAAAAATATTTATCATACCAAACCCATTCCTATGGGCAGATCAGTTGGTCTATTCATTTTCTTTTAAAAAAATAAAATAATAAATAATAAAATAATAAAAAATATATATTACTGATCACTTTTTTTTGCAGCACACATGTTGAATTTTAATGAAGAATCATTGTTTTATTTATTTAAACTCAACCGCCTAAAATGAATTGAATGCAAATATAATTCGACTTCAAGGTAAACTTTAAAATCTAGATGGTTTTGGGATTATTTCAACTCGTGAATTTATTTATGTTTGTTTCGTTTTGGATTCATTTAAAAGGAATAATAAATCTAGCTTTTTGTTATTAAATTTTAACCCGTCTTAGTAGCTCACCTCATTAGAGCACTCGTAGTAGATTTTTTATATTTAACTTTCTTTATGGGATTTGTACAGTATTTTCCAATGTATTGAGAAATATTATTCAAACCCTATAATTATTAAATTATATTTAAAAATTTTCTCTCACCTCTCTCTTTCACATTTCTCATAATATTAATTTTTATTTTATATTAAATTATAAAAAAATTATTATTAATTAAAATAAGTAGTATAAAATATTATTTTAATAATATAAAATTTACTTTTAAAAAATATTATGATGTATATTTATATAAAAAAATAAAAAAATAATTTAAAATAGTATATTTATGAAAACTTATTGAAAAATTGTTGTTGGTGATTTTAATGTTAGATATAATATTCCCAATCCCTATACATCGAAGATTATGGACGCTCATAAATAAGCCCAACGCATAAATGGAGTAATGGACAGCCTCACGTTAAAGTGTTGAACCTAGGACCTACCAACTTGACCCATCCCCTACTGAGTATGTGCATTTAATTATGAATGTCATGTCAAGGACCAGGAATGTAGAACATGCCGTAGAGAAAGTTGGAAGGATATATAATGCATTTAAATATTGGTAAAGTTTTTGAACGGAATTAACTTTTTTTTTTGTTTCCGAGAAACATAAAATATATGTTAAAAAGATGGAGTATATTACGATTTGTGTACATGACTAAAATGTATATATGTGTCACGGATTAATTTAACAGGAAAATATCATTCGATAAATATAAAATTACACTTCATGTAATATTAATAAAAAAATTACAATGCGTGTGTAGTGGGAAGAAAAAAATTGTTTTTATATATTAATTACAGTATTTTAGCGTTGATATATTAATGACAGTATTTTATATCAACTTTTTATCTTTTTTTAAATATATAATTTTAAAAAATTAATCTCTATATAGATTTTTTTAAAAATAATTTTTATATATATTTTTAAAAAAATTAATAATTTTACTATGTCGTATGGACTGTCACGGCCTCTTTCCACCTCCATTCACAGGTTTTGTTATTGGCAACAATAATGACACCAACCAGATCATTTCCACCTCACTCTCATCCTTCCCAAACTTGACAAGTGCACGCGGATTCTACACTTTTTCCCCCCTGCCTCGTACGCTACCAACTTCATGTTAGATTTTAACAATTATATGGAATATATGTGTAATATTGTTTATTAATATAGAACTATCATATTTTTTAATAAGTCTAATTAAAAATAAATTAATAAGTTTTAAAGTTTATTGGACTTAAATACATAAAATAAAAGTAAGGGTACTAATATGTAGAGAACGATTTATTAATTTTATTACTGAGTCTAATTATAAATAATAGTAAAAAAGTTAATTAAAATTAACTTTTATTTATATATCGTGATGGAATCTCCAAGTCTCATGTAATGCACCGTAAATATTTTGCATCCCGTTGAAAGAAAACGTGAGAGAGGCTCGTAAGTTCATCTGAATTAAAAACCTCAAGAATCATGGAGGCTTGAAAAATCAACCACAGTAATCAAATCATCCACGAGAATGATTGAATCAGGTACGCTTCCATTTGATTATTTCTTGATGATTTGATATGAGATTTTATGTTTTGGATTATGACTTTAATACTACAAGTGGTATCAGAGCTACCTTATTATCAAATCATTAGATTTCTTTTCATTTGATATACGAATATCAATTCTATATATGTGTTTGCTATGATATTTACATGAACGAATTTTTATCTGATTGCTTCAATATTCAGTATAGCATATTTGATTTAATTGTAAATAATTAAATAATTAATTTTTCCATTGATTTGATATCAATTGTTTTGATATCCCCAACCCATGTTGGATTTTAATTATGAAATTCAAGCTCACATAAAATTCCCGACCAATGTTCTATTTTCAATTGATTTGATATCAATATATTTTCAAATTAGAAATATATTACTTAAATTTAATGATTATTGAATATACATGAAATTCAAATATATCTTTATTCGAGAATTCAAAATATATACCGGTCATTGGAATTTGAGGTCCTGTTTATATGTTGGTTCTTTGTCAACTGACAAATGTCAACTTATATATATATACATATTTTGATATTTGTATATATGTCTCATCAATTGGTGAAGATTGTGGTAAACCAAATAATTATCTACTTTCATGAGAGAACGTGTATAATGCGTTCTTATTAGTCGTTAGAAGTACTTAAAAACAATGCCAGGTGGGTGATATCATTTGTTTGCACGTTTAAATGTGTATATGATCGTTCTTCTATACACCGTTAAAAACTTAAAAAAATTTAACAATATAATTCTATCATGCCTAATTGAACTAATTGGGATGTCAACGGAATGGCTCGAAACCAGGTACTGGGTGACCCGACCCCGCCCCAAAAGTACAAAATGAGTATCCGAACCCACCCTATCCCGGTGTCGGGGCAACTTATCATGCTCTGATCCGCCCCGCCCAATCCTCTGTTCATACAATATTACCCTACCCCGATCCTCAATGCTAGGTCTGAGAAAGAATTCACGTCTGAATCTAATACACCAAAAAAAGCCACATAAAAATCATATCCTAGGTGGGTCGTTGCTCTCATGAGCACAAATAAAAAAAATTCGATCCCCTTCAAAAAAAAGCCATACATAATAAATAACTAGGTTCATCACAACAAAATAAATAAATACATAAAAAGCCAAGGGAGATTGGGAGTACCTGTGGACGGTGAGCACACTTGCTGATGCAATGGGAGTGCTTTGGAGTCTTGACTCTAGATGGTGATAGTGCAATGACAGTGGACGATGGGAGCAGCGCCAGGAGAACACCACACAGCTACAGATCTAGACAACAACAAACCTATAGATCTACTCGTACTCATGAGGATAAGGACTACAAAGGATCAATCTGATCAGTGCCTGTGTTGAGAGGGCTAGAGGTTAGACTCTGAGTTGTTGCGGACGTTGCGCAGGAGTGGAGATGGGAGAGTAGAGATGAGAATGTTATAATGTTGAATGGAAAAAGAAAGAAAAATATTAGGAGGGTTTATATATGGAAACCCTATCGGGGCAGGGCAGGGCGAGGCAAAGAATATCTAGTCTCGACCTGATACTCTGTCAGGATAGGTTAAACCTAATCGGGTCAGGGTAGATCAAGGTAGGTCAGAGCAAAATTGTCATCCTTATAAACTAATAATGATGAAAATCTCTATTCATCTAACAGTTTAGTAAAAAAAAATTGGCTAATTGGTTTTTAGTATTCATGTAAATAATATCTATATCACCTTTTCAATATGGTTCCTGATAAAATGATGACGTACATCGATGTGCTTGGTTCTGCAGTGAAGACTCGAATTTCACGTTATTGCTATTGCACTAAGGCTATCACATAAGATGAGGGAGTTTCTGTAATCTAACTCATAGTCACGCAATTGGTTCTGTATCCACAGTATCTGGGCATAACAGCTACCAACAACAATGTATTCTACTTCTATTGTTGAGGTGTTAATGCAGTTTTGCTTCTTGTTGAACCATGACACTATTCTGCTGCCAAGAAACTAACATATACTAGATGTACTTTTTTGTCAACACAAGAACTAGCGAAGTCTGCATCTGCATAGCCCATTACAGTTATATTACACTCCTTTTGATACCAAAGTCCAAAATTCATAATCCTTTTAAGATATCTCAGAATCCTTTTGACATGAGTTAAATGTGATTCTTTGGGATTCTGTTGAAAGTGAGCACATAAATAAGTAGCAAATAATATATCTGGACAACTAGCTGTTAAATATAGAAGAGAACCTATCATTCCACAATAAATAGTAGCATCTATACTTTTACCAGTTTCATCTTACCTAATTTTTGTATTCGCTACCATAAGAGTCTTAATAGATGTGGTAGAATTCATGCCAAACTTTTTAATTATATATTTGGTATACTTAGCCTGGTTAATGAAGATCCCATAATTCTGTTGACTTACTTATATACCAAGAAAATAAGTGAGTTCACATATGAGACTCATTTCAAACTGATTTTGCATTAACTTAACAAACCTTTCACATAACTTTTCATTAGTAGAACCAAAAACTATATCATCTATATATATTTGAACAAGTAAAATGTTACTCTAGTGCTTATTGGTGAAGAGTGTGGTATCTACTTTACCCTTTATGAAGTCATGTTGTAAAGAACTCTGATAGCATTTCGTACCATGCTCTGGGAGTTTGTTTAAGACCATAAAGAGCTTTAAAGAGTTTATATACTTTATTTGAGTTAGAGTGTGTAAAACCTGGAGGGGGTTCCACATAGGTTTCTTCTTGAATCAGACTATTTAGAAGGCACTTTGGACATCCATCTAGAAAACTTTTATATTCTGATATGCTGCGTATGCTAGAAAGATTCTAATAGCCTCTAGACATACCACAGATACAAAGGTTTCATCAAAATTGATCCCTTCTTCTTGACAATAACCCTTAAAAACCAATCTAGCCTTGTTTCTTATGACAATACCATCTGTATCCAGCTTATTCCTGAACACCCATTTTATTTCAATTACTTGTTGATGTTTGGATTTGTCAACAAGTTCTCAGACATGATTTCTTTCAAATTAATTATGCTCCTCGTGCATTACTTCCATCCAACTTGAGTCTTCCTATGCTTCCTCAATATTTTTTGGTTTGACTTAAGAGTGGAAACTATAGTAAAGACTTTCATTGATTGTAGCTGACCATGTCCTTACTGGTGCTTCTAGATCCCCAATAATGAGATCCTAGGTGTGATCCCTATTTCACTTTATGTTTCTCATAAGACTAGTAGAGTTTCTGATAGTTAAATTTTGATTATCACTATCGTTATTTTCTAGCTAAACAAGTTGTATGAGAACTTCTAGTTAATTACCAATTGTTTTTTCTTGTATCTAGTTTGATTCTTGTTCAACTAACTCTTCCTGATTATTTCAAGCAATTAAAATTTCCTTTTTTGGATCTGGTGTCTCCTATACATGTCCTTCATTGAAAACCACATGCATGGTTTTTTCAACCTTTTATTAAAGACTTTGTAAGCTTTACTATGACCAAAGTGTCTTAGAAAGATACCTTCATTTGCCTTTGGATGAAATTTTGACAAATTCACTTTGCCATTGCTATAAAGGTAGAACGTGCAACCAAATGCCTTTAAGTAAGACACATAAGGCATTCTCCCTTTCCAGAGTTCATATGAGGTTTTCAATTTATTTTTTACAACAAGGTTTATTTTGAGGCCAACATGTTTTATTGATGGCCTCAACTTAAAAGAATTCTGGTAGTTTGTTTTCAACAAGCATTGTTTTGCTTGCTTCAATCAAAGTTTTGTTCTTCCTTTCAGCTATGCCATTTTGTTGTGGTGTCCTTGGTGCTAAGAAGTTATGTCTGATTCCATTTTCTTCAAGAAAGTCTTCCAAAAAAGCACATTCAAATTTAATCCATGATCAGATCAAATTATGCTAATCTTTTGGAATCGTGCGCCAACCAAGAGTGTGGTGAGAATGATGCCTTACAAAACATTGCACAAACGTAAACTGATAATATAGCACATGCACACTTTTGGTTGTTTAGCCCATATAAAACTAGTCCATGGTCATGATAGAAAATTCTCAGCTCGCAGTTCACCAAATTTTTTATTGGTTATGAAGACAATACGAAGGCTTATCGTGTGTTTGATCATAATACTAAGAAGGTGGTTATTACACGTGATGTAGTATTTGAGAAAGACAAACCATGGAATTAGGAACTTACATCTCATTCAAAGGATGATTATCTCACTGGAGAGGTGTTTCATGTTCCCTCACTATCAACACAGAATGCAGATATCAGTGAGTCGGAAGTGACTAAAACCCATCCACATCAGCAACCAAAAAACCCCATGTAGGGTAACTACCAAAGTGAGGATAGAGGAGCAGACGTGCCAAAAGATATACAAAATCCACATCTTGCCGAGGCAACAAGCATAGATCCTCTTAAATCCTCATCTTGGAATACACCAGTACATTTTCAAACTTTACAAGATTTGTATGATGTAACAGAACCCATACCACTAGATTTTTCGAGTTTATGTCTACTAGGATGAAGGAGCCTATAAATCTTCAAGAAGCTGTAAAGGATGACTAATGGAAACAGGCTATACAAGAGGAAATTGATTCTATTAACTCTAACCACACATGGAGTTTTGTTCATTCTCCCATCAGCCAGCAAGTAATAGGCCATAAATGGGTTTATGAATTGAAAAAAGATATTGATGGACAAGTGGTAAAATATAAAGCTCGCTTAGTAGCGAAAAGGTATGTGCAGAAATATGGAATTGACTTTGAGGATGTCTTTATACCAGTTGCAAGGATTGAGATAGTAAGATTACTTATTACTCTAGCATCTCAAGAAAGCTGGTGGTCACATCATATGAATGTAAAATCTACTTTCTTAAATGGGATATTGGAAGAAGAAGTATACATCAAACAACCTCTTGGTTTCGAAGAGAAGGGAAGTGAGCATAAAGTACTTAAAGCATAAGGCCCTGTACAGTTTAAAGTAAGCCCCAAGAGCTTGGAATATCAAATTAGATAGCACACTAAAATCATTTGATTTTGAGAGGGGCATTTTTGAACATGTTGTCACTACAAGCAATTTACCTTATACCAATGGAACTCTACACCCACGAATAAGAATTCGTATGTAAAAATTGGGTCCATACCGACAGAAATTGAAACAGTCGGTATACATTAGAATATACCGACAGAAACTTATATCCGTTGATATATAATAGGTTAATAGAAACAATTTAGTACTTATCCGTTTGAATAAGATTATCTATTCTGACGGATTTTTAATAATCTGTTGGTGTAGATGCACTATTCGTAGTTAATCAGTCATTGTTGGGTATATGTCTGTTAGACTACATTTCCAAAAAGAATTCCACAAGATCATGGCTTGCTGGCCTACAATGCCACTCAAACTCCAATGGAAGCATGATTAAAGTAAAGCAAAATCAGTTATTCTAATGTTGTAGATAAAATGATGTTTACAAGTATCGTAGGTAGTCTACAATATCTCACAAACACTAGACCAGATTTAGCCTACATGGTTGGAATTGAGAGTCGATATATGAAAAACTCCAAAATAAAACACTTGATTGCTATAAAACAGATTCTGTGATATGTAAAAGGGACTAACATTATGGGTTGTTTCTACAAAAAGAAAAAAAGAGAGGAAGTTCAATTGGTGGGCTACAGTGACAGTGACTTGGCTGGTGATATAAATAATAGGAAAAACACTACAGGCATTATGTTTTTTTCTATGTCCTAATCTAATCAGCAGGCAGTCTAAAAAGTAGGGGTGCTACCCACCATAGCGGGGGCGGGGTCCACCTATTACCATACCCCGCTCCCGCCTAGGCGAGTAATAAAAATTTAAAATCATACCCCGTCTCGTGTGTAGGCGGGGCAGGGTACCCCATCCTATGGTGGGGTTAGCGGGGGAAGGCTTCATCCACCGCTCCCCCATGGGTTTTTATTGATTTATCTTTTAAACCCCTTGCTTTTTAAAGGCTCTATAGTTGTTCATAGAGTAATTCGGATCCTATGGCAATAACCTATTCCGTCGCCCTTGCTTAGGTGGTAGATTAAATTTTCAGATTGTATCTCGTTCTATATATAGGCGGGACAAAATATACCATTCTTTAATGTGTCTGTGAATGAGGTTTCATTTGCCCACATCTTGTTATCACTTTTTATTGGATCTGTTCATATCAAGAATTTTGGCTTAAATCAAATTTCTACATCATTTTTAACCAAAAAATTATCAAAAATGATTTAATTTTACAATAATAAATACCATTCAAAAATATCAAAAATCATAAATAATAGTTAAATAATAATATTTAAAATATTATAAAATTATAAATAAATGTTATTAAAATTAGGCGGGGCGGGAGCAGGGTGGAGTACCCATCTACCTATTACCGCTCTCCGTCCCCGCCTGAAGCGAGAGAGTCAAGTTTAAAAACCACACCCCGCTCTTGCCTGGGTAGGGTAACCCGCCCCGCATAGCGGGGGCGGAGCAGATAGCGAGCGGGTTAGCGGGGGCGGATATCCATTGCCCACCCTTACTAGAAAGTAATCAATAGTCGTACTATCTTCGTGTGAGAGGCGAAGTATATTGTAGTGGCAACAATAGCCTGTTAAGGAGTATGATTAGTTTCCTTACTAACTGATCTCATGAATCAAGAACCATGCAGGATCAAGCTCTGCATTGACAACAAATCTACCATGTCTATATGCAAGAATCCTGTGTTTATCATCATAGGAGTAAACATATTGATACTAGATTCCATTATAATAGAAATTGTGTTAAAGACAGTAAGGTCATGGTTAAACACATTGGGACATTTTAACAAAGCCCCTAGGCTGAAATTTCTAGCAATATTAGAGTTAAGCTAATTGTCATTTGTTGTTTAAATTGTTTTATTTCGTTTGATTTTATTTTCTTGTTTATATTTGATTATTTGGTTGTTAGTATCGTATTATTTTAGGTACGTAATTATAGAGGTTGTGGCGTCGAGTAAGGTTTACCCTTTGAGGAAACCATATCAATTATCATTTCTTATTTTATTTTTCTATTTGCTTATTTAATGAAAATCAGAAAATGGTGCGGGGGTGTGACTTTGTACCGCAAACAACTGTCCTCTTCTTGTTTTTCTTTGTCTGTTTTAACTGTTTAACATTCCGACATTTCTGGATTATTGACTGATTTGCGTTAATAATAATAAAGAAAGTGTCGATTCAATAAACACAAGAAAATGCAAGGAACGACATAACCATTAACTAATTCGAAGTCTTTCTAGGGTTGGGTCGGGAAGATCACGATATCTTGCTCGCATCGACTACATAGAAATATATGGGGTATGTCCTCATCGTCCCCGAACCCGACACAGCGAGTGTGCTGCCAGACCTCGCATATATCGCAACATATCATCCTCTCGCCGTCGTCTCCGGCGGCGCCGCATCCGCAATCCACCGCCCGATATTCACCGTCTCCGCCGCCCTCGTACATCTCCTCCCCCCCGATTCCCTCCAGCACGACACTACTCCCCGACGCCACCAAACCCAGAACCGGATCCGACCCCTTTACGGTGGTTGTTCCCACGTTCGCCAACGAATTTACATGAAAGCCCTTCAGCCCCAAATAAGTCTCTCTGAATCTCTCATCCACTTGCCGCTTTAGCTCGTCCACGGTGGAGTTTTCGCCTTTCAAGACGAAGCACTCGTACGGCGGCAAGGCTGGCGGCGGTTGCTTGTTATTCGAGTTTCTGCTTTTTTCCTCGGCGTCTCCGACGGGGTCTCTGGTTTTTAACTGAACCGTGCAGTAGAGTCTCGGCGAGTTGTCGCCGTCGACACCTCCTGCAACGTCAGAATCATACTCCTTGACTAGGAGCTTGGTGTCCAGAATGATTCTCGAGGCCACCGGGATTGCTGCGAGAACGGTGCCGCTTAGCATCGGGTTTTGAATACGGCTGGAGAATACGGACTTGGACAGTCTGTGTAGGTCCTTCAGCAGCTGAGCTCTGGTGATGCTGTGTCGTTTCGGCATCGAGCCATCGCTGGCCTTGAACTGTGCTCCCCCCGGAAATGCGGAGATGTCCACGAGGCAGTACTCGAGGACCTTGGTGACGGGGTTGAGGCTCCTGCGAACGAGGAAGTTTCCGACAACGTGGTTCCCGAGAGATTTAAGGACGTAGTCGAGCAGTCCGGTGTCGCCGATGTAGGCCCTGGCCGCGTCGCGAACCTGCTGCCTGGATACCCACCGGAACTCAGCCCGCCGCAGCGCCTCCACAATCACTCGAGCCGCCATCTCCACCCGCTTGGGGGACCACCTGCACGTGGCCGGATGGGGCGACAACTGATTGCCGCTGCCCCATGGTTCGGCGTTGTTGGGGAGATGGGTCCTGAGCTCCAACATGAAGTATACGAGGTCTCGGAGCGTCGTCAGGGAAAAATGCTGTTGGGGATGTGGCGATGGTGACGTCGAGAGGGTGGACTGGTACTTGGAGATGATGTCAACGATGTCGGGGTTTGTAGGGCCCAGGTGATGGAGGAGGAAGCATAGAGGTATGGCTTGGATGGCCTCAATAGCCTTGTGGTACATCGACTTTGTCACGCCGTAGCTGCCCCGGCCGAAACGATACCCCCAGCGACTGAACCAGGGTTCACCGTAGGCGACGCAGTGAAGGAGCCTCCAGTCCATGCCTCTCTTTTGTGATCCGTCATTTAAACTCACTTTCCTGGTGGTACCAACAATTAGTACGACAAAGCGCAGATTATTTCGAAAATTAATTAATTTTCAAGAGGATAAGAAATAAAACCCAGATTCTACTATAACTTGATATTTATATAATTGAAATCAGAACCTGGCATGCAATCCGGTGCACAAACGATCCCAGAGGTCCATGATCTGATAGCCACCAAGCTCCGAACCCGTCTCGGCACCATTGATGCATAGCAAATGGCCAAACCCATTAGAGTGAAACACACCATGCATGATATGTCCCTCTACCCCTACTAAATTGCACTTACCCCTTGGGAAGTTGAAATCCTCACCACCGCAGTGGATGTCGTCGTCTCGTTGGCAGCGCAAGCAGGCAGCTGCCTCTGTGTGCTTGGAAGTCACCAGAAAGTGATACTTCTTATTACATATCATATGGTGTCCCCAGCCTGAGCTACAATGTCACATATCAACAAAACATGTACATACAGCCCACCAATATCTAATGCACCCAAACCGCCAAACTACATGCGAAATAATCATAAACAGATATTAAAGAGATGGGAGTCTCTGTCGTCCCATTTGTCGGTCTGCTATTGTGGGTTCGAGACCCAACACTTCATCTATTCTCATATATATAGATATATATGGACACACACATACATCTATTCAAAGCTGATACTTACCGATATATTGGCAATGCTTGCAGTAACTAGGAAGGGATGCCTCGGCAGATTCTTCAATAACAAAGAGAGAAACGTGGAGAGGAGGGTGAGGATGGACTTGAAGCTGAAAAGATTTGCTGGCCATTTGGCTGCACGAGTGATTCTCTGAATTCCCGCACTCCAGAAGGGATTTGATGTTGTCCCGAAACAAGCCGTTAAACTCGATCGGGTGTCCAGACATGCCAAAGTTGTTGAACCTAAACACAGGTCTCTCTCCTCTGTTCCTCCTCTTCTTGCAGCCCCCAATCAGATCTATCCGAGACATTCTGATCAGGGTACAAGGAAGAGCATGAGCCAAACCTCTAGAGTAGCAAGGGAAACATAACGGCACCTATATATATATATATAGCTTTAGGTGTTCCAAGGGAAAGAAAACCCGGATTAATTTTATCAAATATGCATTCGTGTTCAGGAGGTGAACACATGCATGTCCACACACATGCGCACTTAGTGCATGCATACCTTAGAAAAATAAAATTAAAGCAGTGTCGTACTATGCGCATGACATGGTCGAACCAAAAAAAACAAACAAAAAAGTGCTAGGCCTTGCAAATCGATCGCGATAACGCGTGGTGGCAATGACACGCCTGCCGTGAAAATTTATTGGACCATGCTTCCCACCGTGCCACTCTATTACAGAACTTTCAATTAGACATACATATTTATATATTATATTCACCATTAAAATCCCTGAGTAGTGCGGCAAGTTCTATGGGAGATTGCTCTGCATGACGGAGACATATTGTATAATACACTAGTTACACCACACTTCTTGGCCAACTACCCTAAAGGGGCCCGGAGCTGGCTCTGCATTTGAGACTTTGAATTGCTGAAAAGAGGGAAGAAATAGTGGAACAAAGGGTAGCAATGTATTATATTATCAAGGATATATGGTGTGAGACACATTGTCTAGTTGTTGGGAAGCCAGGGATCAATTAGCAATCTAAAGGAAAATGTGAAGAAATTAGGATAATTTCTTTGCTACTTTATCTGAACTTGTTAGGTAAACATCAATTTGTAATTGGTTTCTGGTTCATACCTTCCACGCCATGACATGCAAGTCAGCCTACCTATGCTCCAGTTTAGAAAAACTAAGAAAAACTAAGCTGCCATGTCATCTAAAAGATGAGAATCAAAATTATCATCCTTTACTTTTTAGGAGTTCTAAAAGATGAAAATTCTGATCGCTCTGACCCGTTTCAACCCAGGCTTTTTTTAATTTTTCATCTCAATTTGTCTCGATGAGATGATAAAGTGGTCACAGGTATTGATCACGACCCACTCGACCCGAACCCACCTTGATCCACCGTACTCATTAGCTCTGTCCTATTTCGATCCGAACACATCCAGTGCAGATTCAAATCACTCAGTATTCAGTCCTGATGCCATCTAACTAAAACATCCAAAACTATGTAATATCATTATATATATATATATAATCTAGTTTTTATTTGCTGCATTCCTATTCACTTTGCAGAGAAGCAAGACCATCAATTCACTATAAGCTCAATGACAATCCGGTCAGCTGGCATCTCATCCAAAAGATGAAACACACTAGAATTAAAAATGATCACCTTTTAATTTTTCTAGGGGCAAAACCATCAATTCACTGTAACCCCATTCTCAAAATTGGGCATGAAGATATGCACGACAACCCCCCTCCATCTCCTTCATCTCACAAAGAAAAAGTCTAAATGCAATCGGCATTGCGTCCCAATTGTGTTCCCGGCTGACGTGGCAATTGTCATATCAACAAAATTACTTAAAACTTAATACGCAACATATCACATTTGAGATAGAGAGAAAAAGAGCAAAGGGTAAGGAGGGGCCTGGGGAACAGGACAGAAAAAAAGTAGAATACGGTATAAATCTGAATTTAGAGGCGAAGTGCGTTTTTTTGAAAATCCGAAAGCGACAAACCCCTTATAGTGTTTGGACAATATAGCTCTCGTCCATACTTACAAATAAAAAAATGATCCTAAATCGGACCACTGTGAGCAAAGTTATGATCGTTTGAAGTTTTCATCTAAAATTATAATTGACAGAACCCAAAAATTTGTGGATTTTCCCGTGAGAGAGATGATCGAGACTTGCTCGATGCCTGCTCAAGACGTCCTTGAGGCTTGCTTGATATTTTAGACCTGCTCGAGCAAGCCTCAAGTAGGGCGGCTCTAAGCGCATATGCTCAATGTCTGCTCGAGCTTGAGGCTTAAGTAGGGGCCCGAGCAATGATTCGGGAGTGCACTAAATCGTGAAAAAAAAAATTGATGTGGCTTATTCCACGTAGGGCGGGGACGTAAAAATGCTACAAATGCCAGTTGTACCTAGCATTACTCTCTCACAAATAATTGATGAGATCCATCACCTTGCAAATAATAATTATTGGATCTTGCTTGCCAGTGAGAGATGGGTGGATTATAATATATTGATATGCAAAAAGGTGATTCATGTCTGTTTTATTTTATTTAGATAAAAAAAATTATAAAACTATTCTCATAATAAAAAATTTATATTTAGTTTTTTCATAAATTTTATGTAGTATTTTTAATTTATTTAAAAATTATATTCACTTTTGTATAATTATTAAATTATAACAATAATAGTTGAAAAATAATAATAATTGAAAAAAATAAGAAAGAGAATCAATTGATAAAAGTAATGATAAATATATTATTTTAAAGATATAAGTAATCATTAATAAATTATGTTATGTTATATATTTATATAAAAAAATAAAAATTAATTTAAATATTTTCATTTAGAAAAAATGACAAAAAAAAAATGTTAGCACCTTACATTACAACTCTCCAAATAAACGCTTGTCTCTTATCTATTTTTGAGAGAAATTTGAGTAGTTTAATGCCAACTTGTAGATGATTATGACATTTTGGATCGCACAAATCTGATGTGCATTGGCGAGCATGTATATCGTCAAGTAATTAGAGATCTTGACCTAAATGGCCAACTTCTTTGGTGCGACTTTTGGCTATCGTTGATATGTTGCTCCTAGCATAACCTAAATCTTTAGCAAGTCTAGCTAGAGGTTTCCCCCATAATTGATTTGCCAGCCAAGGATGGGTAGAATGAGACTAGCCTTTGAGGGGTGGATTGATGTTTCTCATAAGCATGAGATAATATAAGACTAACAACAACTTTTTAAAAAGTTATAAGTTGTAAAAAAAGTTTTCATCTCATGTAGGTTGTATAGCATACATGTAAACTGTGTAATTTATAATGTTAATTACCATTCTATTGGCCATTTATGTATGAGTATGAGTAATCATTTAGCTCATTTCAAGCTTTATTAAATTGAAAATATATGACTCTATTTGATAATTTTTTTTAAATACGATTATTTTTAAAAACTATTACTTAGATGAATTTTTATTACTCATAAATAATTTAAAATTTATCGAACTCAATTTTTTTAAAATAATCATGTTTTCAAAAATAATATCATCTTATCGAATTATTAACTTCAACGTAAACATCATTTACCAAAAGAAGGTTAAATATTTACCATTGTCTTTTCGAGTAAACATTATCATTTAGGATAAATTTATAAAATTATATTATTCGTCAAATGTGTTTTATAAAAATTGAAAAAAATAATTATTTTTCTCCTGAGAATTATTTTGTAAAATTTAACTTTCAAATAAAAATTATTTATCTCAGCATACATATATTCCAATGAAATGAAATGAGGGTGGAGCTATAAAAACAAAAACAAAAAACAAAAATTCGACGACTCCCAGATCATATTTGAATTTCACCAAATCTAGAAGGACGTCACCCGTACCGATATATAAAAATGAGATTCCTAACGCAATGGAATGTTCAATAAAATAAAGTATAATTAATATAGGAAGGCTACATTTCATTTTAACCGATGCCGTGATGACAGTCCCCCGAGACACGCCAATACCAACCTCTATTTAACAAGTATTTGTTTATTGAAAAGACGGTGGATCATGATACTGTGACTCTGTGAGGGTGGCTACAAATTTTTTTAATTTTTTTTTTTTGAAACTGTGTGGATATTTATGTGCCTACACAACACAAATGTGACAAAATGCAAATGCGGTTGTTTTAACTTGTTTTGTTGTTCAAGGAAATTAATAGCATACACATAGAAGAGAGGATACCCTATATATATATATTATCACTTATCAATAATTCAGATATATTTTTTTGCCACTTATTTATTAATATTATATTACCTATATAACAAAAAAGGGAAATGTTGACCTAAAGACAATTTTGGATCTCTGCCGCTCCACATCCACCCCTCTCTCTCTCTCTCTGTGTCTCACAATCGAGATCTAGGTTTCTCTCTCCTCTCTCCTCTCTCCTCTCTCCTCATTCTCAAATCTCAATCTCATCTCTCTTCTCTCATCTCTCCTCTCTCATCTGTCCTATCTGTCTCTCTCTTCCTCTCACATTTCAGATTCTCTCTCCTCTCTCCAGAAGGAAACCCTAAAGAGCAGTTTAACGTAAACGACCCCTCAGGTTTGCCCCCCCCCCCCCCCCCCTCTCTCTCTCTCTCTCTCTCTCTCTCTCTCTCTCTCTCTCTCTCTCTCTCTCTCTCCCCCCCTCCCCTTGTCTCTCTCAATTTTTTTTAAAATAATATACTGTACCATTCATTTCTGATGTAACTGATTAACGTTTGTTTCGCTCTCATCACATGTTCTTTCCTTGTTTCCCTAATTGGGGCAGAGAGATCCACATTCAACACCCGAAATTGAAATCGTTAGGGTTCCCTTTGTTTGGAAATTTGGGGATCTGCGTTAATCTTTGGTTTTTCCTTAGAAGTTACTTTCAGGGAAATAATTTTTGGGAGAAATATCGTTTTTTAATGTCTCAGATTGTGTCAGCCGTCGTTTCCTTGCCAAGATTTTTGATGATTTGGCATGCGCCTTCTTTGAATTACAAAATCAAAATGTGGCCTTTTCTTGAAGTTTTAATTTCAGTTTCGATGGTGCATTTTAGCTGAATTGCTTTTCTGAAGGGACAATGGGAAGTTTATTTGGCAAATATTTTCGTTTCTTTTTTTAAAATTTGTTTTCCTTGTTTGTGAATCCTTTGACCAGTTTGTCATCTGGGTTTGTGCCTGATTTTCTCACATGTAGAGATTCGTATGTTTTTTTCTTTCCTTGTACTTAGGTTTTTGTATTATCCTTGTATGCCTGGAAAAGGATAAAGATGCAATATGAATACTCCAGTCCCTATTTGGCAATTAAGCGGTGGGAGAGTGATGACATGTTATTTTAAGATTCCCAACTAATTATTATACTTTTGTTATGATCAACATGCCTGTTTTATTTGTAAAACTTTTGTGGGCCATGGTTTTCATGGTCTTAGAGGGTTGACACTGTTTTGAATGAGGCTAATGCAATTGTATTGGATGAATTCAAAACACCGGTTAAGATTGACTTTGTAATTGGTACTTCTTGAACAATGCAGCTCTTATGGATGATGATGGATTGAACATGCGCAATTGGGGCTACTATGAACCGACCCTCAAAGGACATCTTGGTTTGCAGCTCATGCCAACTGCAGCAGACCGCAACACAAGATCATTTTTATCAGGACGTGAAAATGCTGTCATGGTTACATCCAACGGGGCCTTCCATCACAGGGATTGTGTGGTTTCTGATGCTCCCGTTGCCCCTATGGACTATGTTAGGGATAGTTGGATGAATCCGAGAGATAAATATCTAAATGTAATGCCTGGAAACCATAATTATTGGAATATACCTGAACCCTCTGGAGCTCATACATTTCAGATGATACATCAGCCCGAAGCGCCAAGGGAAGATAGGGTGGTGAAAGTGGAAGATTCGAGCATTAAAAAGGAAGTTGGGCCTTTGAAAAAACGAGGAGGGGCTGATGTCCCAAAAGTTCCAAAAGCAAAAAAGCCTAGGAAAAACTCAAGAGTGCCAAAGGACAATGCCAGTGCCTCTGGTCCTCCACGGGTGAAACAAGCAAAGAAAAATTTTGATGTTGTCATAAATGGGATTAATTTGGATATTTCAGGCATTCCCATACCTGTCTGCTCCTGTACTGGAAGTCCGCAGCAGTGTTACCGATGGGGCTGTGGTGGTTGGCAATCAGCTTGTTGTACTACCAGTGTATCCATTTATCCTTTGCCTATGAGCACCAAGAGGCGTGGTGCAAGAATAGCTGGACGGAAAATGAGTCAGGGTGCATTCAAGAAGGTGTTGGAGAAACTTGCAGCAGAAGGCTATAATTTTGGTAATCCAATTGATTTGAGGACTTACTGGGCAAAACATGGGACCAACAAGTTTGTCACGATCAGGTAGATTCACATCGTGGGTGTTGTTTCTGGGCGCCTCTGTTTGCACTGGATCTGATAGTCCTGTATATCTTATGTGCATTTTTTTTGCTTTGGAGTCTCTGAATTCCCAGAAGTCACGATCCATGTTTTCTTTTTGTTGAAATTCAGGGAGAAGAGGCTTATCCAAACTTTTGTTTTTATTATTTTCTGTATTCGTTTTGTGAGATATCGAACTTTTTTGGCCACCATGATGCAGGGGCCTTGTCATTTGGTGGGTCGGTCTTGGTTAATATTATCTGACTATTTAACCTAAGCAGGAAATATTCAGCTTCATTCATATTCGTCCTGATTTGTGACCTGTGATACTGTAACTCCCTTTTTTTTTTAACTTTAGTTGTAATTGTTTCGAAGAGTTCAGTTGGAGCGCTGGTTCATCAGATTCTGGATCGTTCATCCATTTGCTTTGTAGCCTGTTTCCTCTCTCTTTTTCATTCCGCAATTCTTGTTTTATTATGCGGATATAAATTTGCTCTTTATGCAATGGCATATGCCACTGCTTAAATCAGTTTTATCCGATTATAATTTTTCGACCACTTTGATAATTGCGATTGATTTGACACCAGCAGTTGGGTAACAACTTTTTTTTTTTTTTTGTGTTTTTCGTTTTTTCGAAAAATTATTTTTACCAAGTTAGTTGCAAGATTTTAACTAATCTTTTCACCTCTACACCATCTTCCCATTCATAAAGCAATCATATGATATTGGGCGTAGATGATGTGGCCATGTGGGCATTGACATTGGACGATGCGACAATATCGAGATGAAAAGTATATTATAATAATTTCCAGCTCAGTGCCATCTGGTTTATAGGGACTTTGAATACGAGGTGTCAACTTTGAATACAGTTAAACGCATTTTCTCCTAATGAACAATGCTTGGGCTATACCGCTGGGTAAATGAACAATGTGCCATATTTTGAAAAATTAACATGAGTTTTTATTATTCATAAATATTTTTAAATTATTAAATTTATTATTTTTAAAAATAATTATATTTTAAAAAAATAATATTAACATATCAAATAATTTTACAGTTTTTTCAATTCCTAAAAACTATTAAGTTATTATAATAATGAGATCAGAAGCTCAGGGCATGTTCGTTTTTTAAAATGTAAGTGTATAAAATAACAAATTTATTTTTAATTTTTAAGTATCCGAATAAAAAATAAAAACAAGTTCTTTTTAATTTTTAATTTTTCTACCCAAAAATAAATATGACATTTTAAAAACAAAAGACAAAACAAACCGGTCCTAGTTTGATCTCATGTCCAAAGGGGCCGGCTTGTGCCTTAAATAACAAACTTCAGGAAACACCTTGCTCAATATAATTACCTCAGTCAAATATTAACCGCAAGAATAGGTTCTTGATCAGGAAAAATGTTGGCATTGTAATGCTCAGCTGAGCAGACAAGGAATCCTCGAAAGACAAACAGAGGGGGAAATCATTAGAACTAGTGAAAACTTGAGGGTTTTTTTTTTTTGGTCTGTTAATTAATAATTATACAGCCGTATACATATAATGTATGTGTGAAAAAATGATATAGAATTATATATAGAGAGGCAAACAATAGCAAGTTAAATAACACGGTACTATAAACTAATCAAATCCGGTAAATCATCCATATAGATAAGTGGAGGAGAATCCCAAGGCGCAGCCGGCAATGGCAATGGCAATGGCAATGGTTGGTCGGAGCCGCCGCTGCCGCGTTGAAAAGCCAAACTACTTTGATGTTGTTGATCATCCTCAAAAACCACCCATTTATCGGTGATCACTGTCTTCAAATCAGTATTGTTCATGTTCAAAACCTGGTGGCGGCCGACAGCACCATCATGAATAGAAATTTGCGGAGGTGGTGTTTTGGCGACGACCATGGCTTGGTTATTGGCGTTACCGTCGCCATCCTTGTGGGAAACCTCGGCGACGATTCGCTGGAGCTGTCGAATGTCCTCCTCGGGGATCTGATCCACCTTGGGCAGCTCGGAGGAGCTGAGAACCCCAATCTCGGTGCAAAACTGGAAGTAGGTGGTGAGCTTTTCGATCTGGACGGTGGCCTTCTTGAGCACCCTGAGGGCGATGCTGGCCTCAAACGCTCTGGCTGCGTAGATCCTAGCGAGGACCCTAGCGATCCCGTTGCAGATACTGCTGTAGATGTCGAAGATCTCAATGATAACGCAGTCCATGGCCTCAAGGATGAGGTCGCCGGCCTCCATCCCCCGGTGAGGCTTGATCTGGAGGAGCAGGTCCAGCAGGGTCTGCCATTTCTGGACCCTCACCAGCTCCTGGCCGATGGGGACTATGGTGGAAGACGACCGATCTTCTTTTTTTCTTTTTCCTGCTTCTTCTTCTTCTTCTTCTTCTTCTTCTTCTTCTTCATTTCCTTCTCCTCCTCCTTGCTCCTCCTCCTCTTCCTGGTCCTGATGTTGTTGTTGTTGTTGTCGATGATGATGAGGAGGATGATTAGATGATTGTTGGGAGCAGAAGTAGACGGCGCGCTGGTCTAGGAAGGCGAAGTAGAGGCGGACGAAGGCGCTGTGGGGCCAGGCAGCGGCAGGGTTGGAGTGAGCGTCGAGGAAGTTGGAGAGGTCGAAGGGGAGGCGGCCGATGCAGCGGACGTTGGGGGTGTTGCAGCAGAAGACGCCGTGCATGAGCATGAGGCCCTTGAGGGCCACCACCCAGCTGCGGGTCCGCCGCATCCGCCGGGCGAGGGACCAGACGAGCGGCCTCAGGTACGCCGGGGAGGTTCGCAGCCATTGGAACACCCTCTGCGCGTTCCGGTAGTCCACGTGCTCCTCGTCGTGGCTCGTGGCCTTGATGATCGCCGCCTCAAGCTCCGGGTGCCGGTACGAGGTGCGTCGAGCCATGCTTGCCAGCCAGATGCTGTTCTTGTCCTTCAATGCCCCCGCCGTCCTCCGCCATAGCGTCATCGATCGATCCCCCCCTCCACCTCCCTCAGCCACGGATCGCTTCTCTCCCTCCCTCCCTCCCTCCCTCCCTACGGTCCTACCTTACCTATGCTCTCGTGTCTCTCTCCTTCTCTATGCTGGTCTTTGTTGTTCTCTGAATATTTGATTAGCTGGTAGCTTTTAGCTATTCTGGCTTTTAATTGCTTTTTTTAATATATATATATATATATATATATATATATATATATATATATATATTCTTCGATAGAATACATCTGTGACAGGCGATTTAGCTGGAACTGAGGGATGGAATGTTGGCATGAAAACAGGGCCAGTTTCTCTGCGCCAGCCTGGAGACAAAAATTTCATTAACGTTTGGGGGTTGGTTCGTTGGCTTTTCCACCACCACACGTCTTATTTAGAATGATTAGTTGATGACTTAAACGCGCTTGCCGCGACCGTTTATAAATTATAATTGCCCTCACTTACGCTTACTAGTTTGTGCCAAGCGTACGGTTTTTCCTTTTAAAATAAAGTGGATATTATTAATTATTATTATGTCTGGACTTGGTCTCATTTGGGTTGGGGATACCTCCTCTTTGAAAAACCCGCCCGCTGCCCTCTACTGGTAACTTGACGACGTAAGGTATCCGTTAGGATTTGAATCCAATTGGTAATTTTCACAATGAAAACGATTGAGATTTGCTTTTTTCTTTTGGTTGGGGTCCTCTATACATAAAAAAAAAAAAGTGTTTGTGCGGGTGTGTGTTGGGTATCAATAAGAATTAGAAACCTTCAGCATGTAGGTGATGTTGGGAATTCCACCACACGATCTCTCTGGAGTCTCAAAGCAACCATGGTATAACTTTAAACCATCAATTCACTGATATCAATTCAAATTCGTCGATCAAAATTATTAATTTATCAAACTATTAAAATTAAATATAATTTGATTTAAAACTAAATAATATATTAATTTGATTTAGTTTAAGATTTTAAAGATCGATTTCTACTCTCCACTTGTCACAAAAACAAGCCTTGAACCTCTTCTAAATATAATCTCATTGCAAAACAACAAGATTTTACTTATATTATGTTATTAAAGGTCAACATTTATATAGAAAATCATGAATTTACATATATTTACATGCTATAATTCATATTACACATATCCTAAAACACGATTTAAGACCTCAAATTACCATACACAAATGAAACTAGGAGAGAGGTACATAATTCCTACCTTTTATGCGGTTGATTTCAGTTCGGATTACAAGAATTTATCTTCCAAGTTTCAGGTGCCTCCTTCCTATATCTTTCTCTCTCTCTCTCTCTCTCTCTCAAGAACACAATGACTAGGTTTAGGGTTTCGCTATGACGCTCCTCTTTTATATACTTTCTAATAATTAAATAATTAAAATAGCGGAATATCACAAAAAAATCTTCTTACATCCTAAACTCTGAATTAGGCCCAAATATTATCAAAATGTTTCATTTGATGAGTACATTGTCACACGGATATCGTCTTTATTAAATTACAACCCAATTTGAAAAACCTTGCGAAAAATACCTCAAGCCCATAAAAATAGTCTTTTGGACCCTGATACCAAATCAGACCCATTCGCATTCTAAATTCTCCATTTGACACATACGACATTGTACTGACGTTGGATCCTCATAATAAGGTTAACTCCTTAACCCCTAAACACGAGTCACTAAATGTCACATTCTACAGGTAAATAACTTACATCTTGCACCCTAAGGGTCAATGAATTAATGACTAGTACCTGTAGAAATTATACAATGGGTGTCACGCCCCTAAATCCTGGAAGGACAGAACTAAGAGTATGATTTCCTCATGCCCACACTCGAAGGGTCAAGGGATTGGTGACTAGCACTAATATGGACTACACAACGGGTGTTGTCCGAGATATACCTGTACAATCATACATCATGGGTATTCCTATATATTTTCACATGCTATGAAGCTAAGGAAATAATTTATTAATAACAGAGTCATGTTATAAATCCAATACAACTTTCATGGACCCTCGTCTAGATATTCAAATAATAAAACCAATTATGTCTTGCAAAATCTTTAAACTAAGTTATGACAAAATGTGAAATAAATAATCATTAACTTCAGACTAGCCTCTAGCGAATGAGTCGATACCTGAAACATGTCAACAAAGTAGGGGTGAGCACGAATGCCTAGTAGGTGATCTTCCTCTCCTCACCATCCTATAACATGAAATTCTAAGTTTACATGATCAGTGTAGTGTCTTGTTCTATCACAATAAGTTTATATTTAATCACAAAATATGACATCACACGTATTATATTTCATTCATTAAGGGTACATACCGAATACTCCAACCATCCATAGGATTCTCACAACCAACTCCAAGGATCCCAGTTACTACCAAATAACCATATGTGAGACCTGTAGTGTCCCTAATGACAACCTGCCACATATGAGACCTGAGTTAACCAGCCAAATAGAGGACCTACGGCCTCTTGCCATGTCACGCCCCCAAATTCCAGGGAACCCAGAACTAGGAATATGACTTCCCCTTGCCCGCACCCAAAAGGTCAAGGGGTTGGTGACTAGCACCAATGGAGACTACACCGCGAGTGCTGTCTCAAATATGCAACCCTGTACAGTCATACATTAAGGGTAAGCCAGTACTTTCCATACACCATCATGCATATAATAAGTCAAACAGTCATATAGACATCACATCACAAACAGTATGCAAATACAATTGTCTACGGACCCATGTTCGGGATATAACACATAATACAATATAGAATACAATACTGTATCGTACATCAGAGTAGTGGGCACGTCCTCCTAGAAGAAAGTCCTCCACTAGTCTCGGGTTACACCTGAGAAGGGTAAATAACAAGTAGGGGTGAGCGACAAGCTCAGTAGGTGACCCTAAAACTTCACAGCATGCAAACATGCAAGTCTATACTATATGTTTAGTGTACTCGTGCACCATGTAGTGTGCACAATCATCAGGACTCAGTCTGTAAACAAACATCAGGACCCAGCCTGCCCTTACAGGACAGCTTGTCCACGATCCTCCATGGGATCCCAGCTCAGGGCACTCAGCCCTAGCTCCACGAGCTCAACGACTCAACACGATCCTCAATAAGATCTCAGCTCAGGGCACTTAGCCCTAGCTCCACGAGCTCAACGGCTCAGGTTAGGCCTTAACCTGTCCACAACGCAATATGCCCGGCCACAGTCGCCACACAGGCCTGCCATCGGCGCATATGCCTGCCACGTCAACCACATAACACCATTGGTGTATCACGGTGAGAACCCAAACAGGTAACAAGGTCCAATGCTCAATCCCCAAACCAACACCAACATGGCACTAAAGTGCACAACACTCCCTTTAGAACTGTAATCAGTCTTCACAAGTCGATCCTCATTCCTTGACCAAGGAAGGAGATACCCATAAGAGTTGTTTTCTTGAAATAAAAAGTCCCAGCATTGGGTCTCCATATCATAACTAAGATAATTTGATTTCTGGGGATTTTTCTGAGATGTCTAACCCCACTTTCCAAAAATTCACCTCTACGAAAAACTTGGATTTTTCTGAGATTTTACACTAAATCTCAATTTTTACATTTTGAAGGAGTGAGAACTAATTTTTCTAGTATTTTTCTTTGAATCCAAATGGGGGGTATTTCGTTATTTACATTGTAACTTTAGTATAATACTTAAATGTGTAGATGGGTATAGGTTACAATGTAAATAGTCCAGTTCAGTGTAGCCCAGTGTTTAGTTACACTGTTGGAGCTGCGACTCATAGCTGCGGAGCGCGGAACTGCAGCGCGCCACGAAGACTCGAAGCTGGTCTTCGATCTTCGACCTTTGAACTACGAACTTCGACCTTCAGACTACGGGTCTACGGATCCACGAACTACGAGTCTACGGATCCACGAGTCTACGACCCTTCGACCCAACGACCCTGGATCTTCAACCCTTCGACCCTACAACCCTAGATCTTCGACCCTTCGACCCAGAACTTCGGATCTTCGTCATTTCGACCCAGTAATTCGCCCAGGGTACTATTAATCGTCGTTTTTGCCTGTTCTTTGTCTGGAATCAACCCAGCAACCCCCAGACGCTCACAAACACACATTTTACGCAACAGACTACGATATCTACCTCAAAATGCGTCCAGAATGCCTCTAAATCATATAGATAACAGTAGAAATACGCACCAAATTGTAGATTTCCAGAAATCTAGATCTAAATCTAGATTTTCATGGTTGACTTCTCAACCCTCATGAAATACACAATTATACAACCCCAAAATCACAGAAACATATATCCACACTGATATAAAGCAGTTCTTAACCACAGATCTTATACTAAACCATTAGATCTAACCCCAAATTAGATTTTCCCCAAAACCCACCTAGGGTTCATGCTCAATCTTATAAATCATGACAAAATCGTGCATACGAAAGACAGAATCAAGACAAAAAGTTTAAGAACACCTACCTGGAGTGATTCTTTGAGCTCCACAAACCCCAATCGCTCCAAATCTCCATGACACCAAGCTCCAAGCTCTCTCTCTCTCTCTCTCTCTCTCTCTCTCTCTCTCTCTCTCAAACACACAAACGGGATAACGTAAAGTGAAAGCTCTTTCTTTTCCTGCTATTTATATTTCTGCCAATCATTGACCAATAACTGACCTAGTCAATCATTGACCTCCCAACACAATAATTGACCTCTAAGGTCCCGAACTCCAAATTGAGTCAAATTATAGTCAAAACGCTCGAAATGACGAGCACAACACTAAGCAGATATTATCACACTCAAATGACCGCCCAAACACAAAGTCAACCAATAAACCCCAAAAAGTCAACAATCGAGTTAAACGGGGCCCCGACTCAGAATCGAGCCCAGGTACAGTTAAAATGCTCACATCGATGACTACACTACCATCCAGATAGTTGCATTCCTATAAAATGACTATCTCTCAAAACTACTCAAATATGAGTTTTTACATGTCATCCCTATGTGGGACCCGCAATTAACCCAGCTAGCTCCACCACCAATTCTACACATATAATCAATAGACAGAATTTTTCAATAATTAGTATTCAATACATGTACAACAGCTTAACAAAACATTTAAATCACCAAACTAGCAATAACGTACCGCAAATAATATATATATATATATATATATATATCAAATTAATAATGTCAAGCCACAAATAATATTTTTAATCAAACTAATCAAACCAAGCCCAGATACTATTTATGATATTAAAATAACTATCAAGCTCAAACAATATTTATTTAATTAAACTAACTAAATCAAAACAAAACAATATTTATAATATTAAACTAATAATGTCAAGCTCAAACAATATTTATTTAAATAAATTAATTTCAAAATGGGGCAGAAAGAAAATACTATAATGAGGCCCATAATATGACAGCCATCCACAAAATAAAAATTCTTACAAAAACGAAGACCTTATATATCTTTCAAAACCCTATTTTTTATTAAAATTCGTCCTCCTCCTTAGTAATTTCCAAAAGGTCTTCTTAAATTTTTTTTTTCACTTATTAACCCTCAATTTAACTCCTAAAATTTACTAAATAACCTCTAAAAGCTTTTGGACCTCAAATTAGGCTCATATATAGTCAACACAATCGTATTAATGACCACATTCTCAAAATAACATCCTTAACATTCATATGTCATCACCGGATTCCGTTCAGGAGGAAAACCGCTTTTAGGGTGCGGTTCCCTCCAACCTTCATCCAAATAGTGATGAAAAATTAGAGTCGCCACCAACCGTTTTTGGGGTGCGGTTGGTCACCTAAAAGGAAATTATCTATGCTGCTAAGGATGGGTTCGAGTGTTCGTTACGCATGGAGAAGAACTAGCACCCCCACGATGCTCTTTCGGTACTTATCTTAAGAATTGAAAGTTTCTAACTTGCTTAAATTTAACTATTCTAAAAGTGGTGTTAAATGTCTAAAGTCTATGCTTTTTTTTTTCTAATTTTTGTATTGAAGTGAAATTAAATCTAATTTTCCCTAAGCATCTAAAGGAAATCCTAACAATTTGATTTTTATATTTTCTAAATTATTTGTTGAAGTTGAAAATTATGTCCAATTTATCCTAAGCCTCTAAGAGGGATCCTATGATAAAGTGTAAAGTTAAAGTTATCAAAAAGTCTAATAAGATATGGTGAAAGCTAAATGAAAACTAAGAGATGATAAGTTTATCTAGGTTATCTAAAACCTTAAAAGATGCTATGCTACAACGATGGAAAATAAAGAAAGAGGCAAGTGCTCGACAAGCTCAAATATTTAAAAGGCCCAAGCGTTTGATTGATTGATTGATTTTTTGTTTGTTTATTTTTTTGTTTTGTTTTTTGAAAACATTTTTTAACTACAAGTATTTTTTTGTTTTTAAAAATATTTTTTATTAAAAAGTTTTTTGTTTTTGTTTTTGAAAATGTTTTTTATTAAAAAGGTTTTTTTTAAAACACATTTTTTTAGTAACCGCTTTTTTTTTAAGAATGGAGTGTGTGCTTATGTCATCCACGAAGCAAAAAAAAGAGAGAAAATGATAGTTTTAGGCCATTGGAAATTGTGATTGTCAATCCATTGTAATATGTAAATTCAATCAAGTACAAAAAAAAGAGAGAGAAAATGAAAAAAAAAAGAAAAAAAGGAATGAGTATGCTTTGTGCTTTGAATTTGTAATACTCGATAACGTGGGCATAATAGTATTGACTTAGAGTGCTACTGTAAACAAAAAAGAGATACATTTCAATATATACAAAGCTTGTGTATACAACTTAATATGCTACACATTTTGTTGCAATTATTGTCAGATAATAATATAAAATACCTTCACTATTTGATTGTCATCCGTATTGATTTACTCTCACAATCAGAATTAATGTTATGCCTAAGAGAAGAAAATAATTTTTAAAGAATTGATTCACCCCCTCTAGGCTCTCCGGAACCAATAGTTATGTGCAAAAATTACATACTTGAAAAGCATAAAAGAGCAAGCTTTCAAACAAAAAGAACCCCAAATAAGAAAAGACTAAAACTTGTTCACTCTGATATTTGGGATCCAACAATTATCCCATCCATTGGTGGGAAACACTACTTTGTGACTTTTATCGATAATCACTTGCAAAAAATATGAGCTTACTTTCTAAAGCATAAGTCTAAAGTGTTAGAGGCTTTCAAGGGATAGAAAGCTATAGTTGAAAGGGAGACAAGTCTAAAGATTGAAAAGTTTAAATCTAATAATAGTAGAAAATATGAAGATACCAAATTCAAGAAGTTCTATTATGAGCACGAGATCATCATAGAGAGAACCATACTAGGTACACCTCAACACAACGGTATAGCTAAGTATATGAATCGAACATTAACAAAAAGAGCCAAAAGCCTACGAATGCAATCAAGATTACCGAAGTAGTTATGGGCAGGAGCAATCAACACAACAACTTACTTGATTAATCAAAGTTCATGGGTACCATTGGAGCATAGCATACCAAAAGAAGCATAGAGCAAAAAAAAGTAAAATTCTCACATTTTAGAGTTTTTAATTTTGTAGCATATGTGCATATTAATGATTAAGGCAAAAATAAGCTTGATCTCAAATCCAAGAAATATACTCTCATCATCTATGGCGTGAATGAGTTTGGTTACTATATTTAGGATAACAAAAATAATAAAGTGATCCATAATATAGATGTGATTTTCGATGAATAGTCACCAACAACTCAAAGCACGGTAAGACAATGTATACAAAGGTGAACAATATTCCAAACAATCCTCTAGTTGAAAGTCCTCAATCAAAGAAATCAATAACGAGTAGTAACTTGATAGACCAAACCCTTTTATTTGTTATTGACCGATGGAAAGAAGCCTAAATGTAATAATAAAGCTTGTCATACTTGAGATGCTAGTAAATAAAGCTTGCTACGAAAGATGAGGTGAAATCTTTAATTTCCAATCAGACATGAAAATTAGATGAGTTAGATGCGGGAAAAAAAATATTTCACAACAAATGAATATATAAGATAAAAGAAGAGCATAATAGTTCCAAAAGATATAAAGCCTAACTAATTGTTAAAGGATTTTCAATAAAAGAAAAGATTGACTACACCATCATATTTTCTATCATTGTAAAGCTCAATATTATCATATTAGTATTGAGTATTATTACAACCTACCTGTGGGTATTGAACATGAAAACCGCATTTCTTCAAGGAGACTGAGTAGCTCAGGCAGAAGTTCCAACAAGGCAAACGTGGTCGTCCTCAACATAACGCATCCATCTAGATGGCGTCAAAATCTACTGATAAATGCACCACAACCTACCTGTGGGTATTGACATTTTGAAATGCACACATCCTAAAAGGACGTAACTCCAGAGAAAATCAAGCTATTCATATATACAAACACAACTGTATATACACCAAGTATTGCTCCTTCAGTGGCTGGCTGTCACCCATTACAACTAGTAATTTACAATTTCAAAACATCATAAATCAGTTGTGTGGCATCCTCTGGAACAGTGTTCCTCGGACCATAAAACGCCCACACGGCCATAAATGTCAAGTCACTGTTGTCCTTGCAAATTATTACAAATCAGAAATCACAAGCAAACCCTAGTGTAAATTAACCTTTAGTATACACGAAATCTACCGCTACTGTCATTACTTTCATCGCATCTCCTGCGGATCTGGTACCTGCACAATAATGTTTCCAAGCAGGTTTAATAGACCTAACCTTTGGCCCGGGAATCCTTACACATTGGGAACTGCAACTGAACAAAAATTTGGTTCATGACTTGTAACAAAGTTTGATGAGAACACAATTAGTCTGTATCCTTCACAGTGTGCATTCTTTCGTATATATTCTTTAAAAAAATACGGCTTATTAAAGAAGACAATATAAGGAACTACAGAAAAGTATAATACAAGTTACATTTTTAAAACTTGCTACTTTAGAACCTATAGTTTTGATTTTTATATTATGTTTGACTTCGAATTCTAATCTAAAAATAATTTCTATTAGATAGGAATAAAGTATATTTTAAAAAGGGTGTTTTTTAATAATTAAATTTTAAATTTTTAAAAATATATAATATTATAAATCCAAGTAACAAAATAGAAAAAAAATGTAAAAATTTTTATTTGACTCATCCATCAAAATTGAATTTAAAATTAAAAACAACTATAATATGTTTAATATGAATTTTGATTTATGTTTTTTTTTTGAATTCTATTAGATTTAGTATTGAATTATAATTTAAAAATAATTTTTATTCGATAGTAAAGAGAATATATTTTAAAAATAATATGTACTTTTTAAAATTAAGTTAAAAAATATTTAAAAAATAATATTTGATGGTCCCAAGTAATAAAATAGAGTAAAAAAAAAAAAAAAGGGAAAACTTACCAATCATAGTTTTGCCTTAACTATGGGGAGATTCAGGCTCAGATCCAGAAACAGAAGGATATGACGTTATATCCTCCTTTGATAGGGCCACAAAGTTCAGTGGTGCAGTAGATAATCTTCTCGTTTCCTTAATATATCCTTTTTGGCGTCCAGAGTAAGACCTGGGAGTGAGAAGTTCAGAATTTGGACTGACAGAGTTACACCCAGGGGTAAGAGTCATAGATCCATTTCCATCTGCGCAATGTGCATTTGACTTTCTAAAGTTGCCTTTCCTAGGACTGGGTTTAGACCCATACATAGCTTCCTTCTCCAGCAAGAACAGACCATGGAGCTTCTTTTGGTCCTGAGAAGTATATATACATACATAAACATACAGAGACTTGGAATTGCATTTAAAAATGATAATAAATAAGACACTGACTACAACATAGGTTGAGTTACCCGATATCTCTTCTTCTCCTCATCTTTCTGCTGCTTGGTCAGTTTGTAATCTTCCAGTATTGAAATCAAAGATACCTAGAAGTCACAGCCATACATATAGAACTAGAAAAAGTTAAAAACAACCATATATCATCAGTCATCACTGATAAGGGCGCAAAAAAACTCACCCCATCATAAAGAAAAGGCCTACTTTTCTCTTTCTCCCAGGCTAATATTTTCTTTATCAGACTGTTTACAATGCCTGGAACAATTACCTTGTTAGAATTGAAGTATAATAAATCTTCCCACAATAAACAACAATATATCCAGCCAAGAGAGAATGAGAATCTTCAATGAAAGATATACCTGGAATCTTGATTACAGTAACTCGAGCACGTTCAGCACGTTTAAGATTTATGTGAGTGCCTTTTCCAGCACCGTATCGGTTCTCATCCTGAAATGTGCAATAGCTTCTTTAAATAAGGATATTCATAGTTCAGCAGACATATGTATTGGTTTAATTAAGATCATTAGGAAATTTGGACAATGATAAACTGACAAATAAAAAATGGCTAAATTTTTATAAAGAGGAAAAAGCAAGAGGGGACGCACATAATCCAAGTACGATTTCCTCAGGTTATACCTGATTGTAGTCTTCAAGCCAATTTTCCTCCTCACATGCAGATAGCCATCTATCAATTTTATCCATTATTTCTTTCCGGCTGAAAGCTTCATCTTTTGCTTTCCCTATCTGCAATTCAATGTTTTCCAGAAGTTCTGATGGATCCACTAAACCTGGAGAGCAACAGCAGATCCACAAGCACTAAGCAAGTTTGGTATAGTCCACAAATGATGGACTTAGAGCTATCAAATGCCTTAGCATACCAGAATCTAGCAATGCATTAAACTTCTCAGCTGCAGTGTTTGTGTCAGGTTCAATGTGAGCTGCTCTGTATATTTCCTCTAGGTTTGCCCTCTTTTTCATTACAAGTTCTTTCATTCGGATTGCTTTCATCTTGGTCAGCCGCTCCACTTCTGCTGATGCCTGTCAGATACAATTTTAAATTATTGTATCTACTTTAAGGGTCATAAAGGCAGAACAGAGAATTTTCAGACCTGTTCAATCATTTCAGTAGAGAGAACACCCAGCTCAGTAATTTCTGAGTCTGATGATCCAAGAATGGAAGTAATCCTTAAAAATTCATTCTTCTCCTCTCTCGGCAAGTCCATGAGATTCCAAAGTTCAAAAAGTGATGCTGCAATATCTTTCAGCTGCAATTTTTAACAATTGTTCACTTCGGTCAATAATTAAGAAAATAATGCTAGGCGCTGCATGAAATATATACCTTTAATATTCGAGTTTCTCTTTCCACTTTCAACTTTTGAATGGTTTGTTCGAGACCTTGTAATGTGCTATTGTTGATGTTAGAGAATTGATCCTGGGCTTCCCCATGAAGGCTTGGATGCACCTCACAAACAGTCTTTCCAAAATCTAACCCAAGCACGCCACATAAAGAATGTACCTCGCTCACATAATCAAGAACCTTCTTAAGGCGGTCGGACTGCAAGAGGAAAAATGGGTTCATCAATTAAATTTAAAATTCAATAACTACCAAAAGTGTTTAGATGCCTTCAATGTTGATACAACACGGGCCCATAAAAACCATAAATGAGCAGATTTATATATGTTTCCTTCACCACCCCACACCAAAATAATAATAATAATAAATTAATAATAATAATAATAATAATAATAATAATAATAATAATAATCAGTCTTTCACCGCAACGCTTGCAATATGATCCAGGCAAGAAAAATGAGCAGCCGATTCAGAGAAAGCAAAGCTTCTCAAGTTAGTCATGCTAAATTCTCAGTTCAATAAAAATGCTTTCCATTGTTGCTCTCTCAATTCAAATGAACTACACTGAGCCACATCAATTTAATTTCAATAAAATAATAAATTAAAAATTCATAAATTATTTTTATCAATGTAGCAGCTCACAAGAAAAAAAAATGTCATGGTTTAAAATATAATGCAAGAAGCACCTTCTCTTTTTGAAGAAAACAGAGATGTGTCTGGTACTCAGTAAGCCTTCTTTGTGACAAGTCATGTTCTTCTACAGTTAAGGAACCAAAATTGTTGTTCAAATGGTTAGATCCCGAAATCTCCCCACTGATTTTTTCAATCTGTGCTTTGACATCTTCAAATCGCTGCATTCTCTCGGCTTTTTTTACCCTCAGATCATCTAATAGCTGTGTGACAGATGCGAGTTGATCCTTTAATGACACGAACCTCTTATAACTTTGAACCTTCAAAACACATTAAAGACCTTACATCTCAAAGATACACAAATAATTAGCAACAAAGATAATAACATTAAAATCCACTTTCAACCGGCACTGTACATGCATTTATTCAAGAATAAATGCTTCCAAAAATGTGCATATGGTGCATTATACCCTTAAAATGCAACAAGATACTTAAGAACCTTACAGAAACTGTGACCAGAATAAACAATTCTTGTTGCCATAGTGCACCACATAACCCCTACTTAAAAATTAAAAAAATCCCTTGTCATATGATTTTGAGTGAATGTCTATAGATCAGGAAACTGCATTTGATGTATTTACCCATTCAATATATTTTCCCTACAAATTTAAAAGCACACCACCATCCACCGACCCCTCAATAAGTGTGTGTGTGTGTGTGTGTATACACACACACACACGGTCATGAAGGAATACTAAAATTTCCTGATAATCCTTCTATATATATATTATATATATATATATATATACACACACACACACACACACATATATATAAATTAAGAGGAACAGCTAACTGAAATAAACGGGCTCAGGTACATAATATGGACGATACACGAGAGGCCAAATGGAAAGCAATGGTTCCAATATTCAAAGAGATGGTTTTCACCTGTGACGGAGGACCAAATTCCCCAAGAGCAGCCGTAAGGGTGGCGAGTTCTGCTTCCTTGGCCGCAATGGTTTGATGAAGGCAAGCCTTGACATTAGAAGCCTCCCCAACCCACCTCCGGTAAACTTCCAAACACTCCCTTTCTAAGTTCAGCAACATTCGATCCTTTTCAGCTTCACTCTCACCAATGTCACTCCATATTTGCTGCCCTCATAAAAACCAGAATACCAGGTAATGAAAATTCGGATATTAATGGCAATCTCACTTATAACGTCCCAATATCAACCGCTCACATAAATTCTAGCCAGCGTCTTATAATAACACGGTAACCAAATTGAGATTGCATCACTTCAAAAAAAAAAAAAAACTTTACTTTGTGCGTACAAATTAAAGTAAAAAAGAAAAAGGAAGCCACTTTCATTTAAAGTCGTCACATAACTCAAACACACTGCCATTATCACTATAAACAATAACACACTAGTGTCCCCAAAAGCAGGAAATCAAACATTCCAAGCAATCAATGGCTTGACCATAACACACCAAGCGATCAATGGCTTTTGAGGAAGAATAAAACAGGAGAGAGTTCTTTCTTCTTCTTCTTCTTTTAAATCTTTAAAAACCCAACTAGCAAATTTCAGGGGAAAAAAAAAGAACAAAGAAAGGGGCAGACCTGAAGTTCTCTGACCAGAGAACTACAATCTGTGCTTGTCCATACAGGTCTCTCAATCGCAAGCATATTTACCAACCTCTCTCTGTCTCGCAGACAAACTCACCAACGAATTAGTAAATAACAAGATTAAAAGGCCCGAAACAGACTCTGTTTGGTCAGATCTGCAACATTCTCAGTTGTTCTGAAGGAAATTTCCATAAATAAAAGCAGGGAGTGGTGTCGTGCAAGTGGAAGTAAGCAAATGAGGCACAAATAGAGAGCAAATTTTCGGCCTTCTTTTGTAATAATAATAAAAATAAAAATTTAAAAAAAAACCAAAAAAACAGCGAGACGATGTGATTTTAGTCAAAAGCGTATTAGATAGGAATTTTGAATTTTAGTTGAAAATATTTTTTATTTAATAAAAATAATTTCAAAATAAATAAATATATAATATATAATATTATCAACTCATATAATAATATATATATATAAATCTTTTTGATAAAATTAAATTTATATTTGAAAATAAAAAATAATTAAAAATAACTTTTAAAAATAATTATGAAATACAAATGTTTTTAAAATTAAATTTTAAAATTATTTTGACTCATTAATTTTTAAAATAATCATGTTTAAATGACATTACATTTAAACATTTTTAGGCATATTTTTTAAAACAATCATGACTTTTTAAAACTTTGTATGCACTCATGACATTATCCTAGTAATTTAATTAGGCTCGCCTATAATTTGATTAAAATTAATAAAATATTATTATATTAATGGTGTGAAAAGACTTAGGTAAGAAATTTTTACATGTAATTTAATTGAAACTAATACAATACTACATTAAGGTATGACAGGGCACAGCTCATACAAGAAAAAATATGATGGAATCACAACAAGTATAAGCATTCATGCTAGCTCTATTTTTTTTTTTAAATTTAGAGAAAATTTTAACTTTTAGATGAAAATTATACTAAAAATTAAAAAATTAAAAAGAGAGATCGAAGAAAAAATCACTATTTATTATTTAAATATTTTTTATTATATTTATTGATATATGTATATTTTAATTTATTATAATAAATAAAAAATATTAAATAAAAATAAAAAAATTATAATTTTAAAAAATATAAATAAAAATGATAATGAGATGCAAAATATAAAAAAATTATTAAATAATATATTATTTATTTAGTAAAATAAAAATAAAAATTATAAAACTGATGTGAAAATGTAAAGTATGCGCGTGGAGAGAGAGGGAGGGATAGTGATACTGATCGCATATTTAACAAATAGCACGAATCAACTGAGAGGGTAGGCAGGTGAGTGCACATTCAACAGTGTGTATGACACGTGATAGTTTTCACACACATCATCATATCATGCACGAATAGATGGGTGAGGTGACACACGCGTCCCCATGATTGATGATTCTGTCCCTGATATGGTTAGTATTAGTTGTGTTGTGATGCTTTATTTTATAAAGAATTTCCCTTTTATAAATCATTCAATGTTGCGAAAATGTGTGCTGTGATTCTGTCAATCTTAATCACAAATAATATTCTTAATTAAATTTTTAAAGAATGCAAAGACAAGCGGTGTAAAAAAATATTATACAAAACATTTGAAGAACATAAAATGATAATATGTGTATTTATATATATATATATATATATATATTAATGAAATAATATTATTTAATATAACTAAACATTAAAAAAAATCAGTAGTGGATAACATAAAGTTTTCAAATATAGTTAGAAAGCTAAACAAAAAAAATGATGAAAGCTGAAAAATTAATATTCATCACCTAGTCTCAAAAAATAAATAATGAGTACTTTTCACTAATAAGTCATCACTAATTGAAAAGGCTAAAACCATATCACCCCAATATAGTAATGCTAGTGAAGAGTCCAAATTAACATATGGGAGCGCTGCAAGATTTGTAAACTCTTTATATATTGTTGTCTCTCTTATATATTATTTGTTTTATAATTTTTAAGGACGAATTTTGGTATAATAATAAAGTTATTGTCTTGTAAATTGGAAGTCACCAATTCAAGTAGCTAATAGGCATCTTGTATTTAAATTAATTATGGGAAAAAATTGCATCCATATTGGTTAGTGTGATCCGATCTCTTCTCAAATCTCACTACTCTTACAAGTTTTGTGCACTAGGCTTATACTTTGCCCTTTTTGCTTTAGGATTTTTGCCACATAAATGATGCTAAATATGAGATTGTCTTTTTTTTTTCCCTTTTTATGTACATAAGTTAAAGTATTCACATGAGGTTTGACTTTTTCATTCATATTTTAAGGATAAATAGTATATTTATTTTTTATAATTTATTTATTTTCTTAAGAATTTTTACATTTTATTCTTTATCTATATCTCTATTCTTTTAAATAATATTTTTTCCTTATTTACTATTTTTTTTGCTCTTTCATTTATTACAACCAATCAAAAGTTAATATAAATATATATTAAAAATTATAAAAAAAATACATGAAGATTAAATAATAATTTTTAAATATAAAAATTTACTATTCATTCCATATTCATATATATCGCATTTTAGGAAACAATGTTAATTATGTCATACTATTAAATTAACTCTCCACCTTTATATGAAACTATTGATGCCAATTGACGTGAGCCCTGTTTGCTTTATATTCTTCTCCATACGTATTTGGGGAGACGTGAGTGAATCATAAGAACACTAGTAATAGATTTCCTATATGAATATGTTTTCCTTTATTTAGAAAAAAAAAGTTAAAAATGTGGGGGCCACTCCCAATTAGGGAGTCAAGGAGCAATGGATGCAGCCTTCTTCTAACCTGGTGTGCTGCAGCTTCTTCAACTCCGGTGGGCAGCTTGGTCTTGGACGGCAGCAGCTATGGTGGACAAAGACCTGGAAATTAGTCTATATATATATATGATGTAAAACGAAATTAAAATCATATGTCTTATTGTGAAACAATAAGAGATAAGAAAGAGAGAACTTCTTTTGTATATTATCCTCCGGCGACTTGCCGGAGAGGAATAGTAAAACTGGCCCCCTTCTCCCGTGGATGTAGGCACCTTGCTGAACCACGTTAAATCCTCTTGTTTTCTTCGATTTTTGCATGCGTGTGTGTTTGCAATCCCAACAAAGTGGTATCAGAGCCAGTGGAGGAGAAACAGAGGAGTTTTTCGGTGGCCGAAAAATTCAACCTGCCTGGATTTCATTTTGAACGGCAGAGACTTATAGATTTGGCCGTTATGAGTCCAACGGTGTAGACGGCATCGACAACGGACACAAGATTTTCGGTGACCGGAAAAATTCAAGGTGATTGGAAATCAGTTTTGAGAGTACAGGCACATAGAACATGACACTACGAGTCCAAAGGTGAAGACAATGTCGAAAACAGAGCTAAAACGAACTCTGTAGAGGCGGTCAAAGTTCCAGTCAACACCGACGTCTACAGTGTCACCTCGCCTGAGAAGACAACACTGTTCCGGCGACGGAGACAATTCCGTTGACGTTCCAATAGCAGCTCCGGCGTCCACATCATCAGCCGATCCAGACCGTTGATATTGTTTTGATCATATCTTGATCAATTAGAGTCTGATTTCGACGATTCAGGAGTCATTTTTAACTAATTCGACCGCTCCGACACATCCGTATGGTTAGATTTTTGAAATTCGGACTTTATCAATAGAGGAAAATACCGGTAACATGATTAAACTTACTACTTTTAATTATGTTATCTGAAAGCCCAAAATGGAGGATCTTTTATATATTAAAGATTTATAGAGGCCCATTATAGAAACTGCTAAGCCTACTGCAGAACTAGTAAAAGCTACTGTAGCGAGTGGATCCGATGAAAAGACATCAACGAGTACCCGACCAGTTGATGCCGAATGGAACGTGCTCAACAGAAAATATGCTACCCAAATCCAACAATGGATCGACAAAAGTATCTTCCAAAATTTTCCCAACGAACACGACGCTTCCGTTCTATGGCAAAAATTGGAAAAGATGTATGCGAGGACAACTGCACAAAATAAGGTGAACCTGATACGCCGACTTGTCAACTTAAAGTACAAGGATGGAAACAATATATTGGAGCATATGAGTGAGTTCCAAGGTATCGTTGATCAATTAAATTCCATGAAAATGATGGTGGATGATAAGTTGCAGGCCTTGTTAATGTTGAGTTCCTTGCCAAAGTCGTGGGACACATTGGTCGTGTCAGTCAGCAATTCGGCACCTGATGGAAAACTCACTGTGGAAATGGTGAAAGACCAAATGCTGAATGAAAAGTCTCGAAGGAAGGATGAGGGACAAACTCCAGACTCAGAGGCCCTTGTCACTGAATGACAAGAAAAACAGAAATGGCAGGGAAGAAGCAGAAGCAAAGAACCCCGTGATCAAAATTAACAAAGGAGGTATCAATCGAAATCTCGATCGAGATACTACATAAAATGTCACCATTGTGGAAAGCCTGGACACTTCATTCGAGAGTGTCGGAAGCTAAAGGCAGAGTAAAGGAATTCTGAAGGTAAAACCCAGAATAATAACACTACAGTTGCTAATGATGAAATTGTTATTATTTAGGACGATAATCAAGTCAACCTTGCGGGAGATGATTCAACATGGGTAATTGACTCAGGTGCATCCTATCATGTCACAGCACAACGAGATTTCTTCTCATCTTATACCGCAGGAAATTTCGGAAATGTTAAGATGGGAAATGATGGTGCATCAAAAATTATTGGTATTGACAATATTTTTATGGAAACTAATATTGGATGCAGGTTAATGTTGAAAGATGTGAGGCATGTTCCTGATATTCGTCTCAATCTAATATTTACTAGAACGATTGATGACAAAGGATACATCAGCTCCTTTGGTGATGGAAAATGGAAACTTACCAAAGGTAATCTCATAATTGCAAAAGGCAATAAAGATAATTCTCTTTACCTCACAAATGCCAAAACGTGTGGGGGAGAAATTAACGTTGCTCTAAAAGAGGTTTCAGCAGAAGTGTGGCACAGACGACTTGGCCACATGAGTGAGAAAGGACTCAAAATCTTGTCACAGAAAGATCTCTTGCCCAAACTCAAAGGTACACATTTAGATACTTGTGTTGATTATATAATGGAAAGAGAAACAGGTAGACGATTAAAGTGTGTACGCGCAGACAATGGGGGAGAGTATCGTGGTCCATTCGAAGAGTACTGCAAGAGTTATGGCATAAGGTTGGAAAAATCAGTACAAAAACACTTCAGCATAATGGAGTTGCTGAAAAGATGAACATGACCATTTGTGAGAGAATTCGATGTATGCTCTCAAATGCAAAACTGCCAAGCTCCTTTTGGGGGGAGGCAATGAGGACTGCAGTTGATCTTATCAATCTATCTCTATCTGTTCCATTGAAATATGATGTACTGGAATGGGTTTGGACAAGTAAAGAGGTTTTATATAAACACTTGAAAGTATTTGGCTGCAAGGCATTTGTACACATTCCAAAAGATGAGAAAACAAAATTGGATGGAAAAGGCAAGCAGTGTATCTTCTTAGGATATGCTCATAAGGAGTTTGGCTACCGACTATGGGATCCTATCAGCAAGAGGATCGTCAGAAGTAGAGATGTGGTCTTTCTTGAAGATCAGACCATTGAAGATTTTGAAAAGCTAGAAAAGTCACAGTCTGAGGAAATTCCAGTAAATCTGGAACCAATCTCACCACCAATAGTTCCAGATAGTATGATTGATACATCATCACTAGGTAATATATCTCCATTTGCTGATACATCATTGGATATGCCAGAACAGGTTGCACCAGAAGCACAATTGAGGAGATCCACCAGAAAATGACAACCGAGTCGTCGATACTCACCACATGAGTATGTGATGCTCACTGAAGGGGGAGAGCCAGAGAATTATGATGAAGCAATCAGGAGTCAGCAGAAGATACAATGGAGGAAAGCCATGCAAGAGGAGATGAGATCCTTACACAAGAACCACACATTTGACCTGATAGAGTTATCACATGGGAAAAAAGCACTCAAGAACAAGTGGGTGTATAAAATTAAAGGAGAAGATGGCAGCTCACAACCACGCTATAAGGCCAGGATGGTTGTGAAAGGTTTTGGACAAAAGAAAGGTATTGACTTTGATGAAATTTTTTCTCTTGTGGTTAAAATTTCTTCTATTAGAGTTGTTCTTGGATTGGCGGCCAGCTTAGATTTGGAGGTTCAACAACTCGATGTAAAGACTGCATTCTTACATGGTGATCTTGATAAGAAGATATACATGGAGCAACCTGAAGGATTTCAGGTGAAAGGAAAAGAACACATGGTATGTAAACTAAAGAAAAGTTTATATGGTTTGAAATAGGCACCGAGACAATGGCACAATAAATTTGACTCATTCATGGAGAAAAATGAGTATAACAGAACGACTGCTGATCATTGTGTTTTCATCAAAAGGTTTTCTGATAATGATTTTATTATTCTGTTGCTTTATGTTGATGATATGTTAATTATTGGTCGAGATACTGCCAAAACTAACAGGTTGAAACAAGAGTTGAACAAGTCATTCGAAATGAAGGACTTAGGAGATGCTACTCAGATTCTTGGCATGACAATCACTCGTGACAGGAAAAATCATAAGATTTGGTTATCTCAGGAACGGTACATTGAGAAGGTTCTTGAAAGGTTCAATATGAGCAAGGCGAAACCAGTTGGTACTCCACTTGCGAGACATTTCAAGCTCACGAAGAGCCAAAGTCCATCAAGTGAAGAGGAGAAATCAAACATGATGAAAGTTCCTTATCAGTCTGCAGTTGGCAGTCTTATGTATGCTATGGTGTGCACCCGACCAGATATTGCTCACGCAGTTGGCGTTGTTAGTAGATTTTTATCAAATCCAGGAAAGGAACATTGGGCAGCAGTCAAATGGATATTGAGGTATCTCTGAGGTACATCCAGTCAGTGTTTATGTTTTGGAACTAATAAACCTGTGTTAAAAGGATATACAGATGCAGATATGGCTGGATATGTAAACACAAGAAAATCCATATCCGGATACCTAATAACATTTGCAGGAGGAGCTGTTTCATGGCAATCACGACTTCAAAAGTGTGTTGCCTTATTCACCACAGAAGCGGAGTATATTGCAATCATTGAAGGTTGCAAAGAGATACTGTGGTTGAAGAAATTTTTACAAGAGCTTGGATTGACTCAAGAGAAGTATATTCTCTACTGTGATAGCCAGAGCGCTATTCATCTTAGCAAGAATTCTACATTTCATTCCAGATCCAAACATATTAACGTTCGATATCACTGGATCCGTGATACATTGACTAATAAATTGTTGAATGTTGAGAAAATCCACACCAATGATAATGGAGCAAATATGATGACAAAAGTTATACTGAAAGAGAAGCTGGAAGACTGCAAAGAGATTGCAGGTCTAGCTTCAACTCCAAATTGGTCGTGAGAGGGAGATTTGTGGGGGCCACTCCCAATTAGGTGTTAGGGGGGTTTTTCAACTTATTTTAGTGTCAAATAAAGGAGAATTTATGAGAAAAGATCACAATTTTAACTTCATTTTGATGTATTTGATTAATTAATGAACTAACCCCTTAACATGGTAGCAGTAGATCTTTGGAATAACCGCAGTGCAGATTGTCCCTTGCTCCTTCCTTCTTTATTTGGACCTTGTGCTTGACCTATTTTCCATTCAAAGATAGCAAAAACACCACAAAAGGATTTACTGCTACCATGTTAGGGGGTTAGTTCATTAATTAATCAAATACATCAAAATGAAGTTAAAATTGTGATCTTTTCTCATAAATTCTTTTTTGTTTGACACTAAAATAAGTTGAAAAACCCCCCTAACAACAACTCCAAACTTAGAACTTGCTCGTCCCGAGGCAATTAGAATAATGAAGCATAAGAAAAAGTAAGACATTGATTTGAATATCAGGGCATGTGAAGAATGAAACATTCATAATAACAGTGGCTTAACTTTTCATATCATGCATAAAATCTAGTATTCTTGGTCCAACAATCATGTGTTCTCATTACTAAGGCTAAGAAACAATTAAATATATGACATTCTGAACAATTTCTTTATTCCTTGCACTCTTAAAATGAGCAAAGCAGCCTCACTCATAAAGTATTCTTACTTCACTCTCTCTCAATTCTTCATGGAATTAAACCTAAGCAAGTGTTTTCCTAGATCCTTTTGGTGACGCAACCATCATCCTATAGCCCAATTAGTTTTTGCTATAAACCACATTGATATAGAAGTACAATGCCCAACACATTCTCTATTTCCTCTTCTACGTACAAGAAAGTTTTATGTACATCATACTGTAAACATTCAACTGTACATTGTTCTTTTTTTTATGCTGTAATAATCTATATAACCTTACAAGATTTTTCTTGATGGGTTATATATCTTTACAGTCCATAACTTTTTTTTTTACATAAACATTCTTTACAAACTCTCTATACAGGAAATGTAGCATCTCTAACTCGCATTCTTGTCAACATTCTATACAAACTGGAACATTGTACTCTATTAAGACAAGTGGCTATAACTCCAACTCCACCATTCCAACAAATCCAATCACCAAGTAGAACTATAGAAAAACTTGTCCAAATTTATATTCTATGAACACTCACAAAATGTACGGCTCTCAATATATTGTGTTCTCACTCATTCAAGGAATTAAGTTTTGTTCAGATGTTATCAATTCATTAGAGATCCAAATCATTGTTCAAACACATGATGATATCATTCCAAGTACATAGATTCCATGCATAAAATTAGTAAATAAACCACTGATTCTAAACATTTCATTCTATGCATGCTGCAAATAAACATTTCAAAAATCTTCCTCATGCATTCATCTTTTAATCATGCAACTCCTTTCACAATATAACCAAATCTCATATATGAACAATGCATACTATCATTAATTCCATTGCATCTTCACAAACAACTCTAAACTTGGAGTTTTGCATACTCGCAGAAACATACAACCAGAAAGGGAAATGTTCAAACCTTCTTCTTCTTTTTCTTACGAGGAGAGGCTGGCTCACTATAATAATACATCGTTTGAGCCATCAATTCACGAAGAGCTAGTACAGAAATTGGGTTTAAATTTAGTGCATCTCATTTTCCTCCATGTTCTTGCATGAGAGCAGTCAGATAGTAACAAACAAAAGGCCCACAGCTTGAATTATCAACTTGGAGGGGTGATGGTTGGACTGAATAGGGCAATTGTTCCTCTGGTTCCTCTATGCCAAAATGAGTATAAATTTGAGCTATCTTCATAGCCTGATGCAAAGATTCTCCAACCCCAGCTGCTAGCTCTTTCAATCTGTCTGCATTATTTGCTCCCAAGGAATCATAGACATAGATAGCATGATTCCCCATTGTATACTTCAGTAAGATATAATGATTTGAGATGTGAATGGGGATTAGAACAGCTTTTAAATCTACCCACGGTCGGAAACCTTCTTCACTCCCTATCATATATGCAACCAACGCCTCTGGCTTAAGGGGAGGAGAATTAGCAAGCAAAGGAAGTACTTCATAGTCCTTACCATGTTTAAAAATATCTGGTTCCTTCCTTATAACATCTCTTAAGGCAAAAATGAAATTGCCCAAATCAGGTGACTCAATCCAATTTCAAACACCAACAATTCTCCTCAAGTCCTCTGGCCGGAAATGTTCCAAATGTCCAATTGTTTTATAAAGTTCTTGATTAGAATCTCTAAACTGGAAATATTTCTCTCTTGATTCAGTTGTTTCCAGCCCTGGAGTGATAAGTATGTCCAACATTAGGGAGTCAAGGAGCAACGGCTGCAGCCTTCTTCCAACCTGGTGTGCTGCAACTTCTTCAACTCCAATGGGCAGCTTGATCTTGGACGGCAACAGCCATAGTGGACAGCAACCATGGTGGACAAAGAACTGGAAATTAGTCTATATATATGATGTAAAACAAAATTAAAATCATATGCCTTATTGTGAGACAATAAGAGAGAAGAAAGAGAGAACTCCTTTTGTATATTATCCTCCGGTGACTTTCCGGAGAGGAATAGTAAAACCGGCCCCCTTCTCCCGTGGACGTAGGCACCTTGCCGAACCACGTTAAATCCTCTTGTTTTTTTCGATTTTGGCATGCGTGTGTGTTTGCAATCCCAACAAAAAAATTATAAAATCATTCTCACAGCAGAAGCCCTATATTTAATTTTCTCTATATGAATTGTATAATATTTTTCAATGTAATGGAAAGCATTATTTACTCCCTATAATTATTAAATTATATATATAAAAAATTCCCTCACCTCTCTCATTCATGTTTCTCATAACTTTTACTTTTATTTCATATTAAATTATAAAAAATTAGTATTAAATAAAAAAAATAGTATAAAAATATTATTTTAATTATATAGAGAGTGATTAAGGGAATCTATTGTGATGCATATTTATATAGTAAAGCAAAAAGTAATTTAAATATGTAAAAGTAGAGAAAATGAGTGGGTATTGTTATGACTGTCCTAGGCAATTAAGTATGAAAGTCTATAAGTAACTTAGACAAGATCTATATTTTAGACATAGTTTCAAATAATGATATTATGTGTTTTTCATAAATACTTCTTGTTTCTCCACAATTGTCCCAAATTTTGGCATTTAAAGGTAATAAGTCTATACATAAGATGTTTCATAAGTACTAGGGAGGAAAGATTGACATAATCAAGATGTCCATCACGAAGCACACTAGTAAGCTATCCCTCAATACCATGAGGCCAACAAAGATCGAAGCATGGTAAAAAAAAATTTCAAGATTGCATAACCCCACGTAAGAACTTTTATATTATTCAAAGACGCTTAAAGCACTTAAAAATAATTTAGGACTTATATTATACGATGCAATATCTATTTAGGTAATTGTGGCTTTGTGAAGAAGAAATTAGAAGTCTTACAAAAAACTAAAAACTCTATATTTAGCAATAATTCAATCCCAATATGTTAACGATTTTACCCCTACTAAACTGTAGTTTTGATGGAATGAGATGTCTTGATGATAAAAAGCATTAAGATGTTTAATCAACGATTAACAAAAGTTTAATATGATGATATTATTTTTAAAAACATAATTATTTTTAAAACAATAAGATTGATAAATTTAAAATTATTTATGAATAATAAAAATTTATTTAGACTCATAATTTTTAAAATAATTAGATTTTTAAAAATAATACAAGTTCACTAAATAGGCATAATTATGTTACAAGTGTTATTATAGCCTATTTAAGTGGGGTTTTTTATTGGGAAAAAACTTAAGGTATATTTGGTGTTTTATTCGGTTTTTATGTTCTCAAAAACTGTTTTCAAGTTTTGTATTTAATAATGGAAAGCAGCATATCAGGGTGGCGGTAAGGTAAATTGGGCAGTAGATCATGTGAATTGAGACAATAGATCAGCTGCTAGGGGGAGCGTCAGCCGCTAAGGACTGGGTCAACAACTGTTGGGGAGGCTCGGCTTCTACCAGGAGAACATCGGCTTCTCTTCAATAGGGATCAGCGAACAAAAGCAGCAAAAAACAGATTTTCAATTCTTGCAAAATGAAAATAATAAAAATGTGTTTTCAATTTATGAGTTTTAGATATCATTTATTTTTTAATATCAAAATTGAAAACAATAAAAAAAAAACCATCATTAAAACTGTATTTGAATGTAGCAACTAAATATACCCTAAAAGCATTCACACCCAATACGACTAATATTTGATTAATTTAACCAGAAAAAACTACCTTTATCTATTTTAACTACTTATCTTTTTGACTCACTATTTTAACTTTATATTTATTTAAATATTATTTTTATATCATTTAAATATGATCACACTTATTTAAAACACATATTCAATATTTTTTATTAATATTTTTATTTACTAAATGCTACAATAAATAATCAATTTTAATTAATACCGTAGCTTTTCACCAACTTATGTCAAAAGCTCAATAGCTGAGCTGTACATGAATGCCGGTTGCTATGAAAGGTTATTGAAAAGTTAACTAACCATCAAGGTCAAGTTTTTAAAATTCCTATTTTGTTTTAAAATTCAAGGTTAAGTTTTTCAAAATAAAAAATAAAAATCTAAAACAATGTCGTCATCGCTTGCTTGTCCCTTATATGCCCATTATTAGTACTGACGAATCGGAGATCATTGCCCACCACAGCCATAGGAGAGCCTGCGTTGGACCTTGTGAGAAGGGTCGAATATGTGCTTGAGAATGGCTCGGACAGTCTGTAGTACATCTTCTTCCGTGCATGAGGCCACGGACTTCACTGCAAACCCACAAAATTTTCATTACTACAGACGGATTTCATCACTTATCTTTGCCCTTCACTATTTTTGTAGACAGGAATAACACAATACAGAACTTTCCCAATTCGCCAGTAGTACTGAAAACGAGTGGCACAAGGAGCCGGGATTGACTAGTTTCGCTCATGGTATTTTTTTTTTAAAATAAAAAAAAACGTTTTTTAGATATATTTAAATGACCTATAATATATTAAATTTATTATTCACAATAATTACAGACCATAAAGCATGTATTCATTAATCATTGATAATGTGAATCCTATTAGAATACACTTAAAATTTATATATCATAATGGAGTTCATGTATCATTTGTTCCCAAATTAACACAACATGGAAATGTTTAATTGCTGTTGAATACAGCAAATAGGTTTTTTTTTTTGGTTTGATGACTATTTTCAATTTTGATTTTCAAAAACAAGTTTTCCAATTCAATAAGATAAAAATACATTTTTGATGTTCTCAAATGGGTGGTGTTTCTATAATAACTATAGAAAGCATGGTATTTAGGGAAAGAAGATCCAAATAAGTGTTATAACAAGGGAAAAAATTCATACTAGACACGTGGGACTCCACGGGAGGAAGAAAGCAAATGACAACCCATTTGACTGGATGAAATATGTTTTGATATGGCTAGTGTAAGTGTTAACAATTAATAGCAGTGGCCACAAACCTACATACAAGGGAAACGGACAGAACATTACAAAGATTAGCATTGATCATGTTTGTATGTTTGTGTATATAAATGAATTGATAATAAACACTTATCATGCATGGGTAATGGTTTACAAGCTCTAAACTTTACCTATCCATTTATTTATATTTAAATATATTTTAAAAGTATATATTACCCACCATTCACCAATGTATACGGGCAAAGGCCCACCAAAACAAAGGTTCTTTAGGTACTAAAACACCGAAACTACATTGTTTTGACTAGGGCAGCATGCACTCTTTCTGTATACATACAGAAACAAAACCTTACCCCAAGGAAGAATAGGAAATTCCCATGTCTGTTTAGGAACGGTAATAACATATGAAGCAACCTACAAAAGTATTAAAAGTTTTCATAGAAAAATCAGAAGGTAACAAAATCCCTACACTGGGAGACATTAACCATCGTACTACCGTAATGGAAAAAGGGGTGGGGGTGTAACATACCAAAATGGATCCAGCAAGACAGTAAGGAGAACAACAAAGGATTGAAGTATCCTCCTCCTCATAAAGAAGATCCATGATATCCATGCATGCTGAGAAGTTCATAAGTCCTCCAGCTTTTGCAACTTCCCTAAAATTAAGTGTAGGAAATAAAAAGATAACCCAGATGAAATAACATTTGTCCACAGGATTTATCATCCTTAAACTTATGGCCATTTAAAAATGAAACGTACTTGAACTCAAGCAGAAGTTCCTCAAGGATTTTGAAAGTAATGTTTGATGTCCCAAGCTCAAAATTCAACACCTTAGAAGTAAAGGATGGAACTAAATATTATCATAATGGTCCAACAAACTTCTAATTCTATAAAACTACCTGCATCAAGACCACTTCCTGCCAAAAAAAAAAAAGAAAAAGAAAAGAAGCCATCAATAAACTCCAAAGAGCAAACTAAAAAGTTGAGAACTTCCAAAATATCACAAGTAAAAGCTAGATTACGGCTTCTAAGAAATCTCGAGTTGTAAAATGCTGTTCCTCAATTGTTTTGTCACCAAAGGACTTCAAACATTTTACTGACAGAGGAGGAGAATCATACATCTTCAAAACAACAACGTGATAGAAATGTTTAGGATAAAAAGGTAATGAGGGAAAAACATGAGATTAATTAATCACGACAACCAACCTTGCTTGAGATCCATATGGAAACAAGGGAAAATAGTTGCAAACTGCTCTCTCTAACTGGTTTTAAAAGCCAATGTATAGTTTCATTGCCCTCCACAATCCTTTTCGTGGATGACAATAGTCGGGAATCATAAGACATCATTTGTATAAAATGATCAAAAACTCATTCAACCAGACTAACATTGCAAATGTTAAATGCTGTGAAAAAAAATACTATAAACAAACACGTAATAAATGCAATCACATGAATGAGACGCAGATTTTTTTATTTGGAAAACCCTAGCAGGAAAAGGCCATTGGAGATCAGAAATTCACCGCAGCCCAAGTTGAAGGACAAGCTTACAGCACCCTCAAATGAAAGATACAGCTATCCACCTCTAGTCTCCGTTATCTTCAATCAACCCCAAAAAGGGCAATTACATCACCATATATAATACTATATTAGATACGGGCCACGTATCAACGTTTAAACACCCAGACATTTCTCATTTCTGGCTGTGTTTCAAGTGAATGTCATTAAACACTGGTGCAAAAGAAATACATTATAAACACCATAATAATGCATTGAGTATGCATCTGATTGAAAGCAATGACTGAACAAAAATACAAAAATACAAAATCTAGGACTATGTAGGGGAAACCGTAGGTTGTACCCTACTCTCAGGGACTAACTAAAACCAAAAGACATTAGTTATCCTGTTTTTCAATTACTCTAACAACTTAGCCCTAAATTCCAATGAAAAGCATTTAATAATTGCAAGTTAGTTGTAATGGAACAAGTTTATACATGCATATTTGCAAGTCTAAAGCGAAACACGTCGATAGAATGAACAAAAAACGATGGATCGATACCCAGCAACAGCAGGCAATAATCGGTCGGCGAAGAGAGACAGTGCAGAGTATTTGACGACCGCTCGAATTTCCAGTTGCTTCAAGTGAAGATTGAAAATAAAAACAGGTAACAGAAAAACGCGAATCCGACAAAATAGTAATGGGACGGAGGAGATGAAGATGTACATGAGCGGCGAGGATGAGGAACTCCAGAACTCGAGCTCGCATTTCCATGGAGCGTGTCGTGCTGTGTTGCTTGCAGTTGCTTGATCGACCCGACTTACTTACGAAATTTCTCACGGCTGTTTCTGTTTGCCTGGAACAAAAATAAATTAAAAATAAAATCGGAGTACTTTGATATTTATTTTTTTAGAAAACATTATAATTTCGTATATAATTATTTGAATATGTATATATATACATAATGATTATGATTTGATGTATGACTAATTCTGAAAAAATATGTATTTTTTAAATAAATAGGGTAACATGTCTTTCGTGATAAAATTTATTACAAATTGAATATATTATTTAAATTTTACAGATAAAATAGATTAATGAATATTTGCTGCGAAAATAGAAATACTATGGTAATTTATTTATTTTTTATGAAACTAGCAAATCATATGAGTAGTTTCGTGCCAAACATTCAAAGGATTATGCTAAATTTACTATTTTTATTTTATTTTTTCACTCTCAAATTATGAAATAACTAAATTGTCATAATAATAAAGTAAGATAGTATTGCTTTAATACTTTATTACTAAAACAAACAAAAGAATAATAAACGGAAAAGATTTAGTTAAGTTGAAGCAAACAAAACAAATCAACACTAAATAACTATTTGATTTTAGTTATTACAAGGAACAAAAGAAGAATCCCATTTGATTAAAACTATTTGTAACATCACACACAGAGAACGGGGGGGGGGGGGGGGGGGGCGCACATTTTTCCCAATTTACATATATTTTTCCCAATTTATATATATATATATATATAAAATCAAATGATATTATAAAATAGAAACATAAAAATATTATCTTAACTCATTAAAAATATTCACATAAAATTATATAATTATTAAAAATACTATTAGAGAATTTAATAGCATAAAACTAGCAATTCAAAAGAAATAAGAAAATATATAATAATGATACAATTATAAAAGTCTTGTCCTCGTACAATATTATCATTTCTTTAAATGTACAATAATACAAGTACTTAATATATATCATTGATATATATAAAACATATATGAGATGTTATTATAAATATTATTCTCTTTTTCTCGACATAATGTAATATATTATTTGTATTGTCTAATATATATTTGGTATCATTATTATTTTAAGTACTTGATGATATATTTGAAAATCTATTTAATATTATCAATCATTGTTATATGTAATAGTTTTATGATTAACGTATATTTTTAAGTAGTTATTATCTAATATTTTTTCTTTGTATAATATTTTTCTCCCCATTTGAGTCCGGTATGTCCTAAAGAATAAGATATTAAAATTATGTATATAATTTTAATTTTTTATTCATAAATGAGTTATTATAAATATTATTTTTTTTTAAAACAATAGAGAGATGTAGCTTTATATTAGCATGACACTAATATATAATTGTTAATATAAAATTTCTACGATCATGAAGTAATAAATTATATTATTATAGTCAGTTAATATAAAGTTATATATTAATAATTTATATTAGCGTTACAATCTAATATTATTAATTAAGAGCTTTTAAATACAAGTTATAAATCAACGGGTACCCATAAATACCTGGATTTTAAGTTGGTAATGGGAGACGAAAGTAATATCTACGAAATGGTTGGTCGTTTTTTACCTGGGTCATGGGTGGTTTTACCTGAATTCAGGCGGGGCACCAACAACCATGATGAAAGATTATATATTTTCACATATTTTTTATATATGTAAATAATAAGCATTAGAATATAAATTTGGATATTAAAATAAATTATTTAATATATAAATGATGTAAGGATGTATCAAGCCCATTCATTTTCGCTGTCACATATAAAGAGTTTTTTCAATTGAGTTTTTTTTTTTAATCTCATGTTGAAAATTGATATAATTGTAACTTTCTTCATCTCAGTTAAATTGTTATTATTGTACATTAGCGTGTGTGGTTCTATTTAATAATTTTTAAATTCTGTTTCTAACAAAGTTTATGAATTTTGAATGGGATTTCATTTATAGATTTTGAGCGATAGTATGTTTGGCTCATGATCTAATATGGAATCCTTTCTGTTCAATCCCTGAGTTTGGTTTTCAATGATTGTTGAATTTTAAAGATAGAGATTTTTTTTCCCTGTTTCCGTAATACATGATCTGAGCTAACTGTGGGATTTTTTGGTGATGTACTTTATAAAGAACAAAGGTGAAAGGTCCAAAGGCTACGATTATTATTTTCTCGTGGTAAATCTGTTATTTTATTCATGAATCCAACCGTATCTTCTTTCCTAATTTTGCTTTCTTTCGTCTCTTTTTTTAACAATAGAAAATTACTCTGTTTTGGTTTTAAAAATTACTCTGTTTTGTTTTGTCAGTCCAAACCCATAATCATTCAACAATTTAGATAGACAATCTCTCCTTAAATTTTAGAATTTTAAACATTTTTTGAAGTACCCTGAAGTGAATAAAAAAACAAAAAAAATAAGCATACTCATAAAATTCATATAATTTTATTTTGCTGAAGTACTCCATGGTCCATACAACCATTTGAAAAATACAAGATTCATGGAAATCCTCTATTCTTAACAGCACCATGTTTAAGCTATGTTTAGAAACCGATTCGCATGAACGCGAAGAGGGGAGCCTGAATGAGATGCGCACCCAATTCAACTTTCTCCAATGTCATTTGGTTTAATAGAAAATATTGAATGCTGGGTCTTCCAATGCATTAAGCTGGAATGCAATTCTTCATGCAACTTACGGGTATAAGCTTCCCATGCAGTAACTGCCGCGGACAAACCAGCCCAGTCCTGAGGATGCTGCCTGTCTTTCTTAGAAGCCAATACAGGACTAAAGAAAGTATCTGCCAGTTCAGTGTCCTTGAGAAACACGTTTCTTAGGTTACTGATCTTTTCCCGTTGCCAAGGCGATAAAGTTATGACATTGCTAATTTTCCTTTCAACCTTCCACGTTTGTACCACAGAGTCAGAGGCTTTCCAACAGTAGAACTGCAACACCTTTTAGAATACCAAAAAAAAAAAAAAGGGTCTTATGGAACAATGGAAACAGAGTTGAATTTGCGGTAGTCTCTAAAACGGTTGAATTCTTGATGGAAGGTTTGGACTGGAATGTAGCTATTATAGCACATAGCTTTCCGAGCTAATGTCATTTGTATACACGCAGAGACCAAATGGACATGAATCGTTAGTACAGGCAAGTTCAGCATTTCTGCTATGCGAAATTCCAATGTCAAAACCCAATGCGAGTGATAGAACATTCGAGATAAAGACATCAGATTATGCTTATATGCAATTGTCTTCATAATATACCCAAAATGAGAGGGCTGAACCAAGGAAGGAAACAATACCTGAAGGGCGTGCAAAACATTTGTAAATTCCTTGCCAAACAACTCATCACTTTTGGCCAATTGGAGTGGCTCTCCCAGTAATTCCGTGATGTCAGAAGACGAATCTGATGCTAAGGTATAGCCCTTCTCTTCAGAAGAAAAAAGATCATATCCAAGAATGTGTATTCTTGCATAGCGAATATCAAATCCCAAATTGCACTGAGAAGCCTGGTATGGAGGAAACCAGTACATATTACTAGAAGCAGGCACTGGTAGACATGAATCCAGTCTACTGTTCACATCATGCAATAAACTTTGAGAGAGGAAGGAAAGAAGCTTGTCATCCTCATCAAAAGTACTATTGCGGCTGAACCACAAAGTCAAAGTGAGTCTTTCTCCATCCATAATCTGTCATGCAATCTGAGGATTTAGGAATCACAAACATCACTTCTAAAACTAGAAAAACAGCATAAATGATCTTGGTAAAGTTGTCAAAAGAAAGTCTCATATGAAGGGACCAATAAGTCAAGTGCAAACACCACATATAGTGGAAGATACCTCATCAACGGAATGAATGTTCCGACTGTCAGCTGTGTATAGAACAACATCCTGTTAAGACAAGAAATAAGAAAACAATGCATAGTCCTTTACTCTTCCTTCTGAAATACCTCCAAAAAATTATCAGACAACACTTACTCCTGCCATGGGCACAATGGTTGTTGGTTCCCCTTCCTGGAAATGAAAAAGTCCACCTTTGAAATCTACCCCATAACTGTTCAGATAGCAGACTGCCTTTGATCCAGACGATAATTTAAAAAATGCCATGACTGAGTAGTAATAAATTAAATAAATAGCTAGATAGTTTGTTAAAGCATACAAAGCTAAGGATTACATTGCATAGATTTAAAATTAAAGCAAAAAATATCTTTATTAGCACTTATCCGTAAGCCACTAATATATTTTTATGAAACAAATCATGAATCCCAAACTTTGGCTCACAACCTGATAAAATAAGACATGGTTGAGTGTCTGACTTATGTAAAAGCTCATCCAGACCGGACCAGCATGTGTGGACCTACATGTGATGGTATGTGGGCAGCTGCCTCCATAGGAATGTTGAAATTAAGCATGAGGGTATATATAATTTCAATACATTACCCAATGAAAATAAATTTTATCCTCTTATTCACAGCCCAAGCCCTTGATGTCGTTATTCTCTGCAACTGCATGCTCATAAAGCAAATATTTGACTTGAGGAAATATTAGAGATAATATTGCTTCTATGCATTCAAGCATGAATAAAAAGTTTTTATATTTTAATTTGGTGAAACTGCACGAAACACTGATAATGGATAAAATTTTGTCTGAAATCTATATGCGCTTTTATATATATATATACCATTTACTTTCATTTATGGTGAAGGGGGGCTAGACTACAGTTTTTAGACTTTGATTACTGCCTTTGTAATGAGGTGGACTTGAACCAGGACTTCCAGATGCATAAAGCACCTGGATTTCAACCCACAACTCATAATTACTTTGGCAAAATGGGTTGATGCGGAAAGATCCATTGAGGGCTTGAACATCCAAGCAAGACAGCGGAGACAGATTGCCGACCAGAAATAAGCCATGCAGGTAGTCATACACTTTCTCTAAACAGGTCCCCCAAGAAGCAGAAAGATAGCCCAGTTTGGTAATGCTTCTAGCTTGCTACTTTTGCTCCTTTTATAAGAAAAAAGATATCAACATGTTTGGTAAAGCATAAAAAAGTACTTATAATTTATTTTTTTTAGTCAAAAGCATAAACAATTTTATGATTGCTTTTTAAAGCTTCTTTACCAAAAGCAACTTTGAAAACTTTTAAATACAAAAATTAACCCTAAAATTTATCACAGTCGTCTCACTGCCACTGTCTTCACATTTCTGCCTCTCCAGCTGCCATCGTGGTGCCGGCTGTCATGGTCTTGCTGGAAGGCCGATTCATTTGCCACTGGATCAACCTCCAGATGCATGCCAGCTATAGAGACCTCGCCATCTCTCTATGATAGATGTTCGATGGCAGATTGGCAGCGGCGAAGGCGGCACAGAGATGGCCTGCTTATAACTGACCAGATGAGATGGCGTGCTTGCACCTGACCAAATGAGATGGCTTACTTGTACCTGACCAGATGATCCAAGCATAGGGGTGGCAATTTTGCCTCGCCCTACCTGACCCTCCCTGATCTAAGCCGTCCCGACCCAATTTGCCCCGTCCCGACATGCCATCGGATCGGACTCAGGTCTTACCCGACCTATCCCGATCCAATATTTTAAAGCAAAATTAAGCTCAAAAACACTATCCCTCCCCAACCCGAAGTGCTCAAACTAGCGGATCGGGATGGATTCGGGGCAGTCTATAAACTTTTGAGCTGAGTTTGAGTCAGACAGTATCCGAGCCCGATCCAACCTATCGCCATGCCTATCCAAGGGATAGGGGGGTAATGTTGTTTGAATATAGACCAAGCAAATTTCATGGTAAAGGAAGTAAAGTACGATATGGTCCAATGCAAAAGGTCAGGACCTCCCAAAGGCAGGTCTCCAATGTGGCTTTTAATTTCCTCCAAGATGAGTGACAGGCCACTACCATTGGCCACCCAAAATCCAAAGGCAGTCAAGGGTGTGTTAAGGATATTTCATGGAGCGTGATGTGATGATGTGGGTGTTAAGGATATTTCATGGAGCATGATGTGATGATGTGGATGTTAATGATATTTTTATTTTTGATTTTATTTTTAAAATGATGTGATGATGTGGGTGTTAATAATATTTTTATTTTTTAAAATATCCATAGTAATTTTATTTTTGATTTACTAAATATCTATTACTTGTTTTTAGAATTTATAGCAGTTTTAAAATCATAAGTTATGAAACACTTACCTGATATTTTTGTTAACACAGCTAAAAATAAATTCTTTTAAAAGCACAACATTATTAAACTTACTGGACCATTGTTTCTCCCCTTTAAATACTTATGGGCTACAGCCCTGCCTAGCCAATAGATACCTAAATATGTTTTGGGTATAAGTATAAATATAAGATGCTCACCGCAAAATCTCGCTGTTTAAGATAGGGTCTATTATCATCACTATGCCACCCAATGTTTGATCCTCTTGTCCAGCTGGCTCACATGTGAATTATCAAGTAATAATCAGCACAATTAAAAATGTTTAAAAGCAAGCAAAGATAATTCAAAAGCCTCACTAAGCTATGTGCATACTGGCTGTGTTCTCAAAAGCTGTCGTTGTGATTCCAAAAAAATAGAAACAAAATGGCAAAAACATATAGAATGAGTTTTCATCTTTTAAAAAAATAAATTTTTGATAATCTTTCTCAAAAATAAAAAAATGCATAATAATTACTTTCAAGTGAGTTTGGCTTGTTTCAAGTTCTTTGTAATATATATAATATAATATATATGTGTGTGTGTGTGTATGTGTATCTTAAGTGCCTATGATCAAAACCGGTGGTTTCAAAATGCTGCAAATAATTTCTAGGCCCAGAGATATTAAAGTACTGCTTACAGCTAACAGACTACAACTTAAAAACATGACTATTAAAAACATGACTATCATATCGTGTCATATTGGCACTTGCGTATTGAATTGACAATGAGGAGAATCTAAAACATAATGGAATTTTAAAATTGCTCCTAGATCTCTACACTTCTTCGACCAAACATGTGAACACTAAACTTTATTATTAGTTTCAGTATATTAGACAAGCAGTATCAACCATTAAATACATATGAAAATTTCATACTTCTGATTTTCATAATTTCATTAATGGCCAAGTTTGGGTACTCTTTGTGACATGAAATAAATTCATGGCATCTTAGCTCTTACCAATAGTAACAAGTTGTACACCCAAAACACATTTTCTAATCAGCCTTTTTCTCACATCCATATGTTGGATTGGACCAAGAATTCACGCCATGCACTAATCAATCAAATTTATAATTTCATGCCACGTGTGGAACAAGTGAGACGAATAAGCAATCTTAAAAGGACAATGGATCCTTGATGAAAGGCTAGCCTATTATTGTGACGCTAACGTGCCTCTCCGAGTCTCCTAATTCAAGTTGCACTCAAAAAAGCAAACTTAGACCGCTAATCATAGTAAAGAGTTTTTTTAACATATTTTGATCTCTTGCACAAAATCACCCAGTCATATATTCAGCACTTGACTCGCAACACTAACCCTTCTTCATTGCTTGTATAATAATTTAGTTACAGAAGAACCTAACCTGATCAGCCCGGTGAATTCGACACAGAGCTCGAACTGGCAACCAAAATAATCCTCCACTTTATCTTTCAGACATTCTGTCGAACACGTAGGACACAAATCACGAAACATGGCTCCATGTTTTTAACAAAATTACAGAATTGAGGAACTAGCAAATGCAAGATGTCTTACCTCGGATGGAGACAAAAGGCAAGATCAAATGGGGGGAGTTAGTGGCGATGAGATGAGAGAGAGTGGTGGAGAACACGTTGTGTCGGTACCCGACAGAACTGCAGCTCTTGTGAATAAACTCCAGCTCCTGCCACAACCAACCGACCGACCGACCAACCAAACAAAATTAATTGACATGGACGGACACGAAGAAGAGATGTTGGTGGCAACCAGGAAGGACACATAAATACGAAACGGGGTAGACAGAGGAAGAACCTAAGCTACCTTGCATTGGTCCGATGAGAGGAAATTGTGTAGAACCAGGCGCGGATGATCGTTGGGGTCTGCCATTCTCGTCGGCGGCGGTCGTCGCAATTTTCCAGATTCTCGACGGTATCGTATGTTTGTTGTGGGCCAGTTTCCCCTTCAGAACAGGCCCACTTTGGCCCTTAAAAGGTAAGCCCAGAGGTCGGCAATCACAGGAGTATAACAAGATGCCTTTTATATGATAAAAACAAACATAAAATTATTTTAAAACAGAAATCTTATATTTATTTATTTATTATTAAATTTATAATTTTTTATAATATATTAAAAAATACTGTTCTATATGATTATTAAATTATAAATTTATTTATTTTTTTCGTTTCATACATCTTTCGCTTCATATCTATATTAAATTATAAAAAATATTATTAAATAAAAAATAAGAGTATAAAATATTATTTTAATAACATAAAAAGTGATTAAGAGAATTTATTATGGAATCTATTATATAGAAAAATAAAAATAATTTAATTTTTAAATTTTAAAAAAAAAATTAAAAAGCTGCAGTTAATGTCATAAAAACACTAGTAAGAGTTTATTTCCCTTTATTTAGCAAAAAAAAAATACAAAAGTCATAAAATTAACCTCATAACATAAACCCTAAATTTAACTTTCTATATTAAATTTGTATAATATTTTAATATGTATTAGGAAGCACTCTTCAATTACTATAATTATTAAATTATAAAATATTAATTCTCTCACCCATCACCTCTTTTGCCTTTCATCTCTCCTTCATGTTTTTCAAAATAAATAATAAAAACAAAATTAAAAAAATTATTTTAATCATATATAAAATAATTAAGAGTATATTTTGTCATGTGTATTTGTATATAAAAGCAAAAAGTAGTTTAAATTCTTAAATTTGAAAAAAAAAACAATCGAAAAACTATTGCTAGTGATCTAACGATAGGCTTATGAAAATGCACTTGCTACCACATGGACCACCATTGGATTAACTTTATTATTATTTTACCACAGATATGTCAAAGATCAACTTTTTTAGTAACAAAAAAGTTATTTGGCAGCCTCAAGAATCAAGAGAATCATGATTGAAGATGACATATAGTTGGGCCTAATTTCGAAATGAGAAGGGATGATCACACCCACAAAAGTTATTAATATTATTACCTATAATTTTAATATAATTTAAAATTACAAAAATAGCCTCCAAGATAAAATAGTTTTTTAAAATATTTGAATAATATATATTTAGAAGATAAATATAGTGTTCAAAATATGTTATTCAAACATTTTTGTTTATTTTTATTATTATTTTTGTTTGAGAATAATTATTTGAACATTATATTTTTGATTTATTACTGCTCTTCGAACATTGTTTTTTTGTTCCAATATTGTGATATATATATATATATATATATATGAATAATGTTATTTGAATATTTTAATTATGTTTTAATATTATTTTCCGAGCATTTTGTTTTATTTTTTTTTAAAGTGCTATTTTAGTCAAATCACATTGTTGGTGGGTGTGTTAATAACTTTAATAGGTCTGAGTATTTGTTCCCTTTCAAAATAGATTACGATTATTACTACATAAAAAATGTTGTCATTAGCACTTTGTATAAAATATGTGAATTACATAAAAAAAAATTATAGAGTATTCTTCTTTTGATAATCTTGATTTTATTTTATTTTTTTTATGCATGAAATATATCAACCTCATATTATTGGGATTAAGGCTTATTGGTTTGATTTTTAAGCATGAAAATCACATTATGCTTAGGGGTGTAAAATGGATCAATGATCCGCGAACAAGAGTAGACAAGATCATTAAATTTTCAGTCCATTTTATTTATGGGCTAAAATGGAGCAGTCCGCATGGACCAAAAATCCATGCAAACATAGATTGATTCGTAGACTAATGTTTTTTGTTTTTTGTAACCATTACCTATCTTATCTTGTAGGATAAAATCAATATCCCCACCATGACTACTACATAATAATATCTATTTTCCATTAGAATGGGGATATTATAAATATGTTAGCTAAGTAATAACTAAATATGTTTTAGAAATGCACATGAGGAGGTCTAATGGGAGAGTTAATAATTCTATAAAGAATCAGTTAGATTGTTACAATTCTACCTATGTTGTATTTGTATATACGTATACATATACATATACACACACACACACACACACACACACACACACACACATATATATATATATATATATATATATATATAGAGAGAGAGAGAGAGAAAGAAAGAAAGAATGTCATAGTTAAAAGAGATAGTTCAAAGTAACATGCGAATTGGACTGGTTCATTTTCAATATGTTAAAATTATGAGCCTAAACGGGTTGCCCATTTGGCCCAGCTTCACAATGGATTAGACCGAACCGAAATGGACTGATTTATTTTACACCCCTAATTATAATCCTAATAACTACTTTTTCATTTGGTATATACTAAAATGATGTCGCTATTACATTATATAATGTGGTGTTGTTGTACATACTATAAAGACTCGTACCTGTGTTTGAGTTATTATTATTATTATTATTATTATTATTTATATGGTAATTTTAATATTTTAAATTTATTATTATATATTATTATGATTAGTAATATTATTATTTTAAAATGTTCGGTTATTATGATGGTAATATTATTAAGATAATTATTTAAGTATTTAACTTATTATTATTAATCCTATTATTGTTATTATTAAATCATATATATATATATATAGAGAGAGAGAGAGAGAGAAGCATAAAAAGGGGAGACCCAGGGTGAAACCTTATGAGTCGTGTGTCTTGCACAGAGTTTGGTGAGAGAGGAGTTGTGGATTAAAGCCATCATGTTCTTTATCTCTCGAGTTTGAATCCAGGTAGGTGATTCTAGTCTCATTGTCATTCTATTTCATGAGCGCAAATATTCATCTACGTCGCCTTCCCCCCTCGTGTTGTTATTACGAGTTGCAGTTCGTGTCCTGCATATTTTATGAATTTCGTTTACCCTCAGCCTCTGTGCATTCTATTAGATTAATATTCGTTATTATCTGTCTCAGTCAACACGTGTTGTAGGCCGTAAGGTCTGATCTTTGTTTCATGTGCCAGTGGGTGTGAACTCTAACGAAATTTTATTAATCACATAGTACCAGGCGGAATGAGAAGATTCTAGTCAAGGCTATTGCTATTTTTCGTTTTACGTGATGATGATGCCAGGCAGAGGAATGGCATCTGAATAAACTTTTCTTCTTTTTTTATTACATCTTAGTGCCAGGCGGAGGGATGGGAGTTCTGACAATTTAGTTTTTTAAAAAACAATTAGTTATTTGTTGATGCCAGGCCACTCGGCCTGGCCTTCCTCCCGCACGTCGAGTGCACACCAAGGCAGGGCTGTGAGGCCCTGGCATGTCTTTCTGCAGAAGGGGGCGGCGGCAACTATGTCGCCCCCATGCGTATGCCAACCATAGCGTTGGTAGAGAATTTGGGCCGGCCTGTTCTTAATAGTTTTAGTTATATATATACACACACCTATATATACATATTGTTTGGGGTTAATGTTATAAGTTTAGAATTATATAGATTATTTTGATTATTATTGTTAGTTAACATGTTTAATATATTGTGGGGCTTAATATTGTAGAGTGAATAATTTAAATATTTGCAGGCTTGATATTATCAATTTGGCATCTAAATTTTTTATTTACATTGTGGTATTATTAATTTTCCGTTAAAAGTATTACTTGTGGTTTAATATTATTCATTTGGTTTTGGTAAGATGTGTGTGTGTGTGTGTGTGTGTGTGTGTGTGTGTGTGTGTATATATATATGTTTGTATATTTTATTATGGTATGTTATTAATAGTCATGTAATTAAAATGTTTTGTTAAGCCGTTGTATTGAATACTGATGATTTGGAATTTTATTTATTGATTATATGTGTGGAATTGGTGGTGAGGCTGGTTGGGTTAATCATGGGTCCCACATAGGGCTGGTAAGAGGCTGCAGGTCCCCTATGTTGGCTGGTAACCCAAGTCCCATATGTGACAGGTTATCGTTAGGGATACCACAGGTCCCATATATGACTGTCTTGTAGTGATTTGAATTCCTGGAGTTGGTAGTGGGAATTCCGTGGATGGTAGGGTTACCAATGAACCATAAATGATTAAAATGTGATGTGATATCTTATTTGTGATTTAATGAAATTTCATTGTAATAGAATGTGACACTAGACTAGCACAGACATACACTGATCATATAGACCTAGAAATTTATGAAATAGGATAGTGGATATGGGGATCACCTACGGGGCACTCGTGCTTACCCTACTTTATTTCTATTTCCTACAGGTTGTAGGGAGTAGCTCTTGGAGCCATAACGGAGCAGGTCGGGACATCTTTGTGTAGGATATTTTATGGACCCTGTTTATTATTTATTATTTTATTTTATGGACTTGGGTCCATGGTAGTTGTATAAACCTGATTGGTTAACTTTGTTATGCTTTATCATGGGTGTTGATTGATTTTAGTAATGTTAACTGCACCGTTATACATGTTTCCTTGCTTGAATATTTTATTGAACCATTGAAATTATAATTCTACCCCTGTTGTGGAATTGTACCAGATTAGGTTAGCCACAAATCCCCTTGACCCCTCTGCTGTGGGCGTGGAGACATCGCATTCCTAGTTTTGTTGCTTTTAGAATTTGGGAGCGTGACACATACCTAGACTAGGACTCATTGTAGTTGTTGTGGGTTCCCATAAAACACACTCATTGCATTTTACTAATCTTAGTAGGTCTCTTTAGTATCAAGCTCCAATGTGCATTTAAACAATTCCTTGATAGTAAGAATATCAGTTTGTGGCTCGTGTACGTTTTACATATGAATCAATTATTCATCGTAGTGTCTTTATATAAATCCTTTAAGACTCGATATTTAGCTGTATAACATAAGTCTATAATAAATTTAATATATTTATTGTTATTTATAGATATGTGCATAGATGTGGTGGTCTATCATGGGATGTAGTTGTTCATTCTCATTCTCATGGGCATGGATAATTTACCATTGCATTAACACACGTTCTCTAATAAATGTATGCCATGTTAACACCGATTGCACACAACTATCCCTCTGGACTGTATATAGAATTATCTTTTGGGATTTCATGGTTGAGTGGCATATAAATAATTGTGTTTCTTTATTTTTGAAAAGTATTTTGAAAACTTTAAAAATTTGATGCTCTACGTAAATAAATAATAGCCATTGTGTTTTTTTATGAAATCTATAATTTGGCACTTGGATTTGTTTTCCATTTGATTTTTTATGTAATTAAGCTCTAAATTATTTGAATTCTAATAACATACATGTTTATGAAATGCTAATCTCGCAACGCTAAGATATTTAACTTTTTTACCACCTCATTTTAAACTAAAATTAATATAGCAATAAAATAAAAATTCTCTAATTAAATTTATTTAGGTAAAGGATTTTATTTTGCTATTTTAACTTTGATTTGAAATGAGGCTCATGATGTTAGCGTGGTTAAGGCCTAAGAGGAAATATTGAAACATGTCTATGTAGTTGCATCGTTGTCAATATTTAATTTGAGTGGTGATTTTGTTATTGTTGGTGTAATTTGGAATTAAACCCAAGATATACACTTATGGTTAGAGCCAAAGTAGTATATCTAGTAAATCATTTAATGGAAGGAAATTTTATAGTATAACAATTTCACCTCGTTCCCCTCATTATGTTATACATTGGTGAGACCATTAACTTCTTCTTAGGAATAACAATTAATATTAAGGCTAGGTTACATCAGTGGCCATTGGGGTGTAACTTTAAACTATCAAATGAAGACCAAATCAAGCACTAGTTACAAGATTTGGAGATCTAGAATGGAAATAGTCTTTTATGTCCATGAGAATGGATCTTTTAATATTAGTAAAAGAAGGGTGTATAACACCCGAAGAGGATAAAAAGGCTAAATGAGGTAAAAAAGAAAACTTATGAGTTAATGAAAGAGTCCTAAGTGTTATAACATCAACATATAACATTTGTGCTTACATATTCTAAATAGTCCAAAGTAATGGATTGTAAAGTAGCTAGGAAGTTATGGGGCAAGCTAGAACATATATACCAAGGAAATGGTAAAATAAAATAGGCCAAATGGCAAATATTTATAGAGAAGTATGAAGCTCCTATGATGCATAATAATAAGATAGTACATGAATTCTTCACAAGACTGACATAAATAGTAAATGACTTAAGAAGTCAAGGAAAGAAAAAGAAAAAGAAATATTTTGCAATTTTGATTAAGGTTTTGAGAGTGCGCTAGAAAAAATTGTTCCCAAGGTTATTGTCCTTAAAAATGACCAAGGCCTTGAAAGAATGAGTCTATAGGATTACAATGCAGCCTTATTGAATTTGAAATGAAATTAAAGTCCTATAAAGGTTTTTCCACCTCTAAGCTAAGTAAAAAAGATGCCTTCAAAGCTATGAAAAATTTAAAGATAATAGAATAAAGGGAATCTTCAAACATTCATGAAGATAAAGAGAGTAATAAAAATTGTGAAGATGAGATTGTGACATACTTCACTGTAAAATTTAAAAGGGGGGAGCTAGAAAATTAGTTGGTAATAAGGATAAGGCCACTTTGTCCTTTAAATGTTATATATGTGGAAAGAGGGGGCACTAGATGTGGGAAGAGAGGCACCTTGCTTCAAAATGCAAGGTAAAAATGAAAGATTCTAAACAATGAAGAAAATATGTGGAAGAAAATACTAGTCAAAATATTTTAGTCCACAAAGAAGCTAAAAACTCCACATAAGAAGAAGAGTGACTCATAATAATTTTATGATTTAGATTATGAAATTTGATGAAAAAGAGAGAAGCTCATCAAATGAGTATACCCTCATCACAACAGTGGATAAAGAATATAAAGATTCATATCCTGACATTGAAGTGGAAGATAAGGAAGAAGATTAAGTGACTAAGTTGAAAGCAAAACTTAGTGTTGCTATTTGTGAGAATATCTCAAGACGTAGAAAAACAAAAAAAAACTTAAATTTCATGTAAAAGAGACAGAGGCTCTGAGAAAGGAAGCTATATAAGATAACAATAAGGTGATAAAGGACTTTGTTGATCTAAAATTAAAAATGGAAGATAAAATCAAGATATGTGATGATCTCACACAATAGGTAACAAATAAAGCTTTAAAGATTCAAAGCCTCAATATGGAGTTGGTGCCTTCAAGAGAAGAGAATCGAACATGTTATGGGAGAGACATTTAATTCAAAGATTGAGAAGTTCACTACATCAAATAATGCATTCAATGAGGAAGATGATGAAAAGTGAAGAAAACTAGTGAATCAAGTATAATACTTTAAAAAGTCATTCCTCAAGCTCATGATATGGTGAAGAGCAAAAAGGTCTAGTCCTCTACTTCTTCATTAAAAGTGTATTAGTATCAGAAGATAAAGCATAAAGTTGTACAATTTAATAGTATGGGGAAAACCAAGTTAAAACTTGTGATTGCTCAATAAGGAATTGTTCAATCAAGTAGTTTTTAAAAGGATTCCAAAAAAGCCAAGGAGACTACTTCAAAGAATGATTTAGTGAAGAAGTATAATCAACCTATTCTAACAAAGGTTGTTCCTATAAAGAAAAAGATCTAGAGAGATATGACTTCTATTGAGAAAGTTATGAAGATGAAGAAATTGACAACCAAGGCTAGATCACACATATAAAGTCAGCTTTAGGAGTCATTTGTTTCAAGGCTCATATTATTATTATTATTATTATTGTAAAGTATGGGGTCACAAGGCTAAGTTTTATTAGTGGGGGAAATATGTGCAAGCTTCAAGGTCAATGAGGAGTGTGAAAGATTTGGTTATAAAGGGCATAGTGTTAGAAACTATTTGGCACTTCTCCCTAAGCAAGAGAAGAACATAAATAGTATTGTGTTAGTTAAAAAAGGTAAAACAATTAAGCAAGTGGGGTTAAGCATCAAGAGGTGTGCTCTAAAGTTAAAGAGGAAAAGGTTTGTAGGGCAATAGTGGAACAAAAACCTCATATAGTTGAGATAACTCTAAAAACTAATGTAAAAGACAAGAAGTAGATTCTTGATAATGGGTGTATAACTAGAGATTTGAAGAGGTTGTCAAACCTGAGCATAGAAAAGCCAGAAAATGTTAAATTTGGATCACAAGACAATAGTTTGTAGAATGGGGAACACAAAAGGTGAAAAATGTACTTTGCCTCATATATGACTTTATGTTGAAGGTTTAGAGTACAACTTAGCCTCAATCAGTCAGCTATGTGATGTAGATAATGAGGTAGTATCAATAATAAGAGTGACAAGACTATTACAATTGGAATAATAACAAATGGGAACTCGCATGTTTTTTATGAAAGCAAGACCCATAACTAGTTGATGTCAAAGGGAGAAGAGAATGAACTCTAACATAGAAAACTGGAACATCTTAATTAGAAAAATATGAGACAATCGGCAGCAAGTAAAGCTATCAAAGAAAACAAGCTAAATTTCATTACAAGATTAAAGAATATAGTTCTATAGAAGCATATGAGACTATGTATAGACCCATGAGAAATAATGGTTTTAATAGTGAGAAGTATTTTATTTTATTTTTGATGATTTTATCAGGAGAACTTGCATTTGATTATTTATGTAATTAAGTTCTAAATTATTTGAGTTCCAATAATATATGCCACACTCTGGATTTCCCAAGACTGGGAAACCGGTTAGTAATACTCCATGCCTCACACCCGAGAGAATAAGGGGTTGGTGGATGGTGTCACGACCCGAGCAGCGTGGTGCTAGCGGGACGTTTCTTAGTGGCACGATTCAGGAATGTATTCGTACTACGTAAAGAAGAGGGGTTGGTTGAAAGCGTAGATGGTGCGCAGCGGAAGGTTCCAGGCAATTCGTGGAGGAAAACGGATGGAACCCCTTCGGAGTTCAGACGTGTCGACCCGGTTAAATGCGGGGAGCAAGCCACTAGTCGAGGACTTGACGTTGAAGAAGGGATTTGGCCATCCTTACACAAACTGGTCGGGAACCTGGAGTCGTTCTCCGATGAGCCCGGTGGCGGGCGAAACCGGTCTACGTGCGCTTCAACCCTCAAAGGCTAAACTTAGCGGACCGTAAATAGAGAAGCTAAGTGCCGCAATGGGTTGAGAGGCGCAGGAAACCTGACCCCGTGACAAGTGGTATCAGAGCCGAACCGGCCCGTATCCTAAAGACTCGCCGAGCACTCTCGCGAGTAGCGTGATCCCAAGGTGGGAGCTCACAGAGGTGAGTCGACCGGTAGTGTCTTGCACATCTTACGTCCATAGAGTTTGAGTATCCTAGAGTGTGATACAGAGTTGGGCAAGGGAGTACGAAGGAGCGCGTCGGAGCGATCTTGGAAGCCTCCTATCCTTTGGACATTGGGCAAGCGGGAGAGCATCTTGGTAAAGGTGTTGCAACCTGCGGGGAAGCGATGCCCAACATGTTGACATTGGGCGAGTGGGAGGGCGTCGAGGTAACGATGCCATCGCATGCGGGGAAGCGATGTTGACAAGCGCAACGAGGACGTTGCGAGGATTGGGTGGAGGAGAATGTCACGACCCGAGCAGCGTGGTGCTGGCGGGACATTTCTTAGTGGCACGATTCAGTAATGTATTCATGCTATGTAAAGGAGAGGGGTTGGTTGAAAGCGTACATGGTGTGCAGCGGAAGGTTCCAGGCAGTTCGTGGAGGAAAACGGATGGAACCCCTTCAGAGTTCAGACGTGCCGACCCGGTTAAATGCGGGGAGCACGCCCCTAGTTGAGGACTTGACGTTGAAGAAGGGATTTGGCCATCCTTACACAAACTGGTTGGGAACTAGAGCCGTTTTCCTGATGAGCCCAGTAGCAGGGCAAAACCAATCTACGTGTGCTTCAACCCTCAAAGGCTAAACTTAGTGGACCGTGGATAGAGAAGCTAAGTGCCGCAATGGGTTGAGAGGCGCAGGAAACCTGACCCCGTGACAATGGCCACCTAAAGGGCTCCTACTAGGGTGCTGCCTCAAAACTTATCACAATCACACACCATGTCGCACAAACCATACAATAAGTACTCTACATATACAACAATGCATCACATAAGGATTTACCAGCCCCAAAACATAGTGTCTTAATAAGAAATCCCCTCAAATGATTTACATAGGTCTTAGATACATAACAATTTAAAATAAAGAAACAAAAATAGAAAAAGAAAATGCGCCAACTTCATTGTGGGGGGAACTGCCTATCTCTTACTAGGACAAAGAGACATTTAGGGTAGGTAAACAAATCATAGCTCAGTAGAGGATAAGTCTCCCTAGACCAATCCAATATATCTACCTTTAAATGCTAAATGGTTTCATGTGCCAATATAATGTAATAATGCATCACTTTCCATTCATATAATCACAATTCAGATAAATAAATGCCATATAAAAGGTTTTTCTACTCTAAGACATTCCCATGCCCACATACGGGCTATCCCCCCTATTGGGACTTCAGTAATTATGTTCAATCTAAGATTGTTCCGGAAAAACTTCAATAATTATGTCCACTCTATGATTGTTCCCCCAATGGAACCTCAATGCTCATATCAAAGACAAAATCACATGTCTCAACCACATAAGCCTCTCATAAGCACATCACAATTTAAACAAACAATACATTCTCATAACATAGTTTATAACCTCACAAACACACTAAAACAAGCTCTCAAATCTCCCACTACCTCCCAAGAACTCTGTAGGTGAAAACATGATTTGTTGAAGCTATCACAAATTTATCTGTGTCTAGAGACTCGAAGACCTGAAGGTCCGAAGGGTCGAATAGTCAAAGTTTGAAGATTAAAAAACTATTAATGCGCTATAATGTTAGTCGACGAGTCAAAGTTAGTTAATCAGAGAAACTGAAAGTACAATAGATGACTCTATGACTCAAAGACTTAAAGGTTATAGAGTCAAAGGGTCGAAGAAAATGGAACAAAGGAAACTGATAGAACATACCATAAAAGTGATACTCAAAGAGTAGAAGGATTGAAGATACTTAATTAGAGAAACTGACAGTTCATAACAATTCTGAGATTGGAAGAATCAAATGTCGAAGAGTTGAAAGGTCGAAGACAATGGAATAACAGGAACTAATAGAGCATAAAATGAAATTGAGACTTGAAGATTCAAAGAGTCATATACTGGAAGAGTCAAAGATAGTTGATCAGAAGAAACTATCAACATATAAAATAAAGTCGAGACTTGTAGACTCGAAAGTCGAAGAGTCGAAGACTCAGCTCGCAATATACCGTAATTGACTAAGAAAATGACTCAAAGAGTCAAAGACTCACTTTATATTCATAGACTCGAAGAATTGAAGAGTAGTAAAATGATAATCACTTAGCGAGCTGAACGACTCGAAGGCTTGAAGGAATAGAGCCGAAGACTCGTAGCACGAGAGACCAAAAAGGTTAAGTAAACTCTTCATGACAACTTGAAGAGTCGAAGACTCAAATTTCAAAGAGTGTATTATATGAATTAACCCAAATAAACACCTACAATCTAGACTCGAAAAACGTAAGAGTCGAAGACTTGCAGGATTAGACGCTGTCGAAGCTAGAAGCATCTCTGCATCAAACTATAGGGTTCTACCCAAAGCTTTGAGTCACTAAATCTTTGAGTCAACTAATCTTCGAGGCAAACTCACAACACATAATAAACACTTAGCGACATCATCAAATAGGATTTGTGTAGTTTGACCGCGCCATTCGCAAAAGTCAAGCGCATTTATTGTCACATTAATGACTGTCAACCACCATTAGTAGATAAACGGTGAAGATTAAAAGATCTAATATGGGCATGTAACATGCAGTATGGGCAGTGGATCTGCGGGATACGAGCAAACCAACCCATCCCCTGTACTCTCGCATTTTAATGGCAGGAAGTCAGCTTGTCAGGATGAAAAGTCACACACATACACTTAAACATTAAATTAATATCTCACATGCACTTTAACATTAAATTAACATAGCTCACAGAAAGCGAGGACTCAAAACTTCAAGAAAAACATATAATCAATTCTCACATAAAAAAAAAGAATAATTTTTTGAAGAATCAATCTAAGAGTTCCCATGCTTGAGAAAAAAAAAGTGTGAGAATACTTACTAAGTATTGTGCGCGTGAAGAACAGAGAATAAGATTACACTTTGAAGAATCATTCAACAATCTTGTTTGAAGATCCAGCACAACCATCTTGTTAATCTTTGCGTTGATCATTCATAATCAACAACATTTCTGAAGAATATTCCCAAATTATGTTTGTCTATCTGTATTAACTTCTATTGGAATATTCCTATATGATCTGAGACCTTTCATATGTCAAGATCATTAACTTCTCTCAGATTTGTATGTTAGCTCATAATCACTACTATACTCTTTTGTCCGCTTCTCATTTATTATGAATTCATAGCCATTCTATGTAAAGTTCCTTCAGTAATCCTAAACTTTCACGAAAAATGTCTATTCACCCTCCCTCTCTAGACTCACTTTGGGACCTATAAACTCACTAGTGAAAAAAAATGACAGAAAACAAAAGGAAACACCCTCCGGTTAACTAATCCAATTTGACCCAGCGCCCCTTGGTCAACCTATGCAGGTTGACCCTCTAGTTGACCTATGCAGTCGACCTACATGGGTCGACCTGTACGGATCGATAACACTCCAGTGCTCAGTGTTGGATCCCATTTTGACCGGGTCGGGTCATGACCATACTCAGCAAGGAAACCCCAAATTGAGGACTTCTTTGGTAATACTCCAAAATGCCCCAAGGCTAGAACCAGGTGATAGATGAGGAAATTTGAAGACTGGCACACTTGACCGCATTGAATTTGGAGTAGAAACAAAGAAGTTATGGCCAAGTCAAACTTGGTCAAAACTCAAGAATCATCATCAATTTAGTGGTGTCATCATCTTAGTGATGTCATCATCATCTTAATGACATCATCACAAGGCTTTCAATCTCTTCCCAAAAAAAATGCTCAGATACAACGAATCTAAAACAAGGAAGATTGACTAATTAAATTGATCAATTTAAATTGACCAGTATCTAAATTAAATAATTTGATTGATTAATCGATTAATTGATTGAATGATTGAATGATTGAATGATTGATTGAATGAATGAATGATTAACCAAATGATTAATTGATTGATTTAAATTAGGTAGTGCATAAAATTAAAAAGATTTGATTAATTGCCTTGAAGAATAAGAAATCTCATTTGCCTATTTTATTTCAATCATATATTTAAATTTGGGTAGAGTAAAAAATCAAATAATTTTAATTGATTTAATTGCATGCCTTGGGAGATAAGAAACCATATTTACCTTAATTATTTCAATCAAAGATTAAATGAGAGAAATTACCTTTTGGAAATCTAGCCTACTCACTCTATAAATATGCAGTTCATTTGACAACTAAAGGGGGAGGAATTCAGAGCAGAAAAATTATCTTTTTTGGGAAAGAATGAGAGATTCTTAGAGAGACAATTTTGGAGGACTCACGGGAAAGAATTTTTGGAGAGCAAAGAGTACACCTTAATGGAGCTAAAACATTATACTGATTTATGAAGAATCGTCCTGTACAAATCATTTAGGTTTTTCTTATTTCTTTCTTGTTATTAAACTGTTTAGTTTTTAAATCAAAACCTTTCCATCATTCATTGACAACAAAAACACAAATAATTCATCTTTTCTAGAAAATTAAAATCAAAGGCCTGAGTGACTATGAGATTGAACTCTTGATGCTCATATCCTAGCTGTTCAGGCCGACATTGATTATGGCAGCGCTATTTATTCAAAACCATATTATTTTATTTATTTTTCTAAAAAAAAATAGCATTGTCACATAGGCCTAGATCACATATCTTTTTTCTAAAATGAAAATTTTTCTTTTTCTTAAACATTTTATTTCTTTTAAAGGCCTAGATCCTACAATTTTCTTTTCCCTTAAAATATAAAAATACAAAAAATAACTTCTTTGAAAGTAAAACAAGCAAACACCCATAAATCAAGACTAAGTATCAATTATGGGCGTTGTGAGGTTACAAGAATTCTTTTTTTTTCCCACACGTAACCAACTCCCAAATTTAAATCTTTGAAACTGTAAACCTTTCTTTTTCTAGGTGCCCAATCACACCTCTAAATTGTTTGGTGGCAACTCTGTCTTTTCTTTTCCTTGTATGGTTTGTGAGATACTATGTAGGGATGACTTGAGGACCAGTGGATGAACCAGCATTGAGTTCTTTCCAAAACCAGTCTCGAGCCCGGATGAAAACAAGTTATAACACTCAGGTTGACCTGTGCAGTTGACCCACCCGGGTCGACCTACACAGGTCGACCTCCCCCTCTTTGCACCATTCAACTCCCAGTCGAACCATGTCCAGGTCGACCCAATAGTCGACTCCTCCATACCAACGCACCTTTGCACCTAGTTTTTGTCCAAACACAATCCTAACACCCCTAAGTAAGATTATAAGCCACAAACAACAATATTTGGCATGTTTAGTACACACAAATAAGTTTAAACCAAACACAATGTGATTTTACACTCAATCTCACACAAATTAGGGTTCTAATGCCCAAACCTCCATAATCCCTTTCCATACACAAGTAAGAACACTAGAATAACACGGGAAGATAGAACCACCTACCTCAAGGCACCAGTATTGGATTGAAAGGTTTGTTCTTTGCGATCTTGCTTCTAGGGTTCTCATTCCTCTTCTCTTTCAGTGTTTCCCTCTCTTGCGATAAGCACCACATGCAGAAGGAATTACATGCTATCTTTGTTTTCTATTTCCCCTTTTCTTTCTTTTATTTCTATTATGCATATTAATTTTTATTATTATTTAAATTACCATAATACCCAAAAGCCCTCAAACAGGCCAATACTGCTTCCCGAGGCCCCAAACTCCAAAACGAGTCCAAATACAATCAAACTTTCTCATTTTTCAAGCCTAATCTCATTCTCGACTCAAATTACTCCAACTCTCACACTATGATAAGATTCACCCCTTCAACTAAGCACAGGTCCTCACAATATATATGTTTATCAAATAGTAATCTCATAAGTCATAATCCTAATATATTTTAAAAAAAATTTACTATCACATTTTAAACTGAAATTTATATAATAATAAAATAAAATTTCCTTAATTGAAGGGCAAAAGCATCACAAGATTTTATTTCGCTACTTTAACTTTGATTTAAAATAAAGGTATTAAAATTTTATCTTGAAATTTGTTTATTTAAAAAAATACTGCAAGCAAGCATCAAAATGTTCCTCCCTCATTTTAAATAATGTTAACATATTTGATTCAAAAATGTTTTGTGTAACTGGTTCACTAAATCGCTATGAAATCGTAACTGATTGGACAGTTATAATTTTTTTCCTCTCTCCTTCTCTAATGATATGATATGCTCCCATATCATCACAATTACCCTTCAATTATGCAATTCCGATTGTATGTAGCATTACTCTATTTGATTATAAATACCAATTCTTTTAAAAATAAAAATTTTAATACCTAATTGCTCCCAAAAAAAATCAAAAGCCCAATTATGTGTCAGAAATTGGTGATAAAAAAAGCATAACTTTACAAACTCGTAGGACTTTAAACAAATCGAGCCTAGTCAAGCAATATAGTATTTGAGCATGGCTTCTTATTATTTTTTAACGAGTCGAGCCGAACACAAATTTGAACACATTCTTATTCAAGTTTTTTCTTACCCATCCTCACCTTACCCTCAACTTTCTCTCCTATCCACGGATGCTATCTTAATAAAAATTCGAGTCGCATTATTATTTAATGGTATAAGTTTCCCATAAATCACTCATCCTAAAATTTCTCTAATATCTCTCTTTAACCCCGTAAGATATTCTTATTCAAGTTCATTAGTTTATATTTACAAATAATAAAAAAATTCACGAAACATCACATTTTTAAACAAACAATTTTTTTTTACTCTCAAAATTTAATTACGAATGTTCGATGCATTTAAAAAAAAAAAACCAAACGGCGCTCAACAAACCCCAAAATCACATTTCAAGGGTTTAACAGGGGGGAGGTTAGAGGATGACCCTTCCTCATGATTCACCCGCCCCCAGATATCATACCTTCCGCTTCGCATTTCATTTTAGGTACTGAATTGCTGATGTTTTAAAAAGCTGGACACAACCGCAGTTGCTTATATCCAAACATCATAACATAAGCAACTCTGTACTTTGTGCCCAAGAAAAGACCGCTACATAAAAAAAAAAAAAAAAATCTCCGAACAAAAATAATGGAAAAGTGGGAGAGCTAATAATTTAAGAGTGGGTTCCTCAACTAACGTAGAAAGGTGATAGTAGGACATCAAAAAAGGCACAAGGAACAAAGGAATTCCAGGGCACCTTAACGACTTCCCCTACCATAATTAGTATGAAACCTCATGTCTCAAATTTTTGCCGCTCTTTTTACATTTTCTTCAAACTCAATTTCCATCCACAGCCTACTCCATTCCCTTGGTTTCTCTCCAGAGTTCCAGCTTTACTTGGTAGCTGTTGTTTCAACATTCAGTTGCTCTTCCTCCACTGCATTTCCACTGCTAGTCGTGTCTGTGCTACCATTGCATTCCAGACTTCGTGCTTTCCCCTCTAATTTTACCTTTGGAGATGCAGTGGCATTGGAATTAGATTTACCTGGTCCAGTTTCCATATCCATTTGGGAGACGGTTGTTTCCACGGGAACGCTCACCTCAGATGCTGATGTGATCTGATGTGGTGGTGGATTACCAGAACCAGGCGGAGGAAGGAAGACACCAGTGCCAGGGACTGGAAAGCGGGGCGCAGGATGCCTTGGGGGCACTGCAGGCCAACCGGTTGAGGCAGGAGGGAGGGCAACTGGGGCAGGAAATGGCATGGCTGGAGCAACTGGTGCGCTGACAAACAATGGCTGAATACCATTGGAAGGTGGCAGTTGTGGACGAATGGCAGGGCCAGGCAACACACTAGTTGTTGAAACAGGCACATACTGCTTGGGGCCCGCAGGATGGCGAATAGGATTGGGGGACCTGCCGGGTGGTTGTCCCCAGTGGGATTGTGATGTTGCCACTGATGAAGGAAGTCGCTGACCTTCAACTGGCGCAGTCTTCTTTGGTTGAGATTTTGTAAAGGTAATAAGTATTCGCTGCTTGCGAAGGAGCGGAATAGCACGTTTGGCAAAGTCTGCGCATTTTCCTTGTATCACAAGCAAGGATCTGAGATCTCATCAAGATTTAAATCAAAAACTGAATACAATTTTTTTTTAAATGACCCTGAAAATAATAAGCCTGGCAGAAGATAGATAGCACTGGTATATGAAAGCATAGAACATAAAACTTAGTCCACCCGCAATCATCATCACATTTTCACTTTCAAATGAGAAAATCTTGAGATAGACAGGAACTGGAAATTACAACTTATAAACATCCAACAAATTTAGAAATAAAGCAGACAAAAAAATATCATCAAAACAAGCATCAACAATAAAACGAACTTTTCTTCCCTACAAAACATTTTATTTTCTTTGATCACCACAAAATTAGAAAAGATTAAAAAATCCAAAAAATGCAGGGGAACAAGGAAAAAAACAGGAAAATAAATTAAAATACAGCAATGCAAAACATCAAATGAACTTTAAACTTTAAACAACTCGAAGAAGCAACCAGAACAAATGCTTACTTGGGACCAACAAAACAATCTTTAGGGTTTTTCTCAACATATACGTGACCATATAATAACAAGTATAGGTGCCGCTAATAAACATCTTAATGACCAGAGAGAGAGAGAGAGAGAGAGAGAGATTACCCAGGTGAAAGAGAAAGCCTAAGAGAGCCTCTATAATCCCCAGGATGGTCTGATAAAATTACTCTCCCAAATGTCATGTCACACTGGGTCAAAGTTAAGAGAGAGATGGGCCTTCCAAACCATGTTGGCCACATGTGAGTCTGGGAGTGATCACCCTACAGAAACAAAGGCCAAGAAATTACATTAACTCAGGACTGCCAATGTTGTTATAAGCATGGACAACCAAAAGTTGGCTACCTCATTGTAGAAATCAATTATGCAAGAATCTGGCTTAATAGTCATAACTTGCATTCCAGCTATATGGTCAATAACATCTTGCAACAGGGAAGGGATGGGCTCAATTCTCCTATCTGCATATTTCACGAAATGAGAAATATATAAATCTAAAATCCAGCATGTAGCCCAATAATGATAAGTTAATAAAGTTTTGAAATCACTAAATATCTTCACAACAAAACATGCCTTTGAATGACCCAGCTTCATTGTCATCTTCAAAAGGTGCATCTGCAATGGGGGTACCCAACTGAATCATTTCTCTCCCATGCCCCTTAATGGGCCTCTTAGAGACCACAAACGTATTTCCTGCTTCTTTCAAAAGAAGAACTCAGCAATTGTTCAAAGTTGGATGAAAAGGAAACTCGCTTGAGAACATATTTGATCCACAAGAGCACAAACAAGAAAGGGAATCATTTTACTTTCAAAGATTATATGAATTTTTTAAAAAAATTATGGTAAGCACTCCAATAAGACTATGTTTCAATTACTATCATGCACAATAACAAAATGAAACATAAATTTTTCTTATCAAGTTCAATGAATTAAATCAGCAAATGAGATTTCTTTCCAATTTCCACTCAACCCACCCTTATCTCATCGCGTCTTCGTCATCGCATCTCAGTATCGTTGTCGTCGCATCTCATCATCGTCATCGTCATAGCTCAGCATCACATCGCCATCATCGTCGCCTCGAAGAGACGTCCATCATTGTTGACGTGATCGTTGACGATCGTCGTCACCATCGCCGTTGTCGCCGCCGCCGATCCAGCGTTCATTGTCGTCATCCAGAGTGTGTCGTCGTCTAGCCGCTGGACTCCAGCATTAAAAAGCAATTATATATATTACTTTATAATTTAATTATAAAGCAACTCCAGATCCAGATGTGCGTTGTACTATTATGTATATAATTATTTTATTTTATTTTATTTTATTTTAAATTTTAATTATATTTATTCTTATAGATAATTATATAATAGCAAATAATCAAAGAAATATAAAAATATAAAAATGACTACAAACTAATAAAAAAACATTAGATTGAATATTTGTTTAAGTTATTAGATTTTTGAGTTTGATAAATGACTACATACTTTATTTGATAATTATAGTATGATTTATTATTTTAAAATTAAGTTTGCTAATTTTATTTTATATATTTTTAATAAAAATTATCATTTATGATTGAGGCGCCCGCCTCAACCGTATTGAGGCGTCCGCCTCGCCATGCAACATCAAATCCATACCGTACCACGTTCAGTATTTTTGAACCTTGATACCAATGTGATTTACTTGCCAACAAAGGTGTATACCATTACAAAAATCATATAGACAACTGATTAAAAAACAAATACAAAGTTAAGAATTAAAAATAAACTGCTTAAAGAGGACACTAACATTCAGAAGTCCATGAAAACAAAGTTTATTCAGATGGTCTCTATCATTTTGTATATAGTTTGTGGCAAGTTGGGTCATTACCTAGCTGGGCCTAGGGCCATCAATAGAATCACCTACACATGCAAGCATATACCAAGTAATAAGTAGACTAACATATGTCTAGGATGCAGCCAAACTTGTGAAGCCTCCATAGAATCCTTGGAGAATATCTCAGTAACCATGTGAAAATCTCATGGCAGTATCCACATGGAGGAGAAATTGGTGTTGTGTTTGTAAAATCCTTGGAGGTGAAATTTGTTGTGATTGTACTATGCAAGATCCTACACTAATTGTTTCATATCAGTTAATGTGGATTTACAAATGAGTAGGCATTGAGTGATAATAGAAAACTCTGACAAGCTTCATATGCCAATAAAGCAATATCTATAATTGATTTGAATGGAAAGAACTAATGGCAATGCGTGAGCATCACTTTGGTTTGGGCTTTACTTCTTCCAAGCAGAAGATGGTTAACACTTTTAAGATTGAAATCTATAAGATAATCATTGGGTAGAAGAGATTATAAAGGGAGGAAATTGAGGAGAATAATGGCGCTAATGCTTCAAGAGGATCACTTCATTATGTTGTTTGTATATCAACTTGAGGAGAAGATTATGATGTTTGTTGATATTTTGTGTGTATGCATGTAAGTTAGTATGATGGATGGTTTGATCAATTTGATATCCAATACGTTTTGTCTCTTCCTTTGTTTTGTTATATATCCCATATGGCAGCGTGAACCTAAACCAAAGCCGAAATGATAGTTTAATATGCAACAATTGTTGTGAGACTGCATTTGAATCAGAGCTAGCATGAAAGCCGTAATGTGAGATTTTAGTTACAAGATTATGCATCCTTACCATAGAAAAGATGAAAACAACCATGGATGAAGATAATCTAGAAGTGTTGATTGATACTCTGAAGAGATCAAGGTTGTCCTTATTATGCATCTATTGTGTGTAATATGATGTAATTGAGTTTTCTTTTTGGGCAAATTGTAATATTTTTTGTGTTTCAAACTCTGATGTAATATGATATGTGTTCAGCAACGAATAGAATTGTTTTGTATATTCAGCAACCCATAGGACAACTTATTTAAGAGTCTTGAACTTATCTTGCAGTGGATAGTTGTCCTTCAAATCTTCCTTCAGTATTATATTTTTAACATTAAATGCACGAGCCTTCTACAATATGTTGATACAATTTGGTGGAAACAATTTGTTTAGTGGTAAAAATCAAACTTTGGAAACCCAAAACTAATTTTACAGAGTCCAAAATATAATCTATTAGTAAACTTGCCTTGAAATTCTCCCCTCTTCCCAGCTTCTCTCAAATCATTAACTAACGAAACAAGCTTTGAAACTTTCAAGTCATCATACAGACCTTCATACAACTGAAGTCCATCAAGCATATTAACCTGTAGATCACTATTACAGATTAGAGGGAAAATAATGAGAAAAATGTTCCAAAAGAGATGCTTTGAGACATTACCGATTTTCCATCAAATAATTCAGTACCCACAAAGGTTTTTGGAATTGGTGAAAGATTCTGCTTCCCATTCTGATTTTGCATAGAATTGGAATTGTTCTCAACGACTACATCAGATGACCCTGTATTAAAAGAAACAATAAAATCACACCAAAAATCTTTGCTGAGAAGCCAGATGAACAAATGATCATTTTAAAAGTACTTGCCATGCTAATTCGCAATGATAAATCACGTCTCCTACTTGAGTCATAGTGAAACTGGGGTTAAACATAAGCATGCAACACTTCGTAGTATGAATAAGTAGTAACCAGAAGCATATTTTTAGGAAACATTTCAAACAAATATAAACTCCCCCTCCTGACTTGAAATGCACCTTAAATGATTGCAGGAATACCTTTATGGTCTGACATGCCTCTGTCATCCTCCTTTTTCTCAGCATCAGAGTTACCACTTGTAGTCCCTTCAACACTTTCAGTATTCTTCAGGGAAACGTCTGAATGGGGATTTGCAGCATTATCAACTCCCTCACCTAAAAAATGCATGCAGTCAATTAGAATTTCTTCCTCCAGGCATTATTTCGGTGAATAAAACACAAGCCATCCTTTTTGATATCTCAAGAGTAACTGGATCAAACAAATATTAGCAGGATGGATCCCTTGACCAAGAAGGAAAAGGAAATCAAGTGTGAACAGAAAAACACCTCATTCCCCACAATGCCAGAGAATCATACCTCAGAAGCAAAAGCATTGGAAAATAAGATATAGGTTGACACTATTTAGATGCCAACTAATAACCTAATAATTGTGTGGAAGTAAATGGGTGGGCATACTATCTTGGACTTGTAGCCATAATTCACAAACTTATAGAAGATTATTTGAATCCTTTGTGTGGAACTATTTTCCATCAAATTATATTTTGTAAATCAGAAGTGAATGAGGAAATGTTTATTACCCAGGAGCAAAAATAATAAATAAATAAATAAAACCATACTCTACATTTTTCTTAAATGCCTTGTAGAACAAGAATGTCATACTTACATGATAACAATATATATATATATATATATATATATATATACATATATTAAATGTAACACAGGAAATGCCATTTGCAGCACCTCAACTCCAAAACATAAGCATTCCAAAACTAGCACACTGTGCACATGGACAATTGAAAACGCGTGTAAATCAACTACCAAATAGGAATGAATTAATGCAAGCACAATAATTCCTCAGGCTCTGGGTAAAAATCATAGCTTTCGCCAGAGAATCACATTAAATAACAATCAAGTAATTGCCTAATGAACATAAACCAAAATTGGCTAATCTGTCGTACTTTAATTCATAGCACAGTAATAATAAATTCCAAAGGCACATGACCATTACACAACTAAACATTTACCTTTCTTGTCCTCTGCAAGCAACACATTCTTTTTATCAGATTTTTCAGCCCCCAATTTGATTTCTTGCCCCACTTTTTCTGAACTCAAACCACTATGAGAGTGACGATCAATATCGTTAATATCACTACGACCACCAGCACTGGAATGATGGCTCTCCTTAAAACTTTCAACGCCCTGTCCCTGCCTGATCCCAGGCCCATGCGTATTAGATCTCTTTAAAAATTCCTTTCCGGGTTGGGGTACCTTAAAGTTGTCGTGGAACCGCTGCTGCCTCCTCCACCCAGCCTGCTGCAACGCGTGAAGTACCTCAGCGATCGAAAAGTACTGTTGCATGTGAAGCACGGGACTCCAATTGCACCGCCGCTGCTGAACACGACCAACGACGGTTTCGTACTCGCCGGGCTCGCCCGTGGCCTGCAAATGGTGGCACAGAGCGTCTATAATGGCATTGGCGGCGGCGAATTCGCCGCGCAGCCACGAAATGAACCCGTCGCGCTCGTCCGGGAACCACGGGCGGAAGTGAGGCTGGTGCTGCATCTCGGCGGCATTGCCGGTAGCTCCGCCACCCGGGAACTGCAACTTCTCGGCCATGACCACGTTCCCCGATGGCATTGCCATGAGAGAACTCGCGGGACACGAGACCGCTAACGCATCTACCGATACGCAAACCAGGCGGGTATCGCGGATCTAGGCACACCAGTATCGAATCCACCTACTTGCTGGCGGTGCTCTCGCCGTTCGCAACTAGACACTCCTTCAATCGAATTGTTTAGATCCAATACAACCAACGAAACTACGATGGCAAACGATCGAGTCGGATTCAAGAAAAACGAACCCAGTTGAGTATCCCTCACCGAATGCGCGTTGTCGGAGCCGGAGATCGGACCTGAATCGGAGAATGCTGGGGCGTGGAGTGACGAAAAGCGGCAACGGTGGGTGGAGGTGGTGTTCGGAGGACGAGGCAGAGAAGTGTTTCGGGTCCGAGGCGGAGAAGATCTAGGGTTTGGGTCTGGGTCTGGGTCTGGGTGGGGGGAGAAGGAACAAACAATAGTACGAGGAGTGTGCCTTATGGAGCACGCATCGATGGTCTTAAATGGTGGCGCTCCCTGTCTCCTTCACCCTGCCTCTCTCTTCTCTTCCCCGATATGGTGGCTAGTTAAAAAGGAGCTGAGCGCGTGTGGATGGAGCTGCATGGGAATATTCGCGGTTTTATGGGGGTTTTCTTGTAATTTTGTTTGCTCTTAACAATTTTCTTAACTCATTAATTAATTAATTTCATAATCGCTCGCGGCTTCTAGATTGTTTTATTTCTTTAAATTATAACCACATATTTAATTTTTTATTATTATTATTTCTATAATTTGTATTGAGTGAAAGATAAATCATCAACCGATCTATTAATTTTTTTTATTTTAATTGATTCGTCAATATCAATATCGATAGGTATAACAGATTGAGTGGGTAACAATTGTTATTTATCGATCTATAATTAAATTATATGTATTAAAAAAATAAATATATAATAAGTATAAAGTAATTATAATTAAAAATATATTATTCATTAGACATTTATAATTATACATTTTTATTTTGAAAATTTACAAATGAAATGATAAATAAAAAAATATCACCTCAACTTTTATCCAAACTCATAATATGTTGCTATAAGTGCCACTATTAAGCATATGTGAACTATTAGAGTGATACTAAATTTAATTAATAACTTAAAAGTATAAAACTCTACTTTTATTGTGTTTTGTGTTTATGTTTTGTTTGACGTGGTGTGGGTCGTGTGGCTAACCACATGTGTATTGTGGACTATAGATTGCTTTGATACTTTGAGTGGACCGTTTATGGAGGTGCGAGCATGCAATTGAGAGTTGTGTTTAAATTTTAATGAATGAGGTGTAATGGGCTGGCTTAGTAGTGGGAAAATTTTTAATCAACTTGCTCATTTATATAATTTTTATTTGTGAATAACATGTAAGTTCGGGTAGAGTAAAGTGGGTAGAGCAGTGTAGAGTAAATGCGCACCCCTAATTATTATAAATAATTATTACAGTGGATAAAGAAAATTAATCAAAAGAGTACATTGATTCATTCATTAGATAATTACTTGATTTTCTTTTATTATCTTTTCACTTCTCTTTTCTTCATATTGAGAAAAACAACTACTACAAACTCTTATTAGATTCATCTTAATTGTAACGAAAAGCAAGGGATATATACATATATAATTTCGCTGTTTTTAAATTTTCCTTAAGTCCAATAATCATTATATTAAGCCTTCATTTATTTAGAAGCAATCATTTAATTACATGTAATTAATTAATTACATATGTTGGATCAAACACATTTAAATTTGAGATTATCTTGAAGCCATCCTCAAAAGTTTTCTTTGAAGTATATTTGTGGTTGGTTGATGTATGCAATGAAGTGGCTAAGTGTTGGTACCTATATAAGGTCCATATTTGTGTTCCCAAATAGGGAGATCTGACTAACATCAACTCAGATAAAACAGAGTGAGCAAATGACATTCTCGGAGTGAATTTAGCCATGTCAGACATATAGTTTGACTTCTTAGAGAGATCAAGTGCTTCGGAGAGAGTATGCACTTGGAGAGATAATGAACTATTTCAAAGAGTAATTCCCGATATCAAACAAATATAAACTTTTCATAGTGAAAAAAGCATTTCAGAGAGGTCGTTTAAAATAGTGTTGACACGCCCAAAAGCAGTGTATTGCAAATGCATAGCCAAGTAATAACGGGATGTAATTTAAAACCCTAGATTATCGTCCCACGAAAATCTTGTGGATCAATTTTAAGTAAAGCAAACATTAAAACATGTCTTTCTCTTAATTATCTAGAAATTTGAGTATTTCTCTTTAATGAGAGCGGTATAGTCGTTATCACGCTACCAAATTATATATATTTCTAAACCCCAAACTCAACCTAAGGATAGGGTAAAATTGGGTCGATCCCAAGGGAACAGTGAGGAAGCCCTAAAATGATAGCAAGCCTACAGTCTAAGCAAATTCAGAAAGTGATTCACTGGTCACGTAATTAATAATAAAATTAACAAAGCAAAAGATTTATCCGTGTTTCGAAAATAATGGAAAGAAAGTTTCTAAGGTCATTTGGTTTCACCACAAGCCCAATTTCCCACTTATCACATAGAGTTGATTTATTCAATTCTTTCTTCGTTTCTTTAGGGTGATCAATCTTTATACAGAGCACTACCCGCTTTCACTGGATATAGTGTCGTGCCTAACCTTGAGGACGAACTACACACGTGTTACCATAACAAGGTTAAACCCTATGATTTATGATGATCAATATTAATCCCCTCAACCTCATGATCTACTTTTGTGACTCGCGCGTGTTAAGTCTCAATCCAGAGTTCTTACAATTGATTTTAACATTTCGATTCCTCAATCAATTATATAAGAATTGTAATATGTTGGCCATTCACATCACAATGATACATGCACTTGAGAGAGATAAAGACTCCAAAAGAATATCATGAATTAAACCAAATCATCCATTCTATAAGGGGTCCATTGGGTTGGGTTACTCCCAACCCTAGACAAGGGGAATTAGCCAAGCATGGCTTGGGAGTCAATTATAAAATTACAATTAAACATTGTTCTTACACAGAAATGGAGACAATGGGAAAGAGGGAGAGATTCCAAGCCGTCACACCCGAATCCTCCATTCTTCGTGCCAAAATCTCCTCGAGCATCCACTCTGCTAATCTCCTTTCTTATCTTTTCTTTTTTTGTCTTTTTTCTGTATTTTTGGAAATGTTGCTATCTACCTAAAAAACTTACGGCCAACCTCAATAAAAACCCTACTTCCAGCCTTCTTTTTTTCTTAAATTATCCATTATGCCCTCCGATCCATATGTACTTGGGTTGGGCTGCTTGACAAAAATCATCCAAGCCCAAAAGCTAACCCATAATCAAAAGAGACTATAATCAAAATAACCAAAATTAAAGAAGTACTATATGTAAAATATATAAAGAAATTACACTTATCACTCTTATATTGATTAAAAGATTGTAATTAAATATAAATAATAAGAAACAAGATGATAAAGAAAGTTTTGAATAATAATTTTTCTGGTTGTAAACAGAGAATGTGATTTCAGGGGTATGATTTTACCACCTTCCACTATGCATTCATTCTCCTATATTATGAATGATATAATTATTAATTTCACATGCCTACACTTTTTTTCTTCCAATTAGTCCATGCAAAGAAGATTAAACTCGATCCCAAAGCCATTTGGTCCATGCGAATTATGATTTAATATAATAGTGTTCTAAGCCAATTAAATGTATTATAAGCTTGATCAGCTTTGTAACACATCCCACCTAAGTTTGCCATGATCTACCTTAGATTAGGGCTAACATATTCGATTCATGCATAAAATCAAACACTTCATAGGTAAGGCAAAATTTACATGAAACTTAAAATTACAAATATCACTCTACAGTCGAACTAACACATAATAATTAGGAGGCTACATTACACCCCTATAAAAGAAGAAATTAGCCAAACATATTGTATCTATAGACCATAGTTACATTCAAAGACATACTTGATATTCTCAGTAGAACTTGGAGCCTTTAGATACTCTCAATGGCTCCTTCTCCCATTTCTTTGAAGATCCTCTAGCCATCTGTGTTCTTTGATATTATTCATTGATCCACTAATTTTGATCCAAAAAACTTACAAACTTTGATCCTCTCTCCCTGATGCATCCGTTTCCTCCTTATTCATATTGTCTCCCCTGGCAAGTAATTACCTTTTCTCCCTTCTTGAAGTTACATAACTGCCATATATATAGGTCGCATATTAAATCTTGTGACCGTTACTTTATTCTAGTCTTTCCATCCAAATCGATATAAATGAAAGCCACGGTGATATCCCAAACATGCAGGGAAGCGTCAACTTTGCTTCAGTGGATGTGGCAATGCACGTGGCAGTCGTCGCCACGTGCACACATCACAACATGCAAAATAGTGCTTCTTTAAAATAGTCTTCATTTCTCACTTTGCATAACCCATGCAAACCAGCCTCGCCTCGTGTAAAGGAGCATCGCCATGTGTGACACCCAACACTCCATATCTTCCGAATCAGTCATTCTTAAAAAAATGTTTTTACAAAAAGACAAAGAAAAACACAAAACGAGACAAAATACAAGTCAAACTATAAAGCATACTTTTCACAATTAGTTAGTCAAAAAGACAGTAAATACAGAAATAACTAGTCACTTTCTGAGCTAATACATGCCCAAAATACACACATGATTCTCATGTGTCAAATGTTCGTAAAGCCTTTCGGATAAAATCCACATTATCAAATCGATGATAATTCTCAAACTGGCAAGATATACTTAAAAAATAAAGCTTAGTGTGGAACCAAAGATCAGACACCACTCCAGTGATTGGACAACCTTCCAATGCTCGGATAGTTGTTAGATAATTGTATAGTTGTCAAATACTTGGATAAGTATCATATAATTAGATACCTATCATACAGGTCAGATAACAGCTTAATAATTGATGATAGTTAGATGCTCGGGCAAGCAGTCAGACGCTCAAACAAGTAGTTAGATGCTTAGATAAGGAATTTGATGCTTAAACATCATTCTTGATCCTTGAATACATTCACAGTTTCATAGTCTTGCTGATACATTTAAATTCGTGAAGTTCCAAAGCATAACATTTGAAAACCTAACATTTTCTGATTGGAAAACAAAGTCAATAATAGCTACTATGCATTAATGAAAGACTCATCAATGCGAGTCAATCAAGCCATGATTATAAGAATAATCATTATGACAAGTCAGCTTTCTAAGATTGTCTCCTTGATACATGCCTTCTTTGAAAAAAGTCATTAATTATAATAAATGATGCACAATGCTCAAGTGATAACTTAACTATATGAAAATCCTAAATGATGATGACCCACGTGCTTTTTTTACTTGAAACTAGACATACCATCATTATAAATACTATAGGTCACATCACTATAACATACATGTGAAAACCCAAACCCTAGCATCTATAAGAAAGATAAAAAAAATACTTTTTTACCTAAAAATGTGCGATCGCTTTCTATAATCCTTTTTTACCTAAAAATGGAATAATTTTTTTGGGAACAAATATCAATATGGTGATATATTCATCAAATGGAGAAATTTGACCATAATTAAGCCTGATTTTAGAATATAAGGCCCCAAGAGGGTATTTTTGAGATTTTATTATTTTAATTAATTAAATTGGTGGAAAATATAAATAGAAGAGGACTTTATAACCCTAATTTATTATGGAGCGCTACACACACACACACAGAGAGAGAGAGAGAGAGAGAGAGAGAGAGAGAGAGAGAGAGAGAGAGAGAGAGGAAAGGAGGATGCGACAAACCCAATTCAACGCGCAATTGAGGTAGGGATTCAAACTTTTACTTCAATCTTGTCTTTTTATCATTATTTAGAGTGATATTACCATATTTTGAGATAAGATTTCATGATATTTATGTATATATGTTTTAATTCATATATATGGGATTATATATGTGAATGTTAGATTGAAATTCTATTAAAACACATCTAAGTGCATCATAGTGCAATTATAACTTGTTTTGGTGAGTTTGGAGACTAGTTTTAGTGATTAAAAGGGATTAGAGGTCCATTTTTAAGGTTCAAGGGTGACTATAATTATTTATAGTCACAAAAAAGAATGTTAAATATAACACTCACAAAAATGTTTATAATTACCGAATTCAAACTATGTAGATAGGGTAAGTAGATTCAATCCCACATAGATAGTTTTACTTCTTGGTTTAGGGGTATATACTATGGCAAATGATATATTTAATGTGTGGTGTGGACTCAGGCAAGAAAATTGATATGTAAAAAATTATTTATATATTGTATGTGTTGATAACAATTGACCACGTTAAAATGTGATTCATTATTGGTGAACATTTTTTTATACTATATTGAAAACTTTCTTTGCATATTTGTTATTGGTCTTTATTGTGGACGTTAGTCATATTGGTATGCATATTTTTCTTAATAATCATATAATAATAATTATTTTATGTATCATTGTTCTTTATTTTTTTATATATAAATTCATTTACATTATTATAAGGAAATGGACTCCTAAAAAAGATATCAAACTTGTTCAAGCATTAGTGAAGCACTATAATGAATGAAACAATAAACAAGAGACAAAAAGTCCAACGAAGCTATCTTAGAATATTAGGGGTAAAGCTCTCAAAGACATTACCAAATGCATGAATCAAAGCAAAACCATATATACAATCAAGATTGAAAACTTTGATAAGGGAATTTCAAGTAGTCGATGCAATGTTGTCTGGTCCTTATGCAAGTAGATTTGGATAAGACAATGTTAGAAAATGTGTGATTGTTAATGATGTCGTGTGGCAATCCTATGTATAGTCAAATTTGTATCATGTTGTAATTGATATATTTTTACTTTGATTATATGTATAATATATTAATTATGTATTATTATATTTGATGATTTTGTAGAGTCATAAAAGAGTAGCTACCTTCAAAAATAAATTTTATTCCCCTTATATAAGGTGTTAGCTTTTCGAAATATGGTTGACAATTAACTGCAGTGGAAACAAATTTTTTAAAAAAATTATCCAACAAATAAATACCATGATCTAAACATAAATTAATTAATTTAATTCTACGAAGATGGTAAGGAAGAAATTAACCTAAAAAATGGTAAAGCAAGAACCCTTCTTTTTTCCCTTCAAGAACAAGCTCATAATCAACCTTTGATTGTCCTCATAGCCTCCTAGATGCAACCACCACTTAGCCTTCTTTTCTATTCACTTTCTTAAGAAATACAAGGTTATGGTACCATTGGATCAAAAAACAAGAACATCACTTCTGCTAGGATCGGTCGTCACTTCTCTCTATCTCTCTCTTGAGTGTTTATGATTTCCCACACACATTAACCTAGGAGGTTATTTATCTATTTATAGACCTAGGGTTGCTCCTGTGCTGTTATACATATGACCCTTTAGTTAAATAATAATGATACATATTATTTTAACTTTTTAAATAATATAATTATTACACATTAAAGCTAATTAAATAAATATATAAAATTATTTATTTATATAAACGGTGCTAGCTAAAGGGACCAAACGAGCCTACTTAATTGAAGCTCCAATAAATATTATTTAATTAATTAATATTATTAATCAATTAAATTATTATTTATTAGTTTTAGTCCGAACCACGGTCAAGAACTAAAACTGCACTCTAAGATTAAGCATATATACTTACAAAAATCCACAACAAAGGATTAGTCCATCGATATAACTAATTGTTATGTGATATTCATAATTTAAAACAGTTATCAATAGATTCTGTTCAACCTCTCTAATTATATTTTTATCAATATGTTACCTTTAATTCTCTAATGGGCAATCTATTCGTGATCTAATAATAAATTATGATTTATAATAAACTATATCCAATATAGTTACAAGCGCTTGATTTACAAAAGAATCCCAATTTAAATAATATGAGAATATCATTACTTTTCGCATAGCAAAATTACTCTTATCATGATGCTCGGCCAGATAAGAAAGCACTAGAATATAATTGAATAAATACTTAAGCGAAATATATTTTAATTGATCAAAAATAGCCTTTATATAATTAAAATTATACATTGCTTTATATATCACTATCCCAACATTAGGATTTTTGCATTGTTTATACAAATGACCATGCTACTAGAAGACAAGCACAAATACCAATCGACATTTTGTGAAAATTTACAAATGAGACTTGTGATGAAAACAATATTGGCAAAAATCAGAAAAATGGGTTCAAAAAGTTTAATAAAGATGTTTTTTGCACACAATTGTCCATCAATGGCAATGGAGGACTATCGGGTAAAAAAAGAAAGAAGTCTACCAAGACTACCGAAGATAACCTCACCAATAAATTTCTTGAAATCAGTAACCAACTCATGACAAATTTAATTACTGTATCAGAGAATCTTAGCATGGTAGTTATAAGTTCGAAAGAACGAGATAGTAGATTGAAATTTAATAATGAATTGTCAAAAATAATTAGACTTAGTAGTAAAGATCGTCTCAAAGCAACAACATTGATTGTCTCTTAGTCCAAGATAATGAATATATTCTTAAGCATTCCAAGTCATGACAAAGAAGAATTGGTGCATGGAATTATTGATGACAGGAAAAATTAAATATTTTTACTTTGCATAGTTGTTTGTATGTTTTAATTAAGATATTTAGGTCTCCTTTGATTTTGTTTGTTGATTGTTTATTTCAATGGATAGAGTTTTCTTTAAATATTTTATTTTATATATTTTAAGTAAGAGCGATTGTTATATCATTGTGGTTTTCGTAGTTTTAATTAAAAAACAATTGTGATGATTTTATGATTTATTATACAAATAATTTTAATTGTGTAGCATAATTGCAAATAAATAAATAAAAATAATGTATATAATAGTTATTTATATTTTAAAAAATCCATACTAATGTAGGACATGTTTGCTTTGTTTATTTTTTATTTTCATTTTTAAAATGTAATATTTGTTTTTGAATAAAAAAACATAAAATTAAAAACACGAAAATGTTATTTTTTTACTTTTAAGGTCCTAAGATGAAAATAATTTTTTGTTATTTTTAATTTTTTATTTTATGTACTCGAAAATAATTTTTATCATTTTAAAAATTAAAAAAACATACAAAACAAACATGCTCCTAAATTCTATTTGTATTATAAAAGATATTTTAAAAAATAAAATTATAATATTATTTCATTCATTAATATTATGTAATATATCCAAAAATAGAATAGAATTAGTGTTATAGCCAAAAGATAAAAATAACTTCTTAATTTTTATTTCTATTTTTATGAAATAAATAATCCACAAACAAATTAGGCTCTGTGTTATTGAAAATGCCCTTAAATGGGGAAAACATATAGGTCCGTATCCGTGAAAGTGCCCGATTGCTCCGCGCCGGAGGAAAGCACAATGGTGGACTGGATTGTGAAAATAATTGAAGGCTATTTTGGACTTTTTAATGGTCACTCTTGTTTGTTTTTCTCCCTTTTTTCCAGAACGAATAATCATCCCTTCTTAAAGTTTGGCGCCGCCTTTCGAAGGCTTGCCTGCCCATGAAGGCAAGCAGAATTTTGAAATTTACTTTTATACGAGGAATAAATTTGGCAAATATTAAAATTGATACCTGTGTTATTTTTGCACCCCAAAAAAGTGTTGACATTAAGAACTAGTTACTTCTCGGGAGGTTAAATTTAGGTCAACTTGAAGTTGAGTGATTTACTTGCCATCTTTTAATTACTAAATCAATTTTTGACTGTTTAATTGAATGAATAACTAAAGTCAAACGTTTAAGATTTTTGCCTGAAAATTTGAGATTATGTTTCCATGAATTGAATTGAATTGACTTACCTAATTTGAATAGGGCCTCCAATAGGAAATCAAGTGAGGGAAAAAGCTAGCATTTTTCTTGAAATGTTAATGTTCTAAAAACAATACCTGGAGGGAACTAGATTTAGGGATATAGAAAAACCCTTTAAAGAGCTAACACTCTATTTGTCATGGTCTAGCAATTTGGCTACTTGAAACACTTCTTTATTATAAAGAGCTAACACTTCTTCATTACATGTGTAACATACCATCAATACAACATTATATTTCAGGTAGCACATGTCAATCAAATACATAACATAGAAAAAGACATATACATGTCAAAAGAACCAACAAAAAATCATTTATCAAATATGAAACATAAAATTTTGGATCATAATTGTGATTTTTTTAATTTCATTTTAATAAAATAATGTTAACTTCAATGGATATGCAATATAATTTCTATCATAGAATAAATTAGAATATAAAATATTTTGTGAAACTAATTCACAACATCATTGCGAAATCGTATTTAATTAGATGATCATAAATTTTTTTTTCACTCCTCCTTTCAATGATCTAATATGCTATCATATCGTTACAGTTATTAAATGGTTACGCAATTCTTATATAAGATTACTCAATTAGAAATTATCTTTAATTATCAAATTAAAAGTAATATTACTTATTTAAAATTATTGTTTTGAAACCAGTGAACCAAATTAAAAACATTAATAATTATAATTAAAATAATACTACATGATCAAACAAACTCAAAGATCATAAAAATCTTTATAATTATCTGCAAAAATCTAATGCTAATTATTATATCGTTTCATATTTTCTTTCCCTAAATTTACTATGAGAGTTTTGTCTAGTTACTCTAATAAATTATCTGCTCAAATTTGAACGATACATAAGAGAGAAATAATCGTCAATCAATGAAGAAAAGGTTATACATTGAATAACCAATGTCCACAATTAACAAAGCAAAAAGTAGTCAATTAATGCAAATGAGGGATTGGGAGGCGTAATCCGGTATTATGGTTAGGCAGAATCCTCTGAAGACTCGAAATTTGCTGTCCTTTAATATCGGGATTTTTGTCTTGTATTTAATTTTTTTTAGTTCTGCCCCCATTATAAAAGGTTGAATTAAATGTAAATAAAATAAAAGTAACACCATATAAACCAAACCTAGTCTTTCTCTGTTGTGCACTCTCACTACCTGGTCAAGTCCTTCCTCGGCTTCCCATTGCCGTTGGGATTCGAATGCTTTGCCTCTCTCTCTTCATCTCTCTCTCTCTCTCTATATATATATATATAAGACCTATATATATATGTATGTATAAACACACACACACGAGAATAGAACCAAATAAACTAAATTGAACCGAGCCATCGTTTTCGATCTCAAAGCAAAGAGATCTATGAAAATGGTGGTGGAAGTGGTTTATATTATTGGGTTTTTTTTGATCTGTTTGGCTCCTGGTTTGAGTAGTTTGGGTTCTCATGGAAATCTTCCAATCGTGTCATTCGATGAAGCCTACTCTGACCTCTTCGGCAACGACAATCTGATGGTCCTCAGGGATGGCAAATCAGTTCACCTATCTCTAGACGACCGATCAGGTCGCCATCGATCCCACTGATTTTCACCTCTTTTATTGCGTTGTTTTTTTTTTTTTTGAATACCATTGAGTTCTTCTTAGTCCTTAATTACCATCTGTGTCTTGCTTTTGTTTTTGTTTTTTGCGCTTTTTTTTTGGTTTTTTGGTTTTCTATGGGTTTCAGGTTCAGGATTCATATCGCAAGACCTTTACCTACATGGATTTTTCAGTGCTTCAATTAAGTTGCCTGCAGATTACACTGCTGGAGTCGTGGTTGCCTTTTATGTGAGTAACATAATTAAACTCCACAATGGAAACCCATGAATAAATATGGAAGAACAAGCTTGTGTCGAATCGTACAATAGTCTTGATGTGGGTTTTGATGCTTTTGGTTATTATAAATGTTTTCCTTTAGATGTCGAATGGAGATATGTTCGAAAAGAACCACGATGAAGTTGATTTCGAGTTCTTAGGAAATATTAGAGGCAAAGATTGGAGGATTCAGACTAATGTTTATGGAAACGGGAGTACCAGTATTGGGAGGGAAGAAAGATACAATCTTTGGTTCGATCCTTCAGAAGATTTTCATACGTATAGCATTCTCTGGACAGACAATCATATTATGTAAGTTGTAATACATGTTTTTCTAATCCCTGTTTTTCCCAATCCTCTGATTGTCTGTCAATTGTCATTGATATCCACTATACACGGTTTTTTTTTACTGAACCTGATCGAATCCCAAATACTCTCTTGTAGGTAAGCTTTGTCAATATTATATAGTAAGTATAACACAGTAATCCACCAAGCAACCCACTTAAAGAAATACAAGTTTGATTTGTTGATCTGGGGATGTGTTTGTTTTTATTGGCGGTGTTTCCTTTTTGTGTTCTGCATTCATTTATAGAGCTTTTTTTTTGTGTGTGTTCTGTTTCTTGCAGATTCTATGTGGATAATGTCCCCATCAGAGAGATTAGGCGGACAGAAGCAATGGTTGGGGATTTCCCCTCCAAGCCAATGTCTTTGTATGCTACAATATGGGATGGTTCTAACTGGGCCACCAATGGGGGCAAATACAAAGTGAATTACAAATTTGCTCCTTACATAGCCGAATTTTCTGACTTCGTCTTGCATGGCTGTGCGGTGGACCCGATCGAGCAGTCCTCCAAATGTGATGTGGCCTCTGATTCAATTCCAATTCCCAATGGGATCACCCCGGATCAGAGAACTAAAATGGGGAGCTTCAGAAAAAAGCACTTGACATATTCCTACTGCTATGACCGGATGCGTTACAACACTCCTCCACTGGAGTGTGTGATCAACCCTGCAGAAGCTGAGCGGCTCCTACGACTTGATCCAATGACATTTGGTGGCAGCCAACACCACCATGGGAAAAGGCACCACCGGACCAGAGCAAGGCATGTAGAGGCAACAAGCATTTGAGTGAGAAGGGTTACCACCATGGGAAAAGGCACCACCGGACCAGAGCAAGGCATGTAGAGGCAACAAGCATTTGAGTGAGAAGGGTTGCAAATTGCAATTGCTGTTGTCTCAACCTCTATGGTGTGGTTTGATATTATTATAACTTGGATCAAATTTCCCTGTGCCGCGCGAGAGAGAGTTTGTGTGAGGGAGATGGGAATGAGGATCGATTGAGAAAGATGCGGGGGCCGGGCGGGGGGGTTGGCGATGTTCGGTATGTGCATATATAGAGCCTTTCCGAAATTTCCCGATGTTTCTTTTATTTTTTTCTAGAAATTTGTGTTCTGGTGATGTACTCTGTACTAGGCATATCTTTGTGGTTTCAACTTTCAACATTAGATTTAGCATATGGGTGGTCTAATTTTGTATAACGTTCCAGTCATGTTTTCCCATAGCCTCTTCAAACCCGAACATGCAATAACTAAATCAAACCAGGAGTTGTAGTGGACCAATGCTGCTTCCGATGGCGTCAAAGTGGGACTTGTAGCTTTTCTCTTTCATTACTTTTCTAAATAATAATAATAATAATTACAAGACCACCATAGGCAACTCCACATGATCTAAACACGGAATATGATTTTTCAATTTGGTTATTTTTATTTAAATGTCATATTTAACATACAATAATTATTTTTTCACTATCTAAGACAAATGCGCAAATCTCACTATTTTCATAAGCTAAGAGCAATAGTCTAGTTTTTCATATAGGTCCGTTTTTTCAAAATTTTAAAAAAAAAAGTTAAAAAATCATAAAATTATTCATATACCAAATGATTTATATTTAAATTTGTCTACATCATTTATACAGTATTTCTCAATATATTGAGAAGTACTATTCACTTCTTATAATTATTAAATTATATTTAAAAAAATTTCACCTCTCTTTTTTCACGTTTTTCATAATATTAACTTTTATTTCATATTAAATTATAAAAAAATTATTATTAAATAAAATAAGTGATATAAAATATTATTTTAGTAATATAAAGTTTAATTTTGGATATATATTTGTATGAGAAAAGAAAAAATAATTTAAAACTATAAATTTAGAAAAACTAATGAAAAAACTGATTCCAGTGCTCTAAGATTATTATCTCCCATTCACATTCCCGTACATTAAATTTGCTTTTGTAAAATATATTATGTATATATAAAAAGTAGAAAAGAGAGGGAGAATATTACTGAATGCGTTTTTCAAGAGAGGGAAGGTGACTTTTTTTTTTACTTGGTTTAAATATTTTTACTTCCAATATCAATAACTATGCCCCCTTTACTATATATATATAGTTAAATTACTTTTATGTATGGAAGAATATCCATATCTTTGATTGTTTGAAGTTAATATTTCCTTACGAATAATTTTGCCACCCTTGTTTGGAGTTTAAGAAAATTAAGCGAAAGAAGAAAATACGAGACCAGAAAAAAGAAAATTACTCTCAATAGCAGCTTTTCTTTTTTCATCATTTTTCTAAATAATAATAATTACAACACCACCATAGGCAGCTCCACACGATTCAAATTATAAATATGATTTTTTAAATTTAGTTATTTTTATTTAAATGTCATACTTGACAATTGACATGCAATACTTATTTTTTTACTATTTAAAACAAATGCGCAAATCTTATTATTGTTATTATTATTTAAAAAAATAAGATTAACACCCAATTATTCTCATAACCTAAGACCAGTCTCTCTCATTCCCCTTTCCCGCCTCAATGTACATTAGACTTGCTTTTGTAATATATATTATGTATATATAAAAAGTAGAAAAGAAGGCATTTTGGAGTGAACCGCCAAGCATTACCAACAGCAACAACTAAGGGCCGACAGGTGGTGCAGCGGTCTAAGTCTTGCCGTCCTGTCACAACTCACAACCACCCCCATCACGTTAATTACTAGCCGTTGTACATACTTGCACATTCACAACAAAGCTAGCTAGCCGTTGCTAACTTCGTTCGTGAATATGAATATGCCATCAGGCAAGTTTGTTCTACTAGTATTATTATTATTAATTTTTATTTATTTATTATTAAAGTATGTGTGGCATGAGGATGAGATTTTTCACTAATAAAATCTGTGACTATAGTTATCAAAATCGAACTAAATATTAATCCGACTAAGGTATTAGGTGATTTAATCATTAATTCAACTACTGGATTAGTGGTTGAATCGATCATATAATTAATAAGTATATATATTAATATAAAATAAATATTTTAAACTAACACATTAAAATTATGTTTCTAATATAATATTATTTATTTTTGATATATATTTCTAACATAAATTTTTAATAAATTTAAAAGTTTAGTGACATAAATTTATAATAAAAAATAAGATAAAATTTAGAAGAATATTAAAGTGAAATATCAATAATAGTCATTAATCTTAAATTAAAATTATATTATAAAATAAATTAAATAATATTTCATTATTTAAAAAAAAACCGACCGGGTCAATTGGATTTCTTCAATTTTTTCCAGAAACGGTTCAATAAAAAAATCAGACCGATTAAGTGTTTGAGTCACCTGGTTCACCGGCTGGACTAGTCCGGTTCGGTTATAATAACCATGTTTGTGACTCTCCTTTTGTGTGGAATTAACGGCGTTATGTATGCAATTCGTGTCCGCCTCGACTCTCATTGATGCGCAACAATGTTCAGTGCAGGCTGCAAAAGATATCCGTATCTTTAATATTGTGATATTTTATTAATATTTATTTTTAAAATTAATTGTTAAATTAAATATTTATTATATATGTAAAAATTTATGATAATATAACAGTTAATTTTTATATAAATTTAATTATAAAATTAATTAATTTATTTTTAAAAAAAGTATCATTAAATTTACGTAAAAATTAATGCTTACGTAGTACAATTTTACAGGACGGATAGTAAATGAATCCTTAAGATGACACGGATTCTTTTTCGCCGCACCCAACTCGCGACTGGCATCTGAACCCGCCCGCATAAATCATCTGACGTCCGTCCAAGACGGCACCGAATTTTCCGTGGACCGTTGCGTTGAGTGGGACCATTTTCACGCATGTATTATTTTGTTGGGTGTGCGCATTTTGGTTAGTCTTTTATTGACTTTCTATATTCTAGCTAAATATGTGAATACCTTTAAAAATATGAAGAAAAAAAAGAAGCAAAAGAGCCTTGCAATGTAATTTATTTTATTTTTACATGTAAAAAATTATTATTTGTAAATAGTATTTTTTTACTTTTAACTTCAATAATACTCTTCATTTTATTTTTATTTTTATTAAAATAATATATTTTATTATATTTCTAATACAATAAACTATCATTTGAAGATAAGAGGAAGGAAATAAAAAATAATAAAATAACATGTGAATAATTAATAGTGACTCTTCAAAAACGAAGAGTCACTATAGCCTTTTACACATATGGAGAGTCAAATGAACGATCTGTAGTAGCTTATTTTTGGGATTTGATTTTTTACTTGTAGACAATAGAGAGTCTATTGAAATTGCTTTCACATAACTGGTGTTGTTTCTTTGACTGCGAACAATTTTTGTTTTTGTATATTTTTTTATGGATAAAAAAATTATGAATTATAATGTACTACTTGCAATAATTAAAGATAATATTGTTATAAAATGCTTATTGGTATGATATTTTGAAAAAAAATAATTCACGTCAGATTTAATAAACAAGTTCAAAGGTATGGTATGATAGTATTCCAGCTTTTTAAGGTGTCTAAGATTATTGTTTCAACAAAAAATTTTAAGGAAAAATAAATTTTTTGTCCAAAGGGTGAAAATTTTATAGAAAATAGACCGGTATCTAAAAAAATGAAAAATATTATTTTTCATCTATTAAGCAATTTTACATATTTATTTACATACCAAGTAAAAATGTCATTTCAAGTAATATTATTTTTTCTTATATCAATTAAATTATATAAAAAAAATTCATTCCAATCAAATAACTTTTTTTCATCAATTATTTTTCTTCTCACCTTTTTTTTCTTTTACATTCTTTTCATTTAAAATTCTAAATTGGTAAAATAAAAAATAAAATAAAAAGAGTACTGAAGTTAGTTAAAGCACTAGCACCAAATTCCTATAAAAGTATGTTTTCTTTTATTTAAGGAAAAAGTTAAAAAGTATAAAATCATTTTCATGACAAAATTCTTATATTTAACTATCTCTATATGATTTGTACAGTGTTCTCAATGTATTGAAAAGTAATGTTCACTCCTTATAATTATTAAATTACATATAAAAAATTTATCTCACCTTTCACCTTTAAGTTTATCATAATTTGTGCTTTTATTTTATATTAAATTATAAAAAAATATTTTTAAATAAAAATAGTATAAAATATTATTTTAATTATATAAAAATAATTAAAAAATTATAATGTATATTTATATAAAAAAGTAAAATATAATTTAAAATTAGAAAAAAAAAACAGCATAGCGGCTGTAACTGTACGATGGTGCCGTTAGCGCGTGCATGTTACGGAGGCATCCCAGATGATGCCGTTGAGGTGATTTAGTGAGCCTAGGGATGCTACACGTAGGATTGAACCGCGTAAGGGAACACGATAGGATGCTACGGAGATCCCTAGGTGCAACCCATCGATGATGATGCTCATGCAGCCCAATCACGTGGCTTGACCCCAACGTGAGTGGGGCCACGGTCAATGGCATCCGGCCGATCACGAGCGTCCATCTACCATGTGGACTGCGAACGGCAAGATCGTCGTCGCATGTGGGGAACCATCTTTTTTTTTTTATCAAGCATAACCTGGCGGGCCCATGTCAATCATACTCAAAGGCAACGGAGACAAAAATAAATAGATAAATGGAAACAGTAATTTAATTTAAGGTTTTTTTAATGCTCAAGTGGTTATTATATCAGCTGTCCATTAATTGTTTTAGACCGTTGGTTTTTTTCCGTTGTGAACGCGCTTTCGATCACGCTCCTTCCAAGCGATGGGACTTCTTGTGCGGCGGCTGGACCGGTTATCAATAAAAACCAATGATTCGTTTATATATGTTTTTTTTTATACTTCATTGAAATTGCAAGTTAAAATTATTTAAATTTAAGATTAAAAAAAATCATGAATTTTATACGATTAAAATCAAGATTTAAAAAATATATGTTTTTTTAAGAGTCCCACAAAAGAGAATAATATGGATTCAAATAATTAATAATTTAAAAGTTTTAAAAAATTTAAATTATATTTAAAAACATAAAATAATTTAAATTTATTTTAAAAAATAATTATCAGGTACACAATTTTTTAGTTGAGTTTTAAAATATTATTTTATCAAACATTCGGTGCATATATAGAACTTTTTTTGTTAAATTTGTTTGCACATGACATGTAGGGCTGATCCTGAAGTTTAGTTCACTCTAAGCAGAATCCAACAATGAGGTCTCTTTGTAATATACATTTAAAAGAATTTTATATTTTAATTTTTTTTAAGTAGACATGAATTTACTAAGCGAAAAGAATAACAAATAATAGAGCAAGAACCGATAATCACAAATAATTTAAAAAAAAAAGCAGCATCTAACCATAATAAAGAGCAAAACTATTGGTTAATCCTAATAGGATAATAAGAAAACAACAAGGGTGAATTCAGAATTTCATCAAGGGAGCCAAGTCGCCAAGACATAGGAAACAAAATTTAAATTGAAAGGCAAATATGATTTATAGACTTAATAAATTATGTTAGCTCTTGTGTTGTAAAATATAATAAGTGGTTTAAGAGCACATAGTCTTTAAACTTTTAAAATTTAAAGATCTTGGATTGAATTTGATGTAATAATTATTGATTTGAAATTTGAATAAATATTTGTGCAACTGGCTCGCGTTATCGTCGTGAAATTGTGAAGAATTGGATGGTCATAATCTTTTCTTTTCTTTTTCTCTCCACCCTCAAATGAATTGGTAGGCTGCTACGTCATCACGGTTACCCAAAGATTACCCAACCCCGGTTGTATATAGCATTGCTCTTGAAATTTATATCAATTTATAGGTTTAATTTTTCCAATGCTCCAAGTCTAAAAGTCTCGAATTTGGGGACGTTAAATTAGGAGTTTGAAGAAAGAGTTCAAAAGGAATATAAAGAAAGAGTTTAAAGGGTGGAGTATTTGAAGATAGAGTCCAAATGCTAGTATTAAAAGGCCAAGTGTCCAAGGGCTAGTGATTGAGAGTAAGGTGATCAAAAGTAGAATGTTTTGAATTTACCTTAATCTTGTTCATTCAATCTGAATGCCATGGAGTTATGTTTTTTTAAGTGGTATATTAGGGTTTACTATTTATTAACCCGTATACATGTGTATTTAAACTTGTTATGGTTTTATAAGACATACTATAGACATCCCCCCCCTCTCTCTCTAGTAAGCAAAGTCAAACCACGTAAATTTTTGTGTCCTCGATTCTTTTCTTTTCTTCTCATTATTTGCATATTGACTGTGTGTGTAAACTATGTTGATTGATAAACAAGTTTTACTTGTCAATGTATTCTTAATAATATAAAATTAGAAAGGATCACCAATTAATTAGTTTTCATATATTTATAATTATGTGAGTGTATATATAATTTCATAAATAGGATTATTTCCTAATGTAAGTCTCCTAATTGTGTATATACATGTGCATGTATTCTCTCATCTTTTAAGAATAATAAGAAAGGATTATTTTCTCTATTATTTATAACTTGATATCAAAGCAAAACATATTTTTGCCCTAGCCTAACATTTATCGCCCTCCTTTTCAAGGCCCTTTCTGTTGGCTCTTCTCTTGTGTGAGTGAGCAGTGTTTTTTTAGTATCCGCTTTGTGTTGCCATCGCATTGCCTCCTGTCATCAGCAGTGGTTGTTGTGTGCATATCTTGAATTGAGCAAGTCTCAGTTGTTCTTTGGACCATTACTGCCGTCACTGCCATCGTCCGTCTCCATCGCTACCATTGACACCATCATTCGTCACCGTCGCTTTCATCATACACCATTGATTAATGAGCTATCGGCAAAGACAGGCATCTCGCAGCGATCGAGCGCAAGTCTCACTGCTATTGCCCCCTTTATCATCAGGCATTGCCATCACCGACCTCGCCAGACTTTTCCCCACCGCCACTATCTCCGATCACCATCACCTCCGAATGCTACTGTTGTGTAAGAGTGTGATGATAATGTTTATTTCTCTGGCGTATGTTTTCTTTAGCGTTAAAAAGTGTGACGACAACTTTAAGAGTCTCCTACTATTTGATGTTAAGTGTCAACATCTTGATCAATGGATGCATCAAATAATGGTTTTTCTTTATTCTTGGCTTCTCATATGACTCGCATGTTCTAAGAGGGTGCATCTCAATCGGCTTTATTTTTCTCTACTGACAATACTTGGGTTATTGATTTTAGGAGCTATTGATCATATGACTAATAACTTCTTTCAAATTACCTTTCATAAATCTTCTCTTATCAAGTCTGTTCAAGTTGCTAATGGAACTCCTATTCTAATTGTTGGAGATGTCTCACTTTCACTTACTCTTTCTTTTTCATCAGTTTTAATTGCTTTAAAGCTCTCTCATAATCTTCTTTCTATTAGCCAAATTACCAAACATCTTAATTGTTTTGTAGCCTTCTATTCTACTTATTATGTGCTTTAGAACAATCTCATGAAGATAACGATTGACGTCGGTAGAGAGAGAAGGTTTATACTATTAGGAGGAATCAAGAACATTGAAATCTAAGCCTAGTCAAGAATTCCACATAAGGCATGAGATACTTGATCATAAAAAAAAACTTTTATGGCATTATTGTTTAGGGTACTTCTCTTTTGTTAATTTAGAACGATTTTTCCTCAATTATTTAAAAATATTTTTACTTCTAGTTTAAACTGTGAACATATGCATTTATGTTAAAAATCATCGTGTTCCATTTAAAATCAATGTTAATAAAAGTCCTACTCATTTTTCATGTGTCCATCCTGATATTTGGGGTTTCTTTTTTTACTCCTTCTTCAGGATATAAACATTTTATATCTTTTATTGATAATTATACTAGGGTAAGTTGAATATATTTGATGAAACCTAATAGTTATGTTATTCACATAATTCCTCAATTCTATCAAATAATTGTTACTTAGTATTATATCTTAGTTCAAGTGTTTCTTTCTGACAATGACCGTGAGTTTATAAATCAACCTTTGGCTGACTTCTTGAAAGAACATGGCATCCTCCATCAAATAACATGTATTCACCGATGAGAACATTATATATATATATATATATATATATTTATATTCCCACTTTTAATAGCATATTTTGATATTTTTGGATATAGTTTGTATAAAAATATGTCGGTATCCTATTATTTTGCTTTCTTCTTGTGTGTTTGGTGTGTTTTTATAGGTTATTGGAATTTTGGAACCAAATAGAGATGAAAAAAAGTAAAAACATCATCAAATAGCATTACATAGCTAAAAAGTACTTTTTACAGGCCATGGTTGCACAAATTGTGTCCACGATAGGCATTATTTGCTATTTTCGTTGAAGATCTCATCATGGCCATATAAATAAATGGCCACCGGAGTTCAGAAATACTTAGGGTATCGTCGCTATGGCCACAAGTTTTTATGGTCATGGGCTTTGGATGGTTTATTATTTATTTTTATTATTTTACCATTTTTGGCAAACTCCTTTGGCGTTAAAAAGACCAATGTATTCCGTGGAAAGGCATAAAAAAGGCAGAAAAATACGATTAGAAAATATAGAGGAGAGGTAAAAGGTGGAATGAAAAGAGAAAAAATTGATAAAGGATCAATTCTTGAAGATTGAGGAAAGAGCATTGGCGAATTCGCGTGTGACGACCATGTTTGATCTCTATTGTTCCTTAATTTGTAAGAGATTTCATTTTTAATTTGTAATGAAATCTTCGGCCATGTGTGGCTAATCCTCTTGTCTAGGGATTGGAAGTAGCTCATTCCTAATTGAATATTCTTTGCATTATAATTTAATTGAATATTATTCTCTCTATTTTTTAATCTTTTTCTGGTATAATAATATTGTTGTAATTCGCTTAAATAACAAATTGCATTTCTCAAGTAATCAATTGAAGGATCGAAAGATGAAGGTTGATTGCTGAAACCCTAGAAAGAGAATTAGGCCTTGTGTGGCATGAAAATAGATAACTATATTAATGGGAAATTATTTGATTATTATAAGATTTTAATAAGTATGATTCTATCACAATGAACCACGAAAGTAGGACATTTCTAGATTTAAATACATTATTATTCTTACGAAAGTAGCTAATGATTACGAAAGGATAAATCACCCTAAAGATAAAAAGAGAATTAATTTAATTATTTTTAATGCAAGAATAAGAAATTGGGGGCTGATGAAATCATAAACCCTAGGTGTTTGTTCCATTGATTTCTCTTTAATATAATATATTTAAGATATTTTTTGATTTTTAATTTAATCAATTTACATTGTGTTGTTTAATGATTCATCAAATTAAAATTGATTGCCTAGATATTAACGTGTGAGAATTCTAGGGATTCTTAACCCTTGTCCTTGTGGGATCAACCCATATTCATTGGCTAAATTACAGTGACACCGTTGCTTTGCTGTTAAAATATCATTATCGTTCACACACCACAACAAAATAGCATTATAGAACGTAAAAACCGACATCTCCTTGAGGTAGCTTGGGCTTTATGATTTACTATAAAAGTTTCTAAACATTTTTGGATAGATACCGTCATAAGTCATGATTGTTATTTATCTTATTAGTCGAATGCCTACTTGTATCATTGACTATCAAACCACTTTGAGGGTGTTGTCTCGCTTCCACAACATCCCTTCTGCTCTTAATATTTGCCCTAAAATTTCTAGTTGTGTGCTTTGTTCATGTACACCAACTCTATTGAGATAAACTTGATCCTCGTACTCTCAAATGTGTGCTTTTGGGCTACTCAAATTCTCAAAAAAGCAATAAATGTTTTTATCCTCCTACGAGTAAATACTATGTGTCTATGGATGTTTAATTTTGTGAGCAGGTAGCCTATTTTTCTAGCGATATCTTTGTTATCCCTTTTTATGGGGAGCTTTATAGTAAAAAAGAAGAACAACTATGGTTAGATGAAAAGAAGGTGTGGTTTTAGGGGAGAAGGAGGATTCTATTATTATAAGTGAGGGGAAGTCTTTAACTTCTCCTAATTCTAATCTTGTAGTAGTTGAATCAAGTAAAAATGAAAGGTCATCTTGAGTGTTTGACAAATACTATACAAGGCGAAATCTTACTCTCAATGACACTATCATGCCATTGGAAGATTCTTCAGGGATTAACCATGCGGCACAAATCCCCACTAAGGTACTTGACTCTTCACTTATAGTTTTAAATTTAAATGATATCTTATCTTCTGATCATACAGGTCTAGAAAATCCTACAAACAGAAGGTATCCTCTTTGTGATCGCAAAGAACCTGATAGATTAGGATTTTCAAAATCATCTTCTAATATTATTTATCATATTTCTGACTTCATCTTTTATCTTCGTCTATCAAAATCTCACCATGCTTTCGCCCTTTAGTTGTCTTCTGTGTCTGTTTGTAGTCATTTTTAGGCAGCTCTTAAAGATTTCAAATGGAAGTTTACTATGGTAAAGGAAATCAAGTATAAGAATTCTACATGGAAACTAGTATGAAAAATTAGTAGCGTTATATAAGTTACCTTGAGATAAGAAGATAGTAGCTTTATATTAGTTTGAAGAATTCTACTTGGAAACTAGTTGAGTTACCTTGAGATAAGAAGGCAGTAAGATGCAAATGGATATTTATAGTGAAGTATAAGTTAGATGGGACGATTGAAAGATATAAAGATATATTAGTTATTAAAGGTTACTTAGACGTATGAGATTGATTGCCAAGAATTCTTTGCTCTTGTGGTTAATATGAGTACTATTACAGTTATTTTGTCTCTTGTAGCTAACTTAAACCTGGCTATTAAGCCAATTTGATATAAAGAATACTTTCCTTCATGGTGATTTGATGAAAGAGGTGTATATGAATCTTTCTCATAGTTTTATAATGAAAGAAGCAAATATATGTAAGCTTAAGAAGGCATTATATGGTTTGAAATAGTCACTAAAGGCCTAATTTGGTCAATTGAGCCATTCAATGCAAAGATAGGGTTTCAAGTAGTTTTTGGTTGATCATACTTTGTTCTAAAAAAGAAATTATGATAATATTACTTTGCTACTTGTTTATGTTGATGATATGATTGTTACAGGTAATAATATATCCGAGATAGAAAAGTTTCATTGTCATTTGATGAAGAAGTTTGAGATGAAAGACTTGGAAGTTTAAAATACTTCCTTAACATTGAAGTATTCAGATCCAAATAAGGAATTTCTCTTTCTTAGTGGAAGTATGTTCTTGACCTCCTAGCTAAAATTAGTAGCTTGACTTATGCACCTGCTGATACACCTATTAAGACGAACCATGGTCTAACTATCTATCCCGATTAGGTACCAACGAATAAATAAAAATATAAGAGGTTAATGGAAAAATTGATCTATTTGACTCACACTAGACCTAATATTTCATATGCAATTAGTGTTGCAAGTCAATTCATGCATAATCCAAGTGATTAACATATATGTGTTATAAACTATATTCTGTCTTATTTGAAGTCTTCTCCTGTGCAAAGAGATTATGTTTTCCAAGCATGGATACCTAGACATCATGGGATACACCGACTCTAACTTTACTTGATCAAAATTGGATAGAAAATCTACTTCGGGTATATATCATTTATTGGTAATAATTTGCTAACTTGGAGGAGCAAGAAACAGAATGTGGTTTCTTTGTCTAATGTAAAAGTCAAATATTGTACTCTTTATCATGCTACTCAAGAGCTCACATGGTTACGCATTCTTTTGTGAAACCTTGGTTATGGCCCTCAGAAGTCAGTGATGCTCTTTTGTGATAACATATCTACCATCGAGATAGTTAATAATCTAGTATAACATGATCGTACCAAACATATTGAACTCGATTGGAGTTATATCAAGCATAATCTTAATTCTGGTGAAATAGAGATTTCATACATTAAGAAAGCAGATCAATTGGCTAATATGATGACTCATTTAATTGCTGTGCTTCTTTTCATACAGCTTTATCCAAGTTAAACATATGTGATATCTTTGCGCCAACTTGAGGGGAAGAATTAGAAAAAATCTCCAATTAATTAGTTGTCATAAATTTGTCATTATGTGGGTGTATATGTAGTTCCTTAAATAAGATTATTTCCTAATATAGGTCTTCTAATTGTGTATATATATATATGTATATGCAATATCTCATATATTAAGAATAATAATAAAAAATTATTTTCTCCATTATTCACAACTTATGAAAATAAAAGTTACCATTTATATATTTCGATACATTCGTTATATACCTAAGAGTTATCTAACATTATCTTTCTTAATAAACTAATGTTATAGACATAATATTTGTTTGTACAATGGAAAATTGTATCATTGATGTCAAAACTTGTTAAGAAGTTATAATTATTATTAACATAATGCTAATATTAGTTGGCTAAAAGTAAGTACCAGTCAAACCAAAAAGAAGTTGAAGTTCACCCAAATAGCAAACCTTCAAAGTTAGTCTTCGATAAATTAACTTAAAGCATTAGAGGACTTTAAATAAAATTAGAAAACTTACAAGTATTAGTGCAATTTGAAGTAAAACATTAGAGGACTCTAAGAAATTAGATTACTCAAAGGATAAATCCTCATTAGAAGACTTCTATTACATTGTGTGATCTATAAATCCTCATGATTCATAAACTTCTAACCAGTTAGTTAAAAGGAAAAACTTTTTATGACCTCCAATTTGTGTTTAATAAGGCGTCCACTAGTTGATGTGTATAAGTTAGAAGTGTAAAACGAACCAGCCCGGTCTGGCCTACCATAGAGTGGGCCTAAACGAACCAATCCATTTAGGCTCACAATTTTAATGAACTAATAACTATCCGGTTTAGTCCGATCCATATACAGACCGAACCAGTCAGCGGACTAGCTCATTTTTCATTGGCTTATCAATTAACTAAACAAAATAAGTAATCCATCATTACCATAAAAAGTTTCAAAAATCCACAAACATATTTTTTTGCATAATACTGCATTACAACAAAATACAAATTCACTTAATCCATCATTATAACAAAATACAGAACAATAGTATAGAAACCAATAAATTCAAGTAAACATAATTGAATCTGCAAACATAATTTCCAACAAATTCACATAAAGTAAGTAACACAATAATCTTCAACTCATCTAGATTGAGTTGATAGGATAAGCAGGAGCAACCATCATCACCTTTATATTATTTTAAAAAAGTGCAATTAAAAGGCAAAAGACTTGTAGATAAAACAACAATAAGAGAATTTTAATTTCAGTACAAACAAAACTTAAATAAGTTGAAAAGAGAGATAATATAATCCGATACGATATATAGATATCCAAAATAACAGTTATACTACAAATTTAAAAACAACAAAACCTAGTTCCAATGGCATCACAACATAGCATGCGAGTTATAGTAGTGACTTTAGCATCGTGAGACAGGGAGAGAGTGAAGTGTTGCACCAATCCAGCGTCGTGAGACAAATCCAACAACAACAAGGCTAAATTTGGACTTCAGTGCCAACATGAGACAAAGAGACTAGGAGAGAATAGCCAATCGGTCCTGAGGAAGATAACTGTGCTGGCTGGTCCTGAGGAAGACAACTGTGTTGATCGGTCCTGTGTCCAATACTCCCACGATGCAAATTGTTAAGTAGGGAAATGGGAATTAGGGTAATCAGTCAATCGTATTCGTATAATAAAATCTTAATAGATTATAAATAAATAAATATTTTAGAATTATTCTCATGGTCCACAGACTAGTCCGTCTCTGTACGGGTTGAACCAGTTCATGTCCGTGTCCATATCCATGGACCGGTCCATGTGGTCGGTGAACTTATAGTTCGTTTTATACCCCTAGTATAAGTTATTAGTTGTTCAACTAAAGTGTTTAAGAAATATAAAATCTTACTTTGACACTCTCTAAAATTTATATGCTTGTATATATTAGTATTTTTGAAGTGTAAACTTAAATAAATTCACAAAACTTACTTTCGAAATTGAGCAAGCTAAAAAAGAGCATGGCAAATTGATAAAAAAAGTTTAAAAATCAATAACACAATTTACCTGTGTGAATTCTTACTAGATTGTTTTTTGTGTATACATTTTAATTAGTTTCATGACTCAAAGGACATAATTGAATAATAGATTAAAGGTTAAAATGTCTATTAGTCCATTGAGGTTAGGAGGGTTAACAAAGGCCATTGTTTGGTTTAAGCTTTTTATAACTTTTTAAAATAATATTTACCTTCTTATAAAAAAATCTTAATAATTCAGTGTCTTTGTAACGTATGAGCATTTCCAATACTATTCTTTAATTTTTTTACATGTAAAAAGTCATTTTATCTTTATTTATATTAAAACAGTATTTTTTTATTTTTATTTTTTTTCCTTGATTAATCATTTGAGGAGAGAATAAATGTAATAAGAAAAAAATAATATTATATAATATAAAGAATAAATAGTTACTTTTCACGAATGAAGAGTGATTATAATATTTTTTTAATGTAGAGGGGGGTGGATAAAGTATGTGTTAGAATAATATTTTAGAATTTAACTTTTTATTTATAAATAATAGAAAGTCTCAAGATGCTCGATTATTTCTACTTGACTCAACAAAGTTAATTTTGAACTTATTAAAGTTGCGAACATTGCCTATTCCTATAGAAAATTTATCTTTTGAGTTGTCTAAATCTAATTATTAAGTAGTTAAATATTATTATTATTATTATTATTATTATTATTATTATTATTATTATTATTATTATTATATTTCCTCCTCCTCCACACACCCTACAGTAGGGGTGATTATCGGTCGATTCGGTCGGTTTGTATGTAATTTTTAAACCAAACTAAAGACATTCGGTTTGGAAAAAAAAAACAAACCAAAACCAACCAATAAAAATTAAAAGTTATCGGTTCCTAGTTCGGTTTGCTACATATAGTTTGGTTTGATTTATCGGTATGAATGGTTTATGAATTTTAACGATACATTTTAAAAAAAATTCATTCATCTCAAATATCATCACCAATCAGCTTTTAAGGCATCAACAAAAAAATAATTTGAAAACATTAAACATTCACATAAGAAAATTAGATATTAAATTTGAATTTAAAATGTCACTATCTAAAAACCTTACAAATAAAACTTATCAAGTTCAGACCTTGCTAACACAACATACTAAGGTCAGCAAGAATGTATAAACCTAGGGCCGGTCCGGTGTAACGAGGTGCCCTAGGCAAGGCTAAAAAAAGCACACTTTTAATAATATAAAAAGTATTGTTATGATCGATGGAAAATAGTCATTTACATTTTATTTGATAAAAAATTATAATTTTACATTTAATTTTATTTATTCAAATGTATAAATATAAAATAATTATTTTCATTTAGAATTTTAATTTTCATCAATTGAAATCTTATTCAATAAATTAAAATTAAATCTTATTTGATAATTTTCTATCACTTTTATCGAACATTTTAAAGGACCGGGCAACAAATTATTTGATTAATCCAAAATATTAGCAAAAAAAACCATTGCAACTCTAATTTTTTTTAAACAAACACATATTTATTAATAATAAAAAGCAAATAAGGGTAAAAGCAAATGTCTAAAAGGCCAATTTAAAAGGCCAAATTACCCACACTAAAGGTCAATAACTAAGCAATGGACCAGGCACAAAAATAGTAACTGACATTTGCGAAAACCAAGGCCAGATCTGACCAATAACTAAGGTCAATTTAACACTAGCTCAACATCAACCGTCGACATCAAGGTGCCCATGCAAATCAAGGCCAGATCTGGCCTCGGACCGTGCAAACTCGGCGAATGAAAATGGAGAAGCCGGAAGATGAAGAAAGAAAAGAAAGGGAGGCGGTGCCTGCACCCTACTTGCAAAAAACTGGCAAAGAGAATTAACCATATAAGAGAAACAAGGAAGCGGAGCCTACAATCCAAGAACTAGCAACCAACGTCGAAAAATCAGAAGCGCCGGAGTAAGAAACTATACAAACGGGCAAGGAGAAGCCCAATCCGCCCCTGGGCTGCAGTCCTGTGGAGGTGGAGGATGAAGCCGTAGAGGCATGGAGCGGGAGGGTGGAGGCGTCATTGCATCAGGGGTAGTGCATTTCAAAAAAATAATTTGAAAACATTAAACATTCACATAAGAAAATGAGATATTAAATTCGAATTTAAAATGTTACTATCTAAAAACCTAACAAATAAAACTCGAGACACGAAAAATATTATCAAGTTCAGACCTTGCTTAACAATATACTAAGGGCAGCAAAAATGTATAAATCCAGAGCCGGTCCGATGTAACTAAGTGCCCTAGGCAAGGTCTAAAAAAGTACACTTTTAATAATACAAAAAGTATTGTTATGATCGATGGAAAATAGTCATTTATATTTTATTTGATAAAAAATTATAATTTTACATTTTATTTGATAAATAATTATAATTTTACATTTAATTTTATTTATTCAAATGTATACATATAAAATAATCATTTTCATTTAGAATTTTAATTTTCATCAATTAAAATCTTATTTAATAAATTAAAATCAAATCTTATTTGATAATTTTTTATCACTTTTATCGAACATTTTAAAGGACTGGGCAACAAATTATTTGATTCATCCAAAATATTAGTAAAAAAAATCATTGCAACTCCATTTTTTTTTAAACAAACACATATTTATTAATAATAAAAAGCAAATAAGGATAAAAGCAAATGTCTAAAAGGCCAAATTACCCACACTAAAGGCCAATAACTAAGCAATGGACCAGACACAAAAATAGTAACTGACATTTGCGAAAACCAAGGCTAGATCTAGCTAATAACTAAGGTCAATTTAACACTAGCTCAACATCAGCCGTTGACATCAAGGTGCCCACGCAAACCAAGGCCAGATTTGGCCTCGGACCGTGCAAACTTGGCGAACAAAAATGGAGAAGCCGGAAGATGAAGAAAGAAAAGAAAGGGAGGCGGTGCCTGCACCCTACTTGCAAAAAACCGGCAAAGAGAATTAACCATATAAGAGAAACAAGGAAGCAGAGCCTATAATCCAAGAACAACAACCGGTGCCAAAAAATCAGAGGCGCTGGAGCAGGAAACTCTATAAACGGGCGAGGATAAGCCCAATCCGCCCCTAGGCTGCAGTCCTGCAGAGGTGGAGGATGAAGCCGTAGAGGCATGGAGCGGGAGGGTGGAGGTGTGGAGGCTGTAGCAGGTGGGTGGAGGCATCACTGCATTAGGAGTGGTGCGTTTCGTGGCTGCGTCCACAATAGTGTGGAGGCAAGCTCATCGCGCAAGTGCCCCATAACAGGAAAAAAAGTGCCCCCGATATTATATATCAGATTAGATGCCCTAGGCGACTTCGCCTATTAGGCCTCTCTCTCGGGCCGACCTTATATAAACCTATCAAACTATATTAAATTCAATGATTAACGAATATCTAAGCACATTTAGGATAATATGTTCGATTGATTCAATAAATGAAATCAAACTCATGAACCAACTAAATATTATCGGTTCTAAAAAAAAATAAAGTAAATTAATTTTATTTTAAATTTTTTTTTGTTGATCTAGTTCCGTTTAACCCCTACCCAACAGCCCGCCACCACCAAGTCGTCATCCACGCCCACTGCCACCGTTGGTCCCGTCGACCGGACGTTGGGTATAGATCTCGCAGCGACGACTTCTCCTCTGGTATTAGCCGGACTGAAATCGCTAGATCCGTTTAGTCTAAGTCTCGCTGTGGCGGCAAGATCTCGCGGCGGCTACTGTGGAGTACAAGACTATTTGAAGGAGACAAACAAACGACTGCCACCGTTGAAGGAGACTTTGCCGCTGCTGCCACTGTTGAAGGAGTCAAACAGGCTATGTTATTTGACATCGAATGGGTTTGAAATCAGGATTTTTTTAAATATAACAAAACTACAGAATTTTATTATTTTTTTCCCTCCAAACGAGGGTGATGTGATTTTGAGACTATTATTTAAAATATTAAAGAAATTATTGAAACTATTATTATTATTATTATTATTATTATTATTTAGCTTGAGGAATCAATTGATCCCGCAATCAAGCTATAACGGTAGATTTCATAGGTTGATAAGCTCTTTTGTCTTCCGTCAATCATATATAAAATTACGAAAACAAATCAAGACACACACTATCTATGACTGACTCACGGTCTCATTACCAGCTGATCCAGGACATTGAATCTATTATTTGATGCGTAAAAAGTGGATAGGCTATTATCTGCTGCTGCCAGCTCCAAAGTAGCGTAGATGTCAATTTCTTTCAACTTTTATATATATAAAAATACAATATTTGTCCTTCACATAAGCTAAAATAGTAAAATAAAATGTCTCTAGTTCAGTTCCATGTATGAGGTTACACGTTTGGTTGTAAGCAAGCGGAGTTATTCTAGTTTAATTCAAAATCGACTAGTAAAAAGCTTGATTCATCATACGTGATCGAGCTTAAGCTTATTTTTAAGTTTTAAATATAAAGAGCTTATGTTATTATCTATACAAATATAATAAGTCTAACCTTCTGATGGTTTTTTAATATCGGAAAATACTTTTATAATTTGTATAAAGTTAAAAAGCCTGTAATACAATATCCACAAAATTAAAAAGCCTTCGCGGCGGAAACTGAGCATTATGGAAAAAATTGGGCATGCACTTGCATTTGTGAATATACAAATCAGTTTAGTATTACTAACTTATTGTATATACAAGTCAGAATAATTTTTATATTATTAACTTATTGTATTAGTGTATTAATATTAAATTCATTATGAATGTATTAATATTGATTTTTTTTGGTTAATTTGATCAAAATAGGTTTTGTGTTTTATACTTAAGCAAGCTTGGCAAATCAAGCTCATACAAGACAAACCCAAGCCAGCTTATAACCGTTACATATATATATAAATATAAAATATTATAAATTGATATATGTTTTATATGAGTATATAATATTAATGTAACATTGTATTCAGTTTTGTATTATTAATTTTGTTGTGTTATACTTTTCATTGAAATTATTATTAAAATATATTATATAATACGACTATTAAGATAAAAATATTTAATAAATTACTCTCTATTTCACTTCCACACTAATCTAATTAATTAAAATAATACGATTTAATTGAAATAACTTTATAGTTATGTGAAATAATATAATGCTATATTATTATAAAATTTAATAAAATAATACATTTATTTCCATAAACTAAATATATGTTAAAGTTAATTTATTTATGAAATATAAATCTTATATTATTATAAAAATATGAATATAATTGAAACTACTAATATAAATATTATAACATAATGTTATATAAAAATTATTTTATTAAAATATATAGTCAAAATAATTTGACTATAAACATAATAATCAAATGATAGATAATTATTATTTTATTAAAAATCATGGGTTTTACACTTGCGTATACTCTCCATTTCTCAATCACACTGCCATAAACATACCCTAGCTCTCTTACCAAGAAGTGTATGTCGTATGAAGGAAGATTATCCTCAGAGAACAAAAGTATGCTAAAGCTTATTGATAGTGATAATCACCTCTATGTCTTTTACCCGAGCGACTAATCGATTCAAGATAGTCACATTAGGTTTTCCCTCTTGGTCAGCAACTTCCTCTACATCAGTATCCTCTTGCCTATAGTAAAAGGCAATGCTGACATAAAACTCTTCAGTTTACTCATTCCATAAGTCGTATGGATTTGCGCACAAGCTTTGTATGTTGCTTTACAATTTAAATTTATCATTCAGTTTTAAAACAATATTTATTTTAATTTTATAATTTATTTTTAGAAAGTTTTGAGTTTACTGAACTATTCAATATGATTTTCCTAACCCATGCTTTATAATAGGCATATGCGCATCACCTATCGAATTCATCAAAAACCTATCGAATTCATCACCTCCACGTTTATAATCTCTTTTCATCACATTAATACCATTTCACTCCCCATAATTTCTATAATACTTTTAACTCGTTCATCTAAATAATTAAATTCTTTACCGGCCTCAAGTATAATAGCAATTAAAATGATAAAACAGACATAAGGAATTCCAACATTTGAAAATATTTTTTAATTACTTTTTTTGATTTTAAAGTTATTTTCAAATATTATACTCTTTCCAAAAAATTCCAAACAGTTACATCAAACAAACCACTTATTTAGTTATTTATTTTTTTAAGCTATGCGGATTTAAAAGAATAATGTTAAATTAAGGGTTCATATATCCCTCCATACCGCCACAAAGCTCTAGCAAATTTTCTTTTATATAATCGATAAAACTCTTCACAATTTCATTTACATGAACAACGCACTCCAATGATCGACTGATTCTGATGTCTCATGCAAATGCAAAACTGGGAAAAGAGAGACACAGCAAAATCGCAATTGATATCTCGTGTAGATGTAGGACTGGAAAATCAGAGAGCGATTTGGAAACGGAACGAAATCACAATAGATCTAAATCTATCGTAATATGCAACGATCGATGTATTGTTTTTGCCATGGCCAACTTGGCTGCCACGCTAGATTGCCATGGTAGTCGAAAAGAACTATTGCGGTTGCACCCATCGACGTGCATCATCTGCCATTATTTTTTTTTAATGACGTGTTACCAAGCATGCATGCATCTGCAGTATATTTTTCAATCATGGATATGGCACTCTAGGCGCACCAGAACCAGTTGTCAAAGTTTTTGCGTTCACTAACTATGGAAGCAGCTGCCCAATTTCGCAATAAAAAAGCCAGACAAAATCAAAATCCCACTGCCAAAAACGTCAATACATCACACACCATCATCACCCGCCCCTATTACCTAAAAGAAAAAAGAAAAAAAAAAAAAAAAAAAAAGAGAAGGTGCTAAACCCATTGCTGTTTTGTGGCTTCCATTCTTTCCAACAAATCAGCAATCTCAGCCTGCATCCTCATCTTCATGTTGTAGTAATCGCACTGGGAATTCTCCAGCAATCTGAGCTCCTCCTGTTTTTTCCTCCTCCTCTCTTCCGTTTCCTTCAAACACAGCTTGCCAAGGTTCTCTGCATATTCTTCCTCCATCTTATCACTGCTGGACCGGACCATCCGTTGGTACTCCTCGGCCTCTCTCCGCGCCTCGTCAGCACGGGCTTGGAACATCCTGGCCTCTAACTCCTTAATCCAGACAACGCTCTCCAAGCTTTCAAACCCACCGTCTTTCTTTGATTTTTTTCCGTACAGGAACTCATCTTCTATAGTTCTGTCAGTCAAGAGAGAGGGGAAAACTTTGAGACCATTCATATGGAGGTCGTTAGGGAGCAGATCACTGTTGCGTAGGCTTGATGAGCTTGTGTTGTAGGAGGCGTATTTAGAGGGGAGAGAAGAAGATGAGTATGGTTGTGGTGTCGGCACCGCCATGTGTTTTCCGTGGCTACTTTGAGATGGCGCCATGCCCTTTGAGGAGGGTATGGCGTTAGCAGGTAACTCTGGTAGGCCATCTATGCCTATGGATTTAGAAATCAAGTGTGATTATATAGACAACCAAGAAAGCCTGAATATAAGCAAATATTACATATATAAATGAGTTTATCAAAATAATGTGAACCGAACTGATCAACAGTCAAGAGGGACCAATACAAACCACTGAACAAGCAAAATACTGGATCAAGATGAAACCCAAGAGATGTTACAACTGAAGCATGATAGCAACAAATATTTTCCAATGAAAGGATAAGAACATATAGCTACTGAATTGGTTGAATTCAGAAAACAAAAGCAACTCTAGACGGAGATAATTTATTATGGAGGAAAACAATATGATTCCTTACAGAATGGATAAGGTTCACTGAAATTTAGACTCAGCTCTTGCTAGTTGGCAGTCTTAATAATCCTAAGCAAGCTGATATTGGATTATATACGTGCATTATATTTGCAACTAGCATTAATTTAAGGTAGATAATTACCAAAGTCCACACAGCTAAAATATTACGAAATCAGTTAACAATCTTATATGTTACCCCTACAAATTATGATGCTTGTGCAAGTAGCGGCCATACGACGACTAACAGATTTAGGCATTTCACAATTTTCAGTATTATAATTAGTGGAGAAGCAGGCCATTAAGGCCGAAATGGGACGTCCCAACCCATATTACTGTCAAATAACCAACAGGATATCAAGTTTACATATTGTATCCTCGCATTAAGAATACTAATCCTAAAAATTATAGACCGAAAGATTGCTACTGGCTACAATTTTAACCACACTTCTGACTGCATTTTCACTACCAGATAACTCTACGAAATTTGACCAAAGGAATGATAAACACTACTTCTTACCCGCCAATTATTAACAAATGTAACTCCAACAAACCATTTCATCAAAACACGACCAAAATAATAGATAGTTTAAAGGCTTACAGTTGAAAAACACAATGATTGAATCGCAGGCATCCATAGATGACATAGTTTTCCGTTCGAGCTTTGCAAGCATATCTCCAGCCCTTCTTTGCAATTCCTTCCCTTTAAAATCTTCACTCCTCGAGAAAATCTTCCTCACGCAGTCAAGCTCCTTTACCAACGTCTCTAGACTCCAGTCCTTTGCACAACACAGAAACACATCCTTCACGAACCCAAACATTTCGGAAGCGTGCCCACACCCAATGCAGTGGAACTGCATCTCGGTAGTCCCAGAAGGTCCCTTCAAGCTTGGACCTGGCTTGATAAGGTTCTGCCAGATGCCGCAGGCGGCGTGGCACCAATGGGAGCACACATCACACCCAACCCAGCTGCAAGTGTTATTGGCGCAGTCAAAGCTCAAACACACAGGACACATGCATTCCCGGCAAAACCCCTTGTTCCCAGAACATATCTTGCAGTCACAGTCATCAACGGGCAACAAGCTCTTGCAATTCACGTTCCTACATCTAATGAACAAGAAAATCTCGATTAGCTCGGACAGGGGGAGACGGTTTTTCCCAGATACAAAGCTCAAGAGCCCAGTTTTAATAGAAACCAAAAGATCCAGCTGATCTTTGTGTGCCTTGGAGAGGATCTCCACGGATAGGTCGGACCTCCTCTCCAGTCTGCTTTGGAGGGCAATTAAATCTTGCTTCTTTTCTGGAGCTGCAAGAAGAATGCCCAAGTAGTCTTTCGTCGACTGCAAGGTTTCTTCAGGCATTTCTTGAATCATCTGGGCCATCACAGGGATGGACTCTGACACTAAATCCCTGAGAAATCTTTCTGGCCGAGTAGGCTTCCGGGCTTTCCCGCCATCGAAATTCTCAAATCCTTTCATATGATCGGAAGACCTTCCTCTGGAGTCCCCAGAATGGGTATCCAATTTGGGTTTCGCATGCAATTCAGAAGGAAAGAAGGATTGGTTTTCAGAGCTAGCAGTCCTGTGCAGGCAATCATTATTGTTATTATTACACGAGGCCTTGTTTACAGGACGGTGTTGACTAGTAGTACCATTCATCATACGGTACCCAACACTGCCGCCGCCTCCGCCGCCGTGATTGGGGAGCAAAACGCCGCCGTCTGCGATAGGCTTGAAGCGGCTATGGACCGACCCATTGGTCCCCTCCCCGCCGTGCCATATCTGGTCATTCTCCCTCCCGTGGCTCCCTAAAGAATACTCGTAATTCTCCGTCGAATTTCGGGTGAGCGAGCAGCTGGGGTTGTGAGAAAAGGGATGAGAGTACGAGTACGACAGCGACGCCGCCGTGAAATCGTTGGAGCAGGTCCTTTGGTTGTTGTTGTTGTTGTTAGACGGTTCGAGTGACTGGATGCTCCGAGAGGGCCTCGACGGAGCCAGAGTATCCTCCGGCGGAACAGGATCCCCATTCTGTGCCGCCGTGTTTAAGGAGAGGGACACGCTGTGGAGAGCTAGGGAGAGATTGAGCGCCTCTATTCTGGGCTTCTTCTCAATTCGTTCTCCATTGAACTCTTCGTCGATCTCGCGCTTTGAAGATCCCCCTCCCCCACCACCTCTGATCCCATTCAGATCCAAGAAATCTCTCTCGACCCATCGGTGCTCTCCATTCGAATCCTCGGAAGCCAATTCTTTTCCTTTGTAATTCGGAACATTCTTCTCCTTCTCGAGTCTGGGATTCTCGCGTTGATAGCTTAGGATCAGCTCCCGAGATCCCCCCCGATTCCCAATCCTCAGGGGCTTCGATCCCGACCCAGTTTCTGAATCTCCGAGGAAATCGATTCCCTTGTCGCAAAATTCGATTCTCCTCCCATCTGGTTTGTCCGGGTTTTGCTCCTGCAAGGGATTGATCTGAGAACTCTCGCCTCCTCCATGGTTCTCTTCGTACATGGTCGAACCAGAAGCCACCAAAGAACCGGATACGGAGAGAGAGAGAGAGAATCAGATTTTGCAGTACATTTTTCTACGTGCTTTGTGTTTCATCGCTGTCACCGTAGCTCTCATTGCCTCTGCAACTACGAAACATGAAATACCAGAAACGGCAGTTCCGGCAGCTTCGCTGAAATGACGGGAGTAGCCCTGCAAGTTCGATGGATTTGCTGAAACGGTCGCCTTGTCTTGTCTCTGCTGGCGTCAGTGGTCATATACGCGTGGGTGGACTTCACCACCGTTGTTGACCAACCGGCCCCTCCTCCTACGCGGTTGGGCATGTGAATTATCTTAACCTTATCGGGGATAGCATTGATTCGGATTGAACAGAGTGGAGAAGGCGAGAAGCAAGCATTTAATTATTGTCGGTTTGACTTTTTCCTAAAAAAGAAATTATTTATGTTCACCCAAAGTCTCACACTTTTTACGGAGGACCGTTTATGCCACAGCACCACTCGGTATTTTCAGTAGAAAATGTATGTACTAATACAAGTATATTTATTATTGTACATGAGTGTCTTTCCACATTTTTATTTATTATTTCTGTTTGGATTCTTTTGAAGGAAGTTAATAATGTATCATTTTACACTTATACTTAAATAATGTATATTTAATTCAATTGTTGCAAGCAAGAACAGTTAGTGGCTGTTCTAATCATAACTGACTTGCATATATCTATGTCCCGCGTCAACTAGTTTTATGTGGAAGAAAAATTCATTACAACTAGCAAATCGAATAGATATAAATATACAGGCGCCAACCTAAATATTAGGGATGCAGACCCAATATCATATAGATTTGACTTTAACGTTTAATTAGGTATATTTGAATAAATTTGTAGAAGTATAAGAGCATTCAATGTCAAAATTTGATTAAAAAAAACCATAAACCTACTCTTAACAATGATTATTTGGCATATTAATAATTATCCTCGGTTACCTGTCAAACAAAGAAAACCACGGTGAAATTCTATCCCTGTTTTATATATGGTGTTCCTGAAGGTTTTACCTAGAAGATGGTCTATGCTATGTGGGACTGTGGGATAGGCGACTTTATTTGGAGGGACTTGGATTCGTTGGTGAGCAGCGTCAGCACACTACTGTGGTGAGCTAACTTATTTTAGACTGTGTTAATATTTGTTTCAGAAATTAACCGTTATATTGAATATTCATGTAATATATATCATGCCTGTAAAATTTAAAAGCGATCTAACAGTTAATTTTTGTTCAAATTCAATTAAAAAAAATCTGAAAATAAATAAATAAATTTTAATTTATTAAAATTCAGATTTCTTCTAATTGAATTTGCATAAAAATTAACCGTTAGATCGCCTTTAAATTTTACATGCATGATATATATTACATGAATATTCAATCTAACGATTGATTTTTGAAACAGATATCAACAAAGTCTAAAATAAGTCAGCTCACCACGGTGGTGAGCTAACGCTGCTCACCAGCGAATCGAAGTCTCATTTGGAGACCCTTCCGGGAGCACTTAGTCTGGATAGAAGGCAGTGAAAGGATTTTATGGTTTTGCAGGCAGGCCTTATTCTCTCTTATACTGCCACTGTTTTATTGACCAGCCATGGGTCTAGGTTCGTTTTCTTGAGCAGGAGCAACTTTCTGCCAAGCAGAAACTATCCTTTTGGCTGTGGGAGTGGTGTTTTGCTGGATAATAGGATGTCTAGAACTGGCTGTACTTTTTCTCCTTCGTTTTTGCAGTTTTGCAGGTGTGGTCTTCCCAGCTGCCTTGGAAGTAGTTGCTCTGACCGTTTTGGAATCGGTAGCTGCAGATCAAAGTAGTTGTTTGTCTCTTTACTGGTATTCTGCTACCAGCCCTTGATCGGGTTGTTTATTGGCTTCATCTTCAAAGGTTGCTGGCCTGGGAGTGATTGCTGGAAGTTTTTTGGCTGTCTTATAGATACCCTTTGTCTCCATCAGGGGCACTATATCCTTTTTAGCCCTTTCCTCTTTTGTGTTTGTGATCTTTGTTTTTAGTACTGTTGGCTCCCCTTGTAACCTTTGCCAAGTATTGTTTTATGTGGGTATGGTTGCTGGGTGTTAGAGAAGTGGTCTCAATGTTTGAAGGTTAATCCCGAAGGAAGCCTCCATTTGGCGGTGCTCTATGAGATGGCTCATTGGGAGAGATCCTATATCCTTTTTCTTCATTACTTCTTTATTTGTGCTTGGCTTGTGTTTCTGTTAGATCTAAAGTGGTATTTGAAAGATGTGAACAAAACCCTTGTATGTGAAAATAAATTCGAGGGAAACGGAATAAGTAAAGAAATCAGGTAATCGAAATGAAATTTTTCGTTAACTTTTTCACAGCAAGTAAAATAATAAATTAAAATAATTGTTAAAATATATTGTTAAAATTTAATAAATAAAATCTTATTTTTCTTTCTTCCTCATTCAAACCTAATCCCCAACGTCCGTCTCTCCTTTCTCTCTCGGATCTAATCCCCAGCCCATCGCTCACGCCGTCCCTGCCGCCCGTGCCGTCCCCGCTGCCAACCCCGTCGTTCGTGCCGTCCCCGCTGTCCCGGTGGTCCCTCGTCATCCCCCACTGCCCGTGTCGTCCCCGCTGTTCCGGTCATCCCCCGCTGTCCATGCCGTTCTCGCTGCCAACCACGCCGTCCCCGTTGTCCCGGTCGTCCCCCGTCATCCCTCGCTATCAACCCCGCCGTCCCGCGCTAACGCCGTCGTCCCCTCGCCATCCCGCGCTAATGCCGCTGTCCCCGCTGTTAAGCCTCGTCCTTGGAGTTCACGCCAGATGTGAATGGTGATGAGAAGGATGGTGTTTAAGCAAAATAAAAGAAAATACAATAAGGGCAAAATAGATAAAAAGAAAATAGAATAAGGACGGAACCTCTGTAAACTTGCTACCTGGGATGAATCAATTTACCTTTTGTGTGGGAGTATAGCATTCCTTCCTATGGGGATGATTAATTTCCTCCTTGTTAGTATATCAATCATGAAAAAAAAAATTGATTTTTTTTTCATATGACAAATATGACCTAAGTGAAAATAGATCGGATAATATTACTAGGGGTAGGCAACGGATATCCGCTCCTGCTATCCCGCCCGCTATTCGCTTCGCCCTCGCTAGGCGGGGCGGGTTACCCCGCTCAGTCAAGAGCGAAGTGCGGTTTTTAAACTTGACTCCTCGCCCCAGGCGGTGACGGGGAGCAGTAATAGGTAGTAGGGTACCCTGTCCTACTTCTGCCCCGCTTAATTTTAATAATATTTATTTATAATTTTATATTATTTTAAATATTATTATTTAATTATTATTTATGATTTTTAATAGTTTTGAATGGTATATATTATTGTAAAATTAAATTATTTTTTATAATTTTTAGGTTAAAAATAATGTAGAAATTTGATTTAAGCCAAAATTATTGATATGAACAGATATAATAAAAATCGATAACAAGATGCAAGCAAATGAAACCTCTTTCGTAGATACATTAAAGAATGATATATCCTGTCCCACCTACATATGGAACGAGATATAATCTTAAAATTTAATCTAACCTAAGCAATGACAGGAACCGGTAATAGGTTGATTCCGCCCCCGATAGTACCCGAATTACTCCTATCAATTGCTTCATGGAACCTCTAAAAAGCAAAATTGTCTTAAGAGAAAGATCAATAAAAATCGGTAGCGGAGAGCGGGTGGATGAAGCCTTTTCCCGCTAACCCCGCCATAGGATGGGGTACCCTGCCCCGCCCACACATGGGGCGGGATACGATTTTAAATTTTTTTTACCTGCCTAGGCGGGGGCGGGGTACGGTAATAGGTAGACCCTGCCCCCGCTATGGTGGGTAGCACCCCTAAATATTATTGTGTTATTCACTAACGGATTACAGAAGGAATAAATCTATTTGCAATCCCCAAAATAGGACTATATTGCAGTCCATTTACATTTTTATTAAAACGATGTCATTTTTATTAATGAATTTTTAATCAAAACTACGCCGTTTAGATGCAAATGCAAAAGGCCTGCAATGCAATCTTCAAAATAAGGACTGCAAGTAGCATTACTCTTATAGAAGATAAACTTGGTTGATAAACTTTGGATCACAATAAAGAGACTCAAAAAAGTGCGTACAAACATTGACGAGAGTTTTTCCAAAAAGCAACTAAGGACATGATACATAATCGTGATCCGAAATAAGCAACGTGAGTGATAACCAAAGACTTGATATATAACTAAGAAGCCAAATCATATTTCAAAGACCCAAGATAAGACAAGACTCAGTATATAGCCAATATGTTATTCAGTTTTAAAGAAGTCTCTTATCCGGAGTTTTGTTGACTTAGTTTAATAAAGAGACGAACATCTCAAAAGCTCGACATACTGAAAAGTTTGAGTATAAGCAACCAAGTCTCAGAATAATCATTGCAAGTCCCAGTATAAGAATCCAAGTCTCGGTTTAATGCATGTTTTAGTTTAACCAAGCCCGACATTCATCAATGTTCCGAAGCAATCTTGAAGATCTAGTTTAAAGACCAAAAGGTCTGGTATAAGCCTCAAAGACCGCAGTATAAGCACACAAGCGTAAGTTCACATGCCCAAAATATCTTCACAAGCTCAAAAATAACTCTAAAAGACTCGGAGTAAGCTTCAGGCGTTCATTAAATACTTCAATGATAACTTACACGTGGGCTACTTGGATTTGTTATTTGGCACAAGTATCAATGTGAATGTTGGAATCATATTTCATGCTTTATTCATTTTCTAATATATCTTGAGTCATGCATGCCATCCTAATATCTCGAGCCATGGGAAATAAACAATGGGAATATGGATGGAAGTATGAGATTGAAAACATTCTTTTTGAAGCCTTCAAGCCTTGAGAGCACTTGCCAAAAAGAGAACATCCTTTATGCAGCTCAATAACAAGGACAGACATATCAAGTCCCAAGATGATACTGAAGATCAAACAGTGTATATAAATAGATTGATCATAGTGAATAAATGTGTGCTTGAATATGTCCTTACACGCACGCTTGAATTTAGAATATTCTTTATATAATATGCGTATAACATAGAATAGAACCAAAGTGAAGACTATAAACAAAAGAGAAATTCTTTTAGTAGATCAAAGTGTGTATAAACAACAATGATTTGCTTTTATATTGTTGTGATTATCATTTAATAATGAACAAAAATAATTTCATTAGTTCTGATTGTCTTCCATACATTTTATTCATTGCAATCAGTAACTATTTGTCCATAAAAGTTGAAGAAGAATTTGATAGTCCTATTCATCCCCTCCCCCCCCCTTTATAATTCTAGGACCAATAGTTTTGCTATTTTTTCTTCTTCAGGCATCAATACTCCTTGGACTTGTGTCAGACTATTATCGTCGAGTTATATGTTCTTGGATTTAATTTTGTGAAGGCTCTATATGGTACAACTGAATCCAAATCATATTCGATTTTTAGATTAAAAAAAGTATAGTACACAATAATTTAAAAATATTATTTTGTGAATTGAATTTTGAAATTATGTGGATCATGTAATTATTTTTAAAAAACATTTCTAATTATATATTTGGTATGCACGATTTGGCCTACCATTTTAAAAAATGATAGGTCTATTGTGGGTTCATCTTAATTTAAAATTAATAAAATTTTAAAAACTATTTTATTATTTAGGCCCACTATTTTTTTTAATTTTTATGATGTCCAAATTTTAAAAATACAATCTTTTTAAAACATATTATCTTTCCTACCAAACATAAATTGTTTCCTAGTTATAATTTAATATGAACTTCATCCGAATATAGAAAACATAATTGAAAAGGCAAAACTTGTAACAAACATGCCTTAATTTTTTTCTATTTTAAAATTTAAAATGTAGGGGATCCAAATAACTTCTTTTATTTTTTTTATTTTATTACATAGGGCCATCAATTGTTTTTTCAATTTTTATAGGATCCAAAATTCAAAAATACACACTTCTTTTAAAAAACATTCTTTCTCATACCAAACAAAAATTATTTTCAAATCATAACTTAATATGAAAGAAAATATAATACAAAAATCAAAGCTCGAACCAAACAAGCCCTAATTGTTTTATGTTTTTAAATATAAACTTAATTTTGATAGGAGATCCAAATAATTTTTTATTTTTTATTTTTTTACTCTATTTTATTACTTGGACCTACAATATTATTATTTTCATTTTTTATGAGATCTAATTTTTAAAAATAATTTTTTTAAACAAATATTTTCTCCTAATAAAAAGAAATTATTTTCATATTAGAATTCAACACAAATTCCAACAAAATACAGAAACAAGAACTCAATCAAACAGACCCTTAAAACCAAATCCTAGGATGCTCTTTTACTGAGAACACATTGTACTTTGTCGGGTTTGATCTAGCCCTAGGGGGTATATCCATATTTTGATCGATATGACTATTCCAATTCTTTCAGATTTAATAAAATTTTATATTTCTGAAAAAAACATATTTTTAAATCGGAGAGGGATATTCACACTCTCCAAAATGCTAAACACACCCACCAGTTATTTTTAATCTCATGTTAAATTACAAAAATACCTTTAAAAAGAATCATTTTTTAATAACATTCAAATATTAATATTAGAATAAAAATAAAATATTTGGAACATTTTATTTATGTTCTAATGATATTTTTCAAACACGCTAGTTTAAACTATGAGTAATTTTACTTACCGATACATTGTGCAGGTAAACTGCACTGGCCGGGGCACCTTTAATGTTGTTGCATTGATATTAATTTTTTTTAAAATATTTATATGAACCCAATAGCAATGAGGGTGCTCCTACATAAATTACCTACACAATATATCTGCGAATAGACTTTTTCTTAAATCTTTTATCATATTTGTTCAAAATAAATATTCAAATATAAATACAATGTTCGAATAATGGTATTGAAAAAATTGATTTATTTTTGAATAATGTCGTAAAATATTTATGTTTGAATATCATTATTTGAATATTTTATATTATTATTTTAAGGGGTATTTTAGTCTTTTCACATCAACGGTGAGTGTGTTAATCAAAATGGTGGGTATGAGTACAAGTTGTTTCCTTTTAAAATATAGTATCTCTCTTACCAAACACAATTCTTTTTTTATAAAATTGAGATTTTAAATTAAACCAAATAATTTTTTAAGTTATGAAATCAAAACACAAAATCAAACATACCAAATACCTTTGAGAACCCTAAACTTATTAGTATCATTCAAACTTGTGTATTTATTTATGAACCATCAAACCTTTTATATTTTTGAATTTACATTTTTTCAGAGTTGTAATGACCCGTGTTTGGTGATTTAAGAAGTTAGTGATTTGTGTATTTGGGCATGGGCAAGAACTCTTGACCATTCAGTTAGCAGGAGTCCGAAGGTGCAACGCCTTGGCGAGAGTCTCGCTAAAATTCTGGGGTAGCGCCCCGGAAGTCAAATTATTTTGGAAAAGCTAAGTTAGAATTGTCGTTTGAAGTCTTGATCGATATAGCCATAGTCAACGAGGGATATTGTGGTCGACATGGTCGACCTTGCCCCTCTTGTTAGTCGGTGTCGACTAAAGGGAAATTACAGAGAGTGTTTAGCTTCTTGGTCGATGCAAGATGGTTGTCGACATGATCAACCTGGCTTTCTGGTGGTTGATGTTGACTAGGGGGAGAATCTAGAGAGTTTTCTTTAAGAGTTGGTCAATACGGGGATGATATATGACGTGTGGTTAATACATGGTCGATGTAGCATGGAAGTGGTCAAGGTCAACCTGTGAAGATTCTAGAGAGCTTTCTCAAAGGGTGGTCAATGTGGTCAGCGTGTGGCTGATATGTGGTCGACGTGATCGATTTAGCTGCATATCGATCATGTTTGAATTCAGGTTGGTTGATATAGGGTTTGGTCGATGTGAGAATATGTGGTCGATGTAGGTCGATATAGGTGTATTTTGATTGACGTTGACATTACAACATTATATTTTTTTATATATGTTGTTCTACTCTGCGATTTTAGGGTTTTTGTTATTTCGTTTATCAGAGAGAGAGAGAGAGAGAGAGAGAAGAGAGAGAGAGAGAGAGAGATCGTTGCTACTGCATTCTTGGAAGCAAGAGGCATCTAGCAAGGAGGAAGGCGTGTTCTTCAATTCAAAACCCTAGAATCCAAGAAAAATTCAAGGTAAGAATTCTGTTCTTTTCTCTTACCCTTTAGCTGTTGATTATTCGATTAGAGATTCATTCTAGGGCAAGGAGATGATTATATATATATATATATATAAATTCATATAAGTGTGATCTCCTATATGAATGTTGGCCTTCAATTATATTTTGTGCACATGATTATTTTGTTCGTCTGTGATTAAAGGAGATTAAGGGCTTGTTTTTCGTGGTAGTTAGTTAAAGATCAAGTTGTGTGGGTTAGTGGCTATTAGGGTGTCTGCTTTTACTAGGGTTATTGTCTGTCTCATGATGTATCCTTTTGTACTTTGTGGTATAGCTTCGTGGGAAACCCTTGGAATCACTGGAGGATTCATGGTTGGGAATGAGTATTATGAGGCTTAACATAGGCTAATTACCTTAAAACGAGGCTTGTGTGATATATATACATATATGTGTGGAATGTATGTTACTATTGGTCGAGGCATATTATCCAGAATTATATATGGTATGATAATTTGTGATGTTGTGTTTTGTTTGTTTTATGGTACATTATGATATGGGGCCTGTGTGGCTGAGGGCGGAAGTCTGTGTAAATGGTTGTGGTAGTTTGTGGTGTTGAGGTGGTGGTAACATGTATGCTGAGGTTGTGGTAACCTGTGTAGTTGAGGTTGAAGGTCCTATGTAGTTTCTTCATGTTCTATTTTGTACCATGTGGGGTTGAAATACTTCTTATGAACCATTTATATATTGGTATGACACTGCACTTGTGTGCGTCATCATATAGATGTTAGAGCATGGGATGAGTTAGAGTGACATGATTCCTACTAAGTTGTGGTTGCTCACCCTTCCTATTGTGATTGGTTTCTTTTCAAGAACCTACAAGCATTAGGCAGGACACCAAAGTGGATGATTGAGTTATTATTTTGTTGTTTGCTTACATTCTATTTTCAGTTGTTTTGAGGAACTATTGGGGAATGATACAAAAAGGGTTTTGAGATATTAATAAACATGTGGTTTGACTTGTGGTCATTTGATGTGTTTCTTTATGAAGTTATCTGTGTGACTTGTTATTTATCTTGACGGAGTCATGAACCGATTTTCTTAGGTTGGAAACCTGTGGTTTGATAGGAACCTTTATAGTTTTAGATAGAGAATTGAAGTTATTGTTTTAAAAAATGGGTGGGTTAGATGAGTGGTTTTGAAAATATTTTTCAATTATTTTTTGATTTCAAATCTATTTTTTTCCCTGAGTTATTTTCTCCTTTTTTTCCTTTATACTTTATTACCTAAGCCCATCATATTCTGATGAGAACTGCCCGTGACGTGTGTCACGTGCACGTGTCGTGTTGCGTAAGACATCTACTATTGTTAGGACTCTTATTATATTTACTTTCCTTATCGTATTAGAAGTCTTTCCTTTTTATTACTTTTCTTTATTTAATTCGTATTAGGGTATTTTAGTATTTTACCTTAGTTTCCTAATTATAATAGGTTTTCAATTCCTAGTTACTAGCTTGCCTATAAATAGGCCTTGTCTAAGACAATTTATGTATTCAGATTATTGACTATTGATAATTATAAACTCTCATATTAGAGGTTTATACTTATTTTTGGCTTTTTCAGTTAATTACTTGAATTGCTTGGGCTAGAGTTTGGGTATTCAGTTATCCTTCTCTAGATAGTTGTTGGATCCTAATCAAGGTCCTCAACAATTTGGTGCTTTCATTGAAAGGTCCTCACTAAGATTTCTCGATTTTATCACGCGTTCTTCATCAGCAATGACGGAGGAGGCGACAAAGACGAACAAACAACGGTTTGAAGCCCTGAAGCATTCTGTTACAGAACTTTCGACAGCAATGGCGGAGATGGCTCTTTCTCAAGATATAACCAACCAGAATATTAACCGTTTTCTCACTGCCAGGAAGGGCAAGGAACCAGTCGGAGGAAGGCGAACTCATGGAGATGATTGTCGATCACGACGATTTGCAAAGGAGGCTGATGATTCATCAGATGCTGTATACATTCCTTACCATGGCCAGCTTAGGCGTGGTGGGCGTGTGGAGCGAGGTCCAATGGTTGTTGAGCGGTGGTTGCGAGATGATCCAGTCAATGGAGAGAATGTAGACAGCTATGAATTTGATGTGATGTCCAATAGGACAAACCATGGACGGAGACCAGTCTATGAACATCGAAGGGGACAAAGACATGATCACGCTGATGATTCTGATGGCAATAGATGCCGTGATTGGGGTCCAAGGAAACCAAAGATCAAGTTCCCGCACTTTAAGGGAGGCGATCCATATGAGTGGCTGGATAAAGCAGCTCACTACTTCCGAGTTTTCGAGGTATCCAGAAACGATTGAGTTGCAGTGGCTTGCATGTATTTGGATGCGAAGGCCAACAGCTGGTGGCGTTGGATCAAGGCCCAGTATGAACAAGATGGGCGACGGTTGGGATGGTCAGCATTCGAGCGAGAGGAGTTTCGACGACTCCAAATTCTTGTTTGTGGTTAGTCCGAAGAGTCTTTGTTGGGTACCTTTATCGAAGGGCTAAAGCCATGGATAGCATGAGAACTAAAGCTGAAGCAACCTCAACGGCTAACTGAGGCCATGAAAATGGCAGAAGTCTTGGAGGGGAGTTACCATAACGACAAGAAGCTTGCTAAGGAGGATTCCGGAGACACTAGTGTCAAAGCAGAACCTGTGGAAAACTCTCAAGCAGCAAAGACGCCCAATGAAGGTGGATTCAAGAGGGACAACAAGAAAAGTCGAATACTTTCATACGAAGAGGTTAATGAGAGAGCTAAGAAGGGTCTCTGCTTCAAATGCGGCGAAAAGTGGGATAAGGGCCATTGGTGTCACACTGGGAAGGTGTTCTTGATCGACGATTCCGACTCAGTCGATGAAGACAACATCAGTAATGGTGGTGAATTGAGGTTGGCTGAAGTAGAAGAAGATACTTATGACGCTGAGTTATCTCTTGATGCCATGACAGGGGAATCAAAGCCAGCTACTATGAGGTTCATGGCGTGGATTGGAACTCATAAAGTTTTGTTGCTTGTAGATTCTGGTTCTACCCATAATTTCATCAACACCGATATCATTGAGAAGGTTGGACTAGAAGGTTCTGCTTTAGAACCTTTTGTGGTGAGAGTGGCTAGTGGAGAAAAATTACAATGCGAGAAAATAATTCGAAATGCAAAGATAAATGCTCAAGGAGTCAGGCTCACTACTGATTTGCATGTACTGCCTATGGTGGGAGTTGATGTGGTTTTGGGCACTGCGTGGTTGAAAAGTATCGGCAAGGTCGCTACTGATTATCGAGCCATGACAATGGATTTCAAGCTGGATGGAAGAAAAAGAACTTGGGCAGCTTTACCGCTTAAGGAGGAACACCAGTGCGATGCTAAAAAAGGCAAGCAGCCTTGTGGCGCTCAGTGTTTCGTGATGGTAGTTGATGGAGATTGGCATGGAGCTTCTTTGAGTAACTTTTTCAAGTTAGGTGAGCATGATCCAAAACTTTCCCTTGAGGACAAGGGTGTCTTTGAAGGGATGGGGAATGATGAGAACTGCCCGTGACGTGCGTCACGTGCATGTGTCGTGTTGCGCAAGACATCTACTATTGTTAGGACTCTTATTATATTTACTTTCCTTATCGTATTAGAAGTCTTTCCTTTTTATTACTTTTCTTTATTTAATTCGTATTAGGGTATTTTAGTATTTTACCTTAGTTTCCTAATTATAATAGGTTTCCAATTCCTAGTTACTAGCTTGCCTATAAATAGGCCTTGTCTAAGACAATTTATGTATTCAGATTATTGACTATTGGTAATTATAAACTCTCATATTAGAGGTTTATACTTATTTTCGGCTTTTTCAATTAATTACTTGAATTGCTTGGGCTAGAGTTTGGGTATTCGGTTATCCTTCTCTAGATTGTTGTTGGATCCTAATGAAGGTCCTCAACATATTTTTTTTATCCATTTTAAAGTATATTATCTCTTTTATCAAACATAACTTATTCTATAAAATCAGTATTCAAATCTAATTACAATAAAATTTCAGGGTCATTAAATCAAAATACAAAACTAGTACCAAACGCCCACCATTGGTTTTATTAAAGTTATCTTTAAATTTTGATAAAAACTTCAATTTTTTCATAACTCTATAGTTTTCCTATCAATTGGCTCACATTAAATTCTTCATTCTATTTATCAAAATAATAATATAATATTATTATTTTAATGACATTCCCATCTCTCCATCGTCATTCTCTGTCTCCTTTGCTCACTCCATCTCTCAACCTATTGGTGTCGTGCCAAATCCGACCATTATTGCACCAAATTTGCCTACTATGCTGAATAGTTGACACCCCAACGATCTCCCATAAACAGTTGCTGCTTCCAAAACCCAGTCCAACAGTAGCTGACATAGCTCCAACAACCTTTTACCACAACCCTTGCAACGCCACCTCTATCAACAGTATGAAACATGGTGATCAAATCAAAAATAAAAATTGAGAATAAGTGTTACCATTTTCTAGAAAAAACTAACAGAATTGCCATTCACCATTTAAAAAAAAAACATTCAAATTGTAACCTTATCTTTCCATTTGAGGTTTGGTCACATCTGTTCAATCCCATATACAAAAGTGAAACTATTATATTAGTACCCAACTGAACGACCCATAATTTGGAAAAAGATGTACAATCCCATACTAAAGTCGCAGCGCAGGAGATGCCCAATAGAACAAGGCTAATTCCTTTCATCATTCCTCATTTATTTTCCTTGTTTTCCTTAAAAGTTTCTAGGTTGTCAGATTTTGAGCTTGTCGATGTCTTGTATATCAATTTCTAGTTTGCCAACCTACAACAACATTTCGCTACTAAATGGAAAAGATGTTTATTATATTGCTCTTAACCCACTAATTCTCTCAAAAGATGGCGAAATCACTCTCATATAACCTCAACAGAAATGACCAAGTTCTTCGACACTTCATTTTTATTTTTTTTTTTTTTTTTGGGGGGGGGGGGGGAGATGAGATTTTATTCAACAATAAGAAAAAGGTTTACAAAAATAATAACCAAACTATGGACAAGACCCCAAGGGTCAAATTAAAAATAGTATAGTTTCCCTAGGACCTTTGTAAAAAACCCCTAAAAAGAGCTTCCTGAAAAAAGCTTTACAATAGGGAAAATAAAACAAATAGTGTTGGAAGAAAGTGTTACAACATACATAAACATATATTTCTGTAATTTATGACCCAAATTTTTTTGTTTTCTTTTTTCTTTATACCTATTATTTTATGTATTTATTTAATGGGGTAAAAGAGGCATTTGAAAATTATTTGTAATATCCTATTTACAGGGCCCTACGGCCGTCGTTAGGGTAAGAGAGCCATAAGCCGTATAGTCATCCGTTATACTCCTACAAAAATAGTGAATTTCTTCTCTCTCTGCCCATGGTTTTTCCCGTTTTGGGTTTTCCATGTAAATCTCGGTGTTCTTTCTCTATTCTGATTTCTCTTTGACAGATGTTTCTACTTGATTTTGCTATTATCTTTCATCTAATTTATAACAACTTCTATGAAAGTATATAAACCAAAAATAATAAAATAAACAACAAAAGTGATCAAAACCGAGATAGAATAGCCCAATGGAAGAATGTAACAACTTGCTGCCACTTATGAAAGGAGCCCACAAAGCAACATGCTGGAACAACGAGAGGTGACCTATAAACCCCCTAAACAAATAGCCACAACACACCTATAAAGGGTAAAATAAAAAGATAGCTGAGAGAGCCCCAAAAAAAAAGGAAAGGAAGGATCGTACGTACCGTGCGTTCTTCTCTTCTTGTGCCTAGTGAGAAGAGGAAGAGGAAGTTTGGAATTGTTGTGTTTCAGGCAATCTAATCTTCAAGGCTTAATCTAGATAGGTGGTTTTATGATTCTACACTATTTTATTGGATAAAGCCTATATACATTGTAGGGAATTTGGGAAATTATGTTGAATTATAAAAATTGGACTTTCTTTGTTATTTGTTCAAATTAGTGATTACACTACGTGTAGAATGATGATTCTAAGTTGTTTGCCTCAATTCTAGGCTAAGGAATGAATTTAAGTGGTTAAAATATAGGATTTATGGGATTGAGTGTGTTCTTGGCTAATAACCCTAAAAATCTCTATATATTGATTTCAAATGGGTTTTGTTGTTGAATAAATTATGTTAAAGCCTCATTTGATCTTGATATTGCTATGGGATACTATATTTGGGTGTTTGAGACTTATAAATTGGTTTAATGAGAACTACAAAAAATATAGAAACTAAGTTCCAGTCATACAATTATTACGGCCGCCACCTTTGCGGGTGTTGGCAGTCATAGGCGTGTTTTTATGGCTGCAAGTCATGCGGCTACAACTAGGAGGCAACTTCAGTCGTGGTCGCATAGTCGGCGATGACAACACATGGTGTGAGGTCATTGCGACCGGCGCGTGCTGTTTGCACTGTTTTGTCTGTTGCTCTGTTTAAGTTGCTTGGTGAGGTCTAAATCATTTGGGACCTGTTTTCTAATGTTTGAAACTTGTTATAATAATTATATTGTTATATAACTGATATCCTATGTGAAACTTTTTAATAATGATTGTGATGATATGTGTCATCACTAGTTTTTGTTTGGGCTTTTTTTGGGATGAGATCAACCAAAACCAATGATAAGAAATAGTATCACCACCAATTGATTTTGTGGTACAATTGGATATCCTTTACCTTGAGTAGTTTTGATGTGGTCTACGCTACCAAAAATGGGTTTGAGAGTTAGTTACATGTAGGGAAAAGATTAGTACTCTTACAATGCCCTTTTGCTACCTACCTTAAAAAAGGAGGTTTCTATTTATTTTATTGTTTGCTTGATTTTAACTGATCTAAGACTATGTTTATTTTCCTAAAAGCCTAAAGTTGTACTCTTTTTATTTCACTAAATTATTTATCGAAGTTAGAATTAGATTCATTTTAACCTAAGCCTTTATAGGGAATCCTAAAGGTATTGGTTTTTTTGTTTTTATTTTTATTTTTTAAAAGAGGATGAGAGGGTAAAAAATAGGATAAGAAAAACTCAAGAGCTTTTAAAGAAAAAGAAAACATTTTATTTCATTATTCTTTGAAAAAACATTCGAAAAAATCCTTTTGAAAACTTTTTTGTTTTTTGTTTTTCTTTTTTTTTTTAGAATTTTTTTTATTTCTTTTTTTTTTGTGTGTGTAAATAATGAAAACCAAATAGGATACATTTGTTTTTTTTTTTTTTTTTGTTTTTTTTTTTGTTGATTTTGTTTTTAAAAAACATTTTTTTTGAAATAATAAGAACTAATAACTAAAACATGTAAAAGAAAGAAAAAATATGACGCTTTTGTTTCCTTTTTTTTTTTTGAAGTCATTTTGTTTTATTTTTTTAAAATAATAAAAAAGAAATATGACATTTTTGGTACTTTTTTAGAGAAAACATTTTGGTTTTTTGTTTTGAAAATAATGAAAATCAAGAGCCGATATATATTTAAAAAAATAAATATGATGTTTTTGTTTTTAATTATAATTTTTTTAGTGAAAACATTTTTTGAAACTATTAAAATTTAAAAAAATACATATTACAATATATATAATGTGTGTGATTGTGACATCCACAAATAATATAAAACTCACTTTCCTCTCTTTTTTATGCATGCCTCCCTTTTTCATTTTCACTCTCTCACTCTCTTGTTTGTTTGTTTGTTTGTTTTTTTGCTTTACATCTTACATATTATAATGCACGTTAACAACAATAGATAAGTCTAAAATAAGAGGGTAATACTCCATACAACAATAGATAAGTCAAGGAGGGACCATCATACATCAAGGATGGTCTACATAGTAGTAATACCAGGGACTACCTTTTGTTAGAACCTGAAAAGAAACATCACAAAATAGGATGTGTACAAGTGTCTGTAAGTGACTCCCAACTCCACATCACCTTCCAAATAAACCAAAACCTAGTATTGCATACTCAGTCTAGTGTCTGAGACAGGCAACCACATCATCACACCACAAAACAAAAGAAACATTCATGCACCCATATGTTAGAACATAACACATATGGGGCATCATTAATATCTCAAATCATCGAGCCATGCATATGTGGGAACGGGGTGGTCCCTATTAACCAACTGGCCACATATGAACTTGGTTGTCCTAATCATGGTTCGCAGTATTGTCCGAGACAGAGAAATCTTGGTTGATACATCATGGTATTGGAGGGTCTCGATCCAATATCCAGGGATGATACGCAAATCTTCTTCATCCTATCGATCTTGCACGAGATTTCGGCCGAGAAGCAAGAAAACATTTGATATGCTCCATCCCATCTGAGATCTCGGCTAAGGAGCACCAATACACCCGCATGAAGTCGTCGTAAGTCGTCGTCCCAAGTCCCGACGCAACAACGATTGTCGATCGTGGAAGTTGTCGTCAAAGTTGAAGTCGATCGTCGTCCCTCCTTGGTCGTCGTTGTCGTCCCTCTGCGTCGCCGTCGTCATCGTCCCTCTGCATCGTCGTCCCTTGGTCGAAATCGTAGTAATGGAGAAAAAAAATAATGAAAATAATAAATATAAGTATAGCTTACTTATAAAGATAACATTAATTTATATATTAATTCATAATTAATAATTAATTGTATATTAATTGATAAAAAATAGCATAAATTAATATATTTATTGATAACTAAAAATTAATGTTTAAATTATAATTAAAATAGTTTAATATGTTTTATGTCTATTAAGTTATATTTTATATCTTATTTTTATATAAAAATATTATTAATATAAATTAATTAGTATAAAAATGATATTAGTTATTAAATTATTATATTTGTATAAATTATTTTGATCAATAATTATAATATTTTTTTATTTTTGGATGTCAAATAAAATAAGTGCACTATAAATTTAACTTCAAATTATAATTTTTAATTCATTTAGTTAATTTAAGTAAATAAATATTATTAAATAAATATTAAGAGTTATTTTTATTTATAATTATACATCTCAATTAATAATTACTTATTCTATTATTAAATAAATATTATAAAAGTTAAATGTCAATCAAAATTTCACTTGTTATATTATAAATAATGAAAATGTAATAATATATTTATTTTAATATTTCAATAATGCGTTAGCGCTTTTTTTTATTATAATAACTCATATTATGTTATTTAAATTATATATTTATATTATTTAATGATTCAAGTGTGATTATCTGATTTTTTTTCTAACTTTTCTATGATTTTTTGAAAAATAATTAAACATTATTCCACACTTAACCATGGTCCGAGATGCAACGCGACGCGACGTCCGTAACTGTGATGCGATGACTGCCGCGAACGTGACTGCGAACCATGGTCCTAATCGACAAACCATATATAGGAACGTGGCTTCCAGTCAATCCTATATGGGACCTTGTTGACCTATGAATCACCCACACACTACAACAGTATACTAAAACCAACTACGTTAATATGCATCACCAAAACAAACAAAAGAAATGCATCATAGGGTTTATTAACCCCTAACACAATCATATCACACATATTTATATTCAAATAAGGTTTACACCCATAACCATATCAACATCATGTGTGATGAGATTTTACACATGAGATCTTACCCTTTTATATCACCAAAATTAAGTTTGAGATCTTTTAAAACTTCAACAAAAATATTAAAAAGTCCACACCCTATAGTTTCTTTAACAATTAAGAATTTCGTGAAAAATTCTTTGATTTTTATGAGATTTGTTAAAAGATCTAAACATCATATTACAAGTTACATTTTTTATTCATGATTGACATATGGAGTACAATCATCATCATATATTACTAAAAAGTATTTTGTATTCACGATTGTTTTAAGAATTTTACTTTTTTCCTCTTAGGGCAATCAATTTTATTAATTCATTTTAGATATTATAACTAAGGTAGTAATAATGTATTTCTTTACTTTGGATACGCTAGATGTGCTCTCCCATTACAATATCTCATTAACCGGGCTCTTTAATTCTTAGTAAAAATGTCTAACTCCTCACATCACCAATCTTCACATTGTGTTCCTGAAATGCCAAATTTTGATAAACAATAACTTTTACAATGTCAGTAATCCTCCACAAAACATTCCTAAAGTGTTATTTCTACCTTTTATAAAGATTTTTGCATGGTTTTATATATTGTTCATTGTTGTCAATCTTTTGTTTAATTTAATCTACTTTCTTATATTTACAATATATTTATTACTGCCTTCATGCATTCTAAGTCTCTCATTAATATTATTTCATTTTTTGCAATTCTTCATTAGCCAATAGAGTTGTATTTTGTATCTTAAAAAAGAAATGCATATTTATTTCATCTTTGGGATAGTCCACATTGTAATCTCTTATATGGCCTTTTACAAATCTTTTAATTTTATATAAATTTTGTTTCAATTATTTAGATAAAAAAATATTTAAAAGGATAAATTACCCTATTCATTAACCTCACTCTTATTATTTATTGGATTATCACTCGATTGCCTACATTTTGATTTTCACTCACATTTATATTATTACTCTCATCCACATTTTCTTCTATATTTATCTTCCATTTCGTATTCCACATTTTATTATACATTTTATTCCAAATTTTCTTGCTTATTTGTCTCTCTTTGCTCAGGGTTAGTCAAAAATTTATCAAAAGCACCTCCTTGAGATTTCAAAGGTCTCTTTTTTTTAGTCTCTTTTAATATCCTGATTAATGTTTTCTTTTAAAAGCATGACTCACTTCACCAATCATAGTCATAGAATAAAAATAAGACATTTAAAAAATTTTGTAATAAATCCTATGAAATCAAAAGAATAATCTCAGTTAATAGAAAGAATAATATTAGTATCCTTAATGCTAAAAATGTATCTATGCTCACTATTTTCAACATCAACAACAATTTTTATATAGTCTGCGCTTTCTTTCCTTCTCTATCAACATCAATTTCTCTCATTTATTTTAACTTTGTAATATCTCTCAGTTTAAATTTTAAATCAAATGCAACTGGAAAACGATTTATGTTTGCAGACACAAATATAAAAGGAAAAGTAGTCTATAGATGTAAAGGAGTGTAACCTAATGAAAATAAAGATATAGCACATAGGAGAAGAAATTCTTGGAAATTTGACACCCTTGATCCTAACAACAGATCTCGCATGGATGCAAACTCAATGTTCAATTTCACCATCCACATATTCCAAAATAAACTTCAAGTTTTTTTTTCTTGCTTAATTAAGACCCAAAAAAAAAAACTTTGGCCATTATTTTCAACATTTGAAACATGTTACGTTACGACCCCTATAACTTTACTATTTCATCCGAAGTCACATGATAAACGGATAAAAAAATGACAATTAGGCAATAATAAAAGAGATTGCAGCAAAGGAAAAAAAACACAGCAGTTCAAACAACAAACTATTCATAACTTAACTTAATGCAAGATTGCATGAGAGAGAGAGAGAGAGAGGGGTGCAACAACCTGTCGAATGTGTGAGAAGGGCGTAGGCTCCATCCCTGGTTGGTTAAGGGCTGGCTCAGCTCAACTTTTTTGCAGAGTATTAGAAAAATCTTTTTAGAAGATCGGCCCTTGTTCTATTGTCGATTACTTGTTTGCAGAGTTTGAATACAATCGATAATTTACATGATAAAGCAGCATATATCCCGTCAAAGTTGAAATTATAAAATACAGCAAAAATAGGAATTCACCAAGACATAGACTAAACTGTCTGAGAGTTATTATTGTGTTCTAGGCTATTAAATTTCAGACCAAAATATATAATTTTGAGTGGACAAGTAACATATTATTGTGATGCCCCCACTCAATTGCCAAATATCTATACTCCTGATAATTCTTTTGATGGAAGACCTACCTAATTGCAAAAAAAAAAAAAAAAAAAGAGTGATGAAAAAGGTTTATTAAGGCGAGTTTTCAATTGAGTTAGAATTCCCACTAAAATCAATTAAATGATCCCAACGCCAGACCAGCACTTAACAACCACCAGCCACCATTGCCACCTCATCAAATTAAGATAATCAATGTTATTAGGAAAATGGGGGAGAATGTTACATGCATGAAATTTATTTAAATGTTATTGGCGCGTTTAACATTTATTGATATTGGAATGCATGAAATTTATTGTATTTGTTTTTAAAAGAAAATTGTAATTGTTGAAATTCTCCGCATGAATTGTTTTTTTTAAAAGAAAAAATCATTTCTTCAAATATCACGATGGTCCTTCCCAAATAGAATGGCTACGAAAGCCTGTCTGCGTCCTTCCCAATTAGAATTGGCTACGAAAGCCTGTCTGCTTGAAATAAAAAATTTTACAATTATTTAATGCTGATCTTGAAACTTAAATCTTAGATTAATTCGAAACACTTTTATACGTGAGAATTATTACCTATGTGGTTTTTATTTTTAGATGATTGGGCGAGTTATGATTTATTGATATATTGATTCAATTTATTACCGCGTAAAAAAAATGTATTGTCGACGCAGAGAGAGCACGATGAATGACTGCGACTGTTGAGTTTATTAATTAATTTGTTATTACTATTATTAAATAAAACAAAAATACAGAAATAAAGAAAAAAAAATAGAGTCCCCTGGACCCCCACACCCCATGTGCTTGCGACCTGCGAACATGCCATGGCCAGACACCACCACCTATTCCCAAATAATATTAATATTTGTCCTCCTCCTCCTCCATCGGACCCTCGCCCACCCCCCCCCTCGATTTTCTTCCTCACAGCGCCATTTTCTCCGCCAGTCACTCCAAGTCCCGCAAAAAAAAACAAAACAAAAAACAAAAGAGCCAATTTCAGATTCTCTCTCTCTCGCTCTCTCACTCTCTGTGTCTCTCTGTCTCTCTCACAAACAGAGACACACCGCCACGCACGCTACGCTACCGAGTAGTAGTGGCAGGCTATCAGCAGCAGCAGCAAGCAGTACAGATTCTCGGCCATCATGCTTCTTTCTCGTTGATTTTCTCTACTTTTTTGTCGAGAAACAAACAGGGAAAGTAAAACCCAAAAAACAACAATGGCTCACGGTTTTAGGGTTAATAGTTTTACGGGTTTCTTGCTGCTGCTTCTCCTCGGCCCTCGGCCCCTCCTCGTCCGATCCGACGACGCTGCCGCGATGGCGTCCCTCAAGGCGGACATCAAAGCGGCAGGCACGGACCTCGGCTGGGACGATCCGGACCCGTGCAATTGGGTTGGCGTCGGGTGCTCCAAAGATAACCGGGTCACCCGGATCCAGATCGGGCGGAAGGGCCTGACGGGCACCCTCCCGGCGTCCCTCGCCAACCTCACCGACCTCCAGCGCTTCGAGGTCCAGTACAACCAACTCACCGGCCCCCTCCCCAGCCTCGCCGGGTTGACTCAGCTCCAGTTCCTCCTCCTCAGCAACAACAACTTCTCCTCCATTCCCGCCGACTTCTTCTCCGGCCTGTCGTCCCTCGAGTCCGTCGCCCTCGACTACAACCCCTTCGCCGACTGGTCCCTCCCCGCCAGCCTCAAGGACGCCACCTCCCTCCATAACTTCTCCGCCAACAGCGCCAACCTCATTGGGGAGCTCCCCGACTTCTTCGACAGCTTCGTGAGTTTGAACGCGCTGCACCTCGCTTTCAACGCCCTCCGGGGAGGCCTGCCCCACACATTCTCGGCTTCCTCCGTCCAGTCCCTTTGGCTGAATGGCCAGTCCGGGGATTCCAAGCTCAACGGCACCATCCACGTCCTCCAGAACATGACTTGTCTCACCGAGATTTGGTTGCACTCCAACGCGTTTTCGGGTCCCGTCCCTGATCTCTCGCCCCTCAGGAATTTGCAGAGCTTGAGCCTGAGGGACAACCAGCTCACCGGAGTCATCCCTCCCTCCCTGCTCAACTTAACCACCCTGCGCATTGTCAATCTCACTAACAATCTGCTTCAGGGGCCCACGCCCAAGTTCGACAAGTCCGTGGCAGTGGATATGGCGGGGACCAACAGCTTCTGCTTGTCGGAGTCCGGCGTCGCCTGCGATCCCAGGGTCGAAACATTGCTCGCCGTTGCCGAGTCATTCGGTTATCCCGCCCGGTTCGCCCAGAGTTGGCTAGGGAACGATCCTTGCAGCTCCTCGTCCCCGTGGGTGGGAATCTCGTGTGATGGCGACAACGTGACGGTTGTTAATTTCCAGAAGATGGGTCTCTCTGGTACGATTTCTCCCAAATTCTCGGAACTCACTTCACTGCAAAAATTGAATCTTGCTAATAATCAGATCACTGGGACCATACCTAATGATCTCACTACTTTGACAAAACTTACCCAACTTGATGTATCCAACAATAGGATTTCTGGGAAAGTACCGTCTTTTAAAAGTAATGCTGTTGTGAACACTAATGGAAATCCTGATATTGGAAAGGATTCTGTGACTCCCCCTTCACCGTCCACACCGGGCACTCCAGGTGGTGGTGGTTCGTCACCTGGGAGCCCTCCCGGGTCAGATTCTGGCAGTAGGGGTAGAAGTAAGATACATGTTGGAGTGATTTTGGGGTCTTTAGTGGGTGTGTGCGTGATGGTTGGGGCAGTTGGGATAATTGTTTTGTACTGCAAAAAGAGGAAGCAATTAGGGAGAGTCCAGAGTCCAAATGCAGTGGTGATCCATCCGCAGCATTCTGGTTCAGAGCTTGGTGGTGGGGTGAAGCTATCGATAGCCAATTCCAATTTAAATGGCCCTGCAATGTCTGATTTCTATAGCCAGGTGAGTAGTGGTCCGGGTGACATCCATATGATCGAGCCTGGTAGCATGGTGATCCCAATTCAAGTGTTGAAGGCTGTGACTAATAATTTCAGTGAGGAAAACATATTGGGAAGAGGTGGGTTTGGGACTGTCTACAAAGGGGAATTGCATGATGGGACGAAGATTGCAGTGAAGAGGATGGAGTCTGGAACTGTCAGCGAGAAGGGGCTCACTGAATTCATGTCTGAGATCGGCGTGCTCACCAAGGTCCGACACCGTCACCTGGTGGCGCTTCTTGGCTACTGCTTGGAAGGAAATGAGAGGCTTCTCGTGTATGAGTACATGCCACAGGGAACTCTCAGTAGGCATCTGTTTAACTGGCAAGATGAAGAGTCCAAACCCCTTGAGTGGAATAGAAGGTTGGCTATTGCGCTGGATGTGGCCAGAGGGGTTGAGTATCTCCACAGTTTGGCTCATCAGAGTTTTATCCATAGGGATTTGAAACCTTCCAACATCCTTCTTGGAGATGATATGCGTGCAAAGGTTGCAGATTTTGGTCTTGTGCGTCTTGCACCTGATGGTAAAGCCTCATTTGAGACTAGGTTAGCAGGAACTTTTGGGTATCTCGCGCCTGAATACGCAGGTAACTTGCCTCTCTTTTTGCTGCAGGCGGATATTTTTTTGGAGCAATTATGTTCTTCATTTACGTGCTTCATTTTTGGTTGCATTGGCATATTGCTAATTTAAATCAATTAATTCTAACAAAATTAGAATCTAGGCAATTTAGAAAATATGTTTTTAATCTGACCAGAAATCTGAAATAAAAGTTAATAGTCTCCTGATAGTTCATACTATTACTAATACAATGTATGTTCTCTTCTCTAGAATTTTGTTATCGCTGTTATTTCTGTTGTGCTCGTTGTTTTGCTAAATTCATTAATTTATTAATCTAGTGTTTTATATAATTTGTGGTTGGAAAGCATCATCACCGCATATGCCATTTTTTTTCTTAATTACAATTTCCAACTTTTAAAGTTATTACACAGTATCATCTTCGGTGATCTGTTGAATCGTGTCCTGTCACATTTTTCACTTTTTTCCCCTGACATTGTAAGTCCAAATGTTAAATTGGACTTTTTTCTAGTTATTCTGATTCCACTGATGTGAGAGTTTAAGCAGAATCATGTTCCATAAATTCCGCTTACGCATTTTTGCCTGAATGTTAAAAAAACTTAAATTAATATTCAAATTTGTGCAACAGTGACTGGGCGAGTGACCACCAAAGTGGATGTGTTTAGCTTTGGGGTAATTCTAATGGAGCTTATCACCGGAAGAAAAGCTCTTGATGAGTCCCGGCCAGAGGACAGCATGCACCTTGTCACCTGGTTCCGAAGAATGCAGATTGACAAGGAATCCTTCAGGAAGTCTATTGACCCAATGCTTGATCTGGATGAAGAATCTTTTGCCAGCATCAGCACGGTGGCTGACCTTGCTGGCCACTGCACAGGCAGGGATCCCCATCTAAGGCCAGACATGGGTCATGCAGTCAATGTACTCTCCTCCCTCATCGAGCTCTGGAAGCCAGCAGACCCTGACTCTGAGGAGCTCTACGGGATTGACCTTGAGATGACACTGCCACAGGCCCTCAAAAAGTGGCAGGCCTTTGAGGGTGATAGCCAAATGGGCTCTTCATCTTACAGTACCAGCATGGACAATACCCAGACCAGCATTCCCACCAGGCCATCTGGTTTTGCGGAGTCCTTCAGGTCTGGAGATGGAAGGTGAGAGCACCGTTAGGTTGATCGATTAATAGTAAGATTACTTTGTTATGTTTTTTAAGTGTTAGCAGTTCCTCTTTGTTGTGCTTCCTGTTTATTCTTTTCCCCAGAGTTTTTTCTTTTTTTTTGTTTTAAACCCTTTCTTTCGGGTTACCAGTTAGTTGCCCATCTCGTTATGTTTTCTGTTATCCCTCCTTGTACAAGCTTTGGGAATGCAATGAACTTGAAAACTAAAATTGGCTGTCCTGTCTGATTTGTAAGGTTGCTTGAAGGTTACGTTGAAGACATTTTCCATTTTCAATTATTTCATAATGATAATCGGGCCATCCACCTATGTATATATGTATATATATACATATATATATATATGTGTGTGTATATAGACATATATATATATATGTGTATATATATATTGGAAGAAGGAGAAGACAATTGGGTTGGTCCAATTTGGTGCACATTAAGCCCCAACCTCCAAATAAATGTAATGTTGACTAAATATGTAGATGGATTTGATGCGTGTTAGGTACACGATTAAGTGGGAACATGGGATACAGGTAGCAAGTAGTTAAAGACCAGGTCGATACAATTGTTTTATGAGGATATAATGCGTATTAATATTGGTGGCAAGAATTATGATTTTGTAATTGTATGATAAATCCGTGGTGACAACTTATCGCGCATGGCTGGAATGGAATGGTGGGCAGATGGGAGGGAAGCGGATTCCAGGTAGGATGGGGATGGTTTATGACATGCCAGCCAGGCAATCCTCCCCCTCTCTTTTTTTTTTCTCCGGGAATATGCCAATCCATCATTACAGCGCGTTAGGTGATAACCACATAATGGTTCGAATGGTCCTTCCAACTGGCCCTGTTGGAGAATAAAATAGAGGGATATAGGATAAAGCATAACTCGTGTTGATGCGTTTTTGGTGTTGTCGACTTAATCTATGATATAACTAGATGTTAAGTATGATTAATTTTGCTTTTGAGGGTTGGTAATATAGCATTACTCCGACAAATTTATGATGCTCTTCAATTAGTGCGCTCTGAACCAGTTTTGTAATTTCTTATGAAACAACCTTAGTTCTTTATAATCAAAGCTTATTCGTTTGGTTCTTCTTTTGTTTTGTTTTTTCGTATTCATAAGTACTTGTATTATTAGAAAATGTAGAAGCAAATGAAAACTTTTAAACCTAATTAGTCTAAATTTTATTTCTGTAAAATGTTTTCAACAAAATAGGCAAATAAATAATAAGCGAAAATATTTTACTTTCCAGGATGACAATTTGCTTTATAGTCATCCGAATGATTCATTTACATGGTTTAATACTTATAATTTAAATATGAAATACATATTATTAAATATCAAAACACTTAAAATTCATTCTCGCCATGACTTATATCATGTATGAAATAATTCGTCGATACTCATTCAAAGTTAATTTTAAATTTATTAATAGATTGATTTAAAATTAAATGATCAAATCAAACATTATTTGATAAATAAATGCATTTATACTTGAATTATTAATATCATTTATATGATTTATTACTTAAACTTTTAACTCAAATATGAAATACATACTATCAAAGGTCAAAACTCACTCTTACCATGTATTCTTTAGAATATCAAACTAGTTAAGTATTATATAATTAACTAATAATATTGGTTATAATTATAAGAGTATATATATATACTTACACTTAATAACTAATCTTATAAAAAAATAATTATATTATTGATAATTTTAATTAGATTAAGGGAAACAAGTTGGAGAAACACAACTTATCGAATTAATGTATTACTTATAATATAACAAAAGTAATATGATAACTATGATATATAATTATATTAGTTAGATTATCACTATCCGTATTATCACTTATTATCAATAATAATTATATTATTTAGATTATCATTACTCACTATTCAAATTATTACTTATTGATTATAATTTATCTGACTACTAGTTCGATTAACTCATTCGTCTTCAAATCAGGAGTGTATGTTAATATTAAATTGTTTGGCCTTTGAAAGGAAGTAAAAGGTTAAATTAATAAAAATTTATTTGCAAATATTTTGTATAGTTAATTTTTTTCAGAAATATTATCGGTTGTTGGATTGATATGAATTATTTTTTAAAAAATAATATTAATCCGACTTAATTGCATAGAATGTTCATTAAATTATTGTATAAAAACTTGAACAAAATATTATGTTTAAATTATTTTAAATATTTAAGTGTATGAAATTGAATTAAAATTATATATATCGATAATAATAATAATACTTATCAATTCATAATGTTGAGCTGGCCTAACAAGCCAAGCAATAATATCAATACAATGATAATGAAGATATTCTTACTCAGATTACCTATACAATCTACCTGTATGTATTATTACTTTTAACTTCTAAAGTAAAAGTCTATTTGCAAGTAGATTGTATAATAAATCCATATAAGAACACTGTAATGACCCGTGTGTAAACTGTGTGTAAGAAGTTAACCACAAACACCTTGGAGGTTAGTGCACAAGTTTGAGGTAAGAGATGAGCCCAAGATGGGACTTTTGGGAGGTGCATGTGACAAGTGGTAACGTACCTTTATGCCCTAGGAAGATGCTTTGCATATACAGGCGCTTTTAGGCTGTTTTGCTAGGTTTTGGAGAGCTATTTTGACCTAGTAGATGGCCTCAAACAATTGGCGTGCAAGAACAAAAGTTTCTTAGAATGAGGTCCTCTATCTACCACAGAAATTTCAGAGCATTTGAAGCTGCACGTGAATTCACCCATTTCACGTGCAAGCTATTTTTCTTTCTTAGGCCTCTACAAGATGCAAGGAGGCTTGTGGTGAAGTTTGAGTGCTTTGGAGCCGCACGCCAATTGGGGAATTGGCGTGCAATCGGCGGCGAGCATGTTTTTGCTGGTTACCTTGGTTTTGTCATTCTAATCATCTTTTCTCAAAGGACCATGTTGGAATTGTGAATATTTTGGTGTGTATGGATGTGGGAAGGTCATAGCTTGTTCCATCAAAACTACGTCGTTTTGATCTTTGGGATTCACTTAATCAAAACTACGCCGTTTTGATGTTGTGTTGCCATATAAGGAGGAGAAGACCTGTTTTAGGGTTAGGGTTTGTTGCTCCACCCCCCGCCGAAAAAGAAAAAAAAAAAAGGGAGAAAAGCACGAGAGCCTTCCCTGCGAGCGTCTTGCGTGGGTGGTCGGAGTCTTGCGTGGAAGCGGGAGCGGAGAACACACAAGGTAGGGTTCCGTTCTTCCTAAATCCTCCTCCGTCCTAGGGTACTAGGGCGATATGGAGTTAAACTTTGTTTATATATATATGTAATCCATATAGGTGTGATCTCCTATATGGATGTTGGCCTCGATAGGCGATTTTGGTGTGTTTCGGTGTTCGTGTGATGCATGAAAAGTGTTCGATAAAATGCCCGTGTGACATGTCTGCTACATGTTTGAGAAAATGCCCGTGCGGCCGGGTTCATGAGCCCGTGAATTGATGTATACCGTGAGGCTTTTCATGTTAAGTGTTTGATGTTATGTCCGTGTAACTAAGTGTGGCTATGTGTCTTGTGTTCTTGGAACCCGGTGGTCGTGGAAGCCGGGACCGTGCTTGAAACCCGGTGGCAGCCCGAGGCTGTTCTTGGAACCCGGTGGGGGTGGAAGCCCGGGAGTGTTTATGGTTACCCCCGGTGTATGATCTGTATATCTTCCTCCGTAATTATATCTCGGTGGAATAATTGTATCACACACACTTGTACACAAGGCATGTAGATATTAGGTGCATGGGATGGGTTGGGGAGACTGCCCATCCCCACTCTCAGCCGTGGTTGCTCACCCCTCCTTCCATGTTGTTTTCTTTACAGGAACCTACAGGCGTTAGGTGGGAACACCAAGGTGGAAGTCCTGCTTGTGACTTGCTTATTATTATTTCGAGTTATGCTGTTTTTCTTTATGTAAGCTTTGTAACCCCAATGGGGAGATATTGTAATGTGAAGTTCAATGTAATAAAAGTATGTTTTGGACGTATTTGCTATGTTTGGACTCAATAAATATAGGATTGTTCTCTTAATATAAAGTGTGAGGTGTATGTTGTATTCTAACCCCTATATCCAACTTGGGTAAAGGGAGGGTCACGTTCCGGTCTCCTCGGGTTAGAAATCCGGGACGTGACAAACAATCTCTTCGCTGTTGAATTAATATGAATACAAAGTTTTAAAAAATAATAATATCAATTCAATGGTAATAAAATACTCCTGCGCGAATTACCTGCATAATCTACTTGTATGTAGAATTACTCCTAGCGTAAAATACCACTTCAGCCTACTCTATTTTATTTGAAGTATCGTTTCATTGCCGTGCCATGCTTACAAATAACTACATACTAATTCATGCTAATTATTTTATGAACATAAATTATAAGTTAATATGTCTTTCCATGTTTTGAACATGGCAATAATACCTTTTCTGAGTTAGATTCGTTGATGCGGGGAAATAAATACTTACTGTTCATTTAATTGTGATTGTTTTGTTTTAAGAAATTTTGTTTTGTTCAAGCTTAGAATTTAAAAGCGAAATCTTTCAGTTGATGTGGCAGTAGTCAAGTACGACATCAGTGAAGAGAAATCGGGGCACCTGTGATGGCTGATCGTATATTGAGTGAAATTCAATTTCTTATTGAACAAAGATTTTATCAAATTACTTTTATAGTTTATATGTTTTAATGACAATTTTTAAAATTATTTATATGCTCTGAATTCTGATTTAGTGCGTAATTGAAGTATTTAACCATTAGTTGATCGCGGGTGAGGAACAAGGGAAAGGAGCCATGCTTCATAAATTTTACTTTTTATTATGTAAAATTTATTTTAGTTAGCTATTTTTAATATTCTATTCTAATTATATTTCATATCTTAGCTAATTATACATTATTTTATTAATCTTTAAATTTTAATTTAAATAATTATTTTTTATTTAACTAATTAATGCTTTATTATATTAAAATATTAATGAAATTAATTTAGTGATTGACAATGTCTTCTTATGTATTATTAACTGATTATATAATATTTTATTAATTTTTTTTAAATATTTTAAATAGTTATTTTTTATGTAATTAATTAGTACTTTATTATATTAAAATATTAATAAAATTAATTCACGAAGTGTAAATGCCTCCCAAGAGCTATCTAGGAAATATTTAGAATAATAATTGGAGTATAAGAAAGTTAGAAAAAGAGTTTTAAGATGCTTTTATATCACGCACATTACAAGTGATTTTAGAGTCAGAATAATACAAAACAAGGACAATCTGTGATTCAAAATCATGATGCGATAATGGTATAATATTTTAAAAAAATCAAAATATTATTGGTAAAACCTGTCAATTCATGCCTGGCCGGTGGATCCTCCGGCGGATCATTAGCTCATATCTCATGCAAAACTGTCCAGTGCTGCGTTTGGTACCATATTATTAAATTGCAATACTATTTTATAATTCAATTATTTATTACCATATTGCTGTATATAAATATGATATTTGTGTCATTTTGCAGATGCATGTTTTAGACTATTATTAATAAAAATTTAATTATATCATATTTTAAAATATTTATTTTAGGTAATAAAATTAGTAATAAAGGTCTTGAAGTTTGATTATTAGGCACTAATGAATTCGATGATACTCACCGTGAAATCAAAAAACTATTGGCATTGAGATCTCATGCTATATTCAAGCATATTATATAATACAATTCCACCGATTTGACTGCTAAATGTATTTTTAATGGTACATATTAACTTTTTATTTAATACATTTGAATATTGCATAAGATATAAATTCGTTTCTTTTATAAGTGCGTTAATTTTTTTCCCGAATTTGTTTGTTTGTCATTTAATTTTATTTAATGGTGCATGTGATTAAAGGTATTTAATAGAAGTAATATGAAATTATTATTTTGAAAAACTTTTATTCGCATGTGGCTATTATATTTGAATGAAATAATATTAAATACCCCTTTTAAAGTATTAAACACTCTCGCAAATATTTATTGCCCTACAACCTCGCTTTTTTTTTTGTCATTCTAAAATATAATAGAAATTAATTAATAATTATTTAATAGCAAAAATTTGATGATCTATCATGTTTAGTAGGTTTACTGTTTCTTTTATGTAAAACCAATAATTGAATTTCAAGACTTTGTTTTATAACCATGATTTTGATTACTACAAAATAGGGGCGGGAGTCCCTACGGAATTCAATCCGGAGGAACCAAGAACTAGTGGAAAAAAATTATAAGGTTGGGAAAATTTATTCTATGGGAGAGGCTTTGGTGTGATTTTTATTAAGACATTTGAGAAAATTATTTCGAGAGGAGATTATTCCGAAAGGAGGAAGGCTTTGATCGGGAAAGTAGTAGAGAGATATGCATTAGCAATGGAGTTATGAGGACGAATATTAAGTTTCGGTAAATTATCGCCCCTCCCTCTAAATGGAAGGTGGGTTTTTCGATTGCTCTTGTTGGGAAATTATGTAAAATTTCCTTATCACCAGATTTTATAAGTATAAGAAATATAAAGAAAAATGACACACAAAATTAATAACGGAGTTCGGTTAATTTATGCCTACGTCTCCGGACTGCTGCAGATCATTTTACTAGGAGAAAATTTACAAAGGGATTATATGCTTACAATCCACACCCAATAATTGCCTCACCGAATTCTCTCAAATATACAAGAGGCTCTCTTTCTCTATTTCTCTCTTACACAAATTGAGACACAATTTTTGGGATGCTTTGAATGTCCTATGGGCTGCCCTTTTATAGGTTATAGAATTCTCCATCATCCACACATTTGTTTCCTAAAAAAGAGAGATTAATAATCATTTCAATTTCAATCATTATCTTTTTGTTCTTTCTTTGAATAGCGTAAGGCAACAATCTCCCACTTGAAGACTGATTTTCATTTGTCTTTACATCTTAATCAATGCAGCAACCTTTTATAGTTTGTTACTCAAGTAGACCAACTGAAGTTGAGCACAACTTCAGTTTATCAATAGTCACCACTTTTGTGAACATATCTGCTGGGTTCCTACTTTCTTGAATTTTCTTCAATGTTAACATCTCATCTTCAAGTAGAGTCCTAATAAAGTGATATCGAAGATCAATATGTTTTGTTCTGGAGTGGAATGCGGAATTCTTTGCCAGATGTATTGCACTCTGATTGTCACTATATAGAAAACTCTTTTCTTGAATAAATCCCAGCTCCGTTAATAATCTTTGAAGCCATATTAATTCTTTACTGGCTTCTGTTATTGCTACATATTCGGCTTCTGTGGTGGATAAGGCAACAATCTTTTGTATTTGTGATATCCAACTAACAACCGTTGTTCCAATAGTGAATATGTAGCCAGTGGTGCTCCTTCGGTGATCAACTTCACTCGCAAAATCTGTATCTACATAACCTTGTAATTTAACTTCTCCTTTGCCAAAGTACAAACACCTTTCTGTAGTGCCTCATAGATACCTCAAAATCCACTTAACTGCTTCTCAATGAGCTTTTCCTGGATTTGACATAAACCTACTTACAACTCCCACTGCATGGGCAATGTCTGGCCTAGTACAGACCATTGAGTACATCAAACTTCCAATAGCTGAGGCATAAGGGGCCTTAGCCATTAGATCTCTCTCTTCCTTTGTCTAAGGGGACTGATCCTTGGATAGGCGAAAGTGACTAGCCAAGGGTGTGCTAACTGGCTTAGCATCGCCCATATTAAATCTCCACAAAACATGATTGATGTAATCTGCTTGAGATAACTGCAAGAAACCTCTTTGCTTATCTCTCATGATTTGCATTCCAAGAATCTTTTTTGTTGGACCCAAATCTTTCATGTCAAACTCCATTGACAATTGCTACTTCAATATTCTAATATCATCCATGTTTGATCCTGCTATTAACATATCATCAACATAAAGTAATAAAATAATATAACTGGACTTATATTTCTTGAAGAAGCAACAGTGGTCGGCGTTACAATTCTGGAATCCTTCCTTGTTCATGAATCCATCGAACTTTTTGTACCACTGTCTTGGGGCTTGTTTCAAACCATACAGACTCTTTTTAAGTCTACACACCATGTTCTTCTTCCCTTTTTCTGAAAAACCTTCAGGTTGGTACATGTATATTTCTTCATCCAAGTCTCCGTGAAGAAATGCAGTCTTCATGTCCAACTATTCAAGATAAAGATCTCCAATGGCAACAATACTCAATACTGATCTGATAGTATTAAGTTTCACAACGGGAGAAAAAATGTCAGTATAATCAACTCCTTCCTTTTGCTAGAATCCTTTGACAACTAGTCGGGCTTTGTATCTTTTAGAACCATCATGTTCTTCTTTAACCCAGTATACCTATTTGTTGTGAAGTGTCTTCTTCCCCACGGGTAACTCATCTAGTCCCCATGTTTGGTTAGAGATTAAAGACTTCATCTCGTCTTTCATAGCAAGCTCTCACTTACTAGTATCTTTAGTCTGACAAGCTTCATCATAACATTCAGGTTCTCCTCTGTCAGTTAGCAACAAATAGTTCATATATTTCCTGTTAGGCACATGAGGTCGAGAAGACCTTCTTAATACAGGAACTGGAGTAAGAGGGTTTGGTCTGTCAGGATACTGCTCATTATTCTGTTTAGTTAATTCCTTCAATTGAGGACTTTTAATAAGAGGATTGTCTGGAACATCGTCCACCTCTACATATACTGGCTCATATTGCTCGGAGTTATTAACAACTATTTTATGTCTGTCTTTATACATTACCCTTTCATTGAAAATCACATCTCTGCTATGGATCACCTTATTATTTTCATCATGCCAAATGCGGTAGCCAAACTCATCCTCGCCATAGCCGATGAGAGTGCATTTCTTGGATTTGGGATCAAGCTTATTCTTGCCTTCATCACTAATATGCATATATGCTACACAACCGAAAACTTTAAGATGTGAAAGTTTTATCTCTTTTTCGCTCCATACCTCTTCTGGTATGTTATGCTCCAATGGTACCGATGGACCTCGGTTAATCAAGTAAGTTGCTGTATTGACTGCTTCTGCCCAGAACTGCTTTGGCAATCCTGATTGAATACGTAAGCTTCTAGCTCTTTCAGTCAATGTCCGATTCATACGCTCAGCTGTACCATTGTGTTGAGGTGTACCTAGTACGGTTCTCTCCATTCTGATCCCATGCTCACAGCAGAACTTCTTGAATTTGGTGTCTTCGTATTCTCCACCATTGTCAGATTTAAACTTTTTAATTTTGAGATCTGTCTCATTTTCAACCATAGCTTTCCATCTCCTGAAAGCATCAAACACTTCAGACTTATGTTTTAGAAAGTAAACTCATACCTTCCGCGAGTGATCATCGATGAAAGTCACAAAGTAGTGTTTCCCACCAATGGATGGGGTAGTTGTTGGACCCCAAACATCAGAGTGAACAAGCTCTAATCTTTCTTGCTTTGGGGTTCTTCTTCTTGTTTGAAAACTGACTCTTTTCTGCTTTCCAAGTATGGAATCTTCGCACATGTTAATCTCAACTGACTGTAATTCTGGATGTTTTCCCTTTGAGTGCATAATCTTCATCCTTTTCTCATTCATGTGGCTAAGTCTTTGGTACCATAGATTGGAATTATCATTTCCTTCAGCAACTGTGATGGAACAGCACGCGCCTGCTATCATGTAAAGAGTACCACTCTTTTTGCCACGAGCAACTGTCATTGCTCCCTTTGAGATCTTCCAATCATCACCATGGAAGATTGTACTGTAGCCTTCGCTAGCCAATTGCCCTACTGAGATTAAGTTCTTTCTCAAGTTGAGAATATGTCCAACATCATTTAGCTTCCAAACAGACCCATTTAATTTAATTTTCACTATGCCTTTACCGACAATAGCACAAGGTTGATCATCGCCAAGATATACCTTTCCAAGATTTCCAGGGACATACCTCTCGAAAAATTCTTCTTGTGAGGTAGCATGGAATAATGCTCTAGAGTCTAACACCCAAGACTCTTTCTTGGTCTCCAAAGAGCATATTAATGCATCATCGCCTCCTGAAGTGGTAGTGACATTAGCTTGTACCTTTGTCTCCTGGTCTTTCGGTCCACTCTTGCACTGATTTTTATAATGACCAATCTTCTCACAATTCCAACAGTCAATGTTCTTTGAGTTATGAGAATTGTAGGGATTTCTTGATTTGGATCTCCCATCCTTTGATTTGCCTTGATAGTTGAATCTGCCACGTCTATTTCCTTTGGTTGAACTTCTTCCTCTTAACTTTGTATGCAATACAGAAGAGGTTGAAGATTCACCAGAATCTCTCCACCGGATCTCTTTACTAAGAACCAGATCACGAACATCGTTGAATTTTAACTTGTTGTTTCCCGATGAGCTACTTACAGCAGTAACAGTAGCATTCCAACTTTCTGGTAAGGAAGACAAAAGTATTAATGCTCGTACCTCATTGTCAAATTTGATCTCAACTAAGCTCAATTAAGTTGTAACTATATTGAGTTCATTGAGATGTTGAGCTACCGATGCGCCTTCCGTCATCTGCAAATTGAATAATCACCTCATCAAGTGAACTTTGTTGGAGGCCGATGGCTTTTCCTACATATTGGAAAGAGCCGCCATGAGACCCACTGTGGTCTTTTCCTTTGCTATATTGAAAGCAACGTTGCGAGACAACGTCAATCAAATAACTCCGAGGGCCTGTCTATTGAGAAGAGCCCAGTCTTCATCCTTCATACTCTCTGGCTTCGTTTTTGAGAGAGGTTGATAAAGCTTTTTCTGGTACAAATAATCTTCAATCTGCATTTTCCAAAAGCCAAAGTCCGCACTATCGTACTTCTCAATTTTCACCTTTCCTTTGTCTGTGGCGATTGCTCCTACACGAATCTGGCTTTCACCGACTTAGCTTTGATACCAGTTGTTGGGAAATTATGCAAAATTTCCTTATCGCCAAATTTTATAAGTATAAGAAATGCAAAGAAAAATGACACACAAAATTGATAACGGAGTTCGGCCAATTTATGCCTACGTCTCCGGGCTGCTACAGATCATTTTACTAGGAGAAAATTTACAAAGGGATTATATGCTTATAATCCACACCCAATAATTGTCTCACCGAATTCTCTCAAATATACAAGAGGCTCTCTCTCTCAATTTCTCTCTTACACAAATTGAGACACAATTTTTGGGATGCTTTGAATGTCCTATGGGCTGCCCTTTTATAGGTTATGGAATTCTCCTTCATCCACACATTTGTTTCCTAAAAAAGAGAAATTAATAATCATTTCAATTTCAATAATTATCTTTTTGTTCTTTCCTTGAATAGCGTACAATATTTAGTTATATAAATCAAACATAAATATAAAACAAAAGTTAATTTTCAAAATAAAAAACATAATAGTACAAAACTTATTTTAAGTTATATTTTGATTTTCAAATCAACATGAACTAGAATGGGTCTTGTTGATACTTACAAAAATAATTTTCACATGACATAATTTTACATCTTTTAACACAAATAATTATATAACGCTATTGTATCCAGACAAGACCAAAAGGTGTTATCATAATTTAATACTGACACTGTTTGATTTGTTACGTTGAATTTGTTATTTTTGTTTTTGTTTTATTAGTGGGTTAAAAAGTTAGTTTATTGTGTCCACGCCGCAGATGCCAAACAGAATTTAGCACATTTGACGGATCTAGTAAAAGTGAAACTAAAGTGAACAACAACTAGTCCCCACAATTGCCACCATCCGTGTGGAATGGCGTTTTACCATTTCAATCTTCAACGGTCAACATTCAAACCCTCGACAACCTCATTGGCAATCGCAACCCGATCAACGTTCAATTCTTTACAAATACAAGTACCACTCCCTAAGTTGATTTCCCAGCTTTTTAAGAGTTCAATTCAACCGCGCGGATCAACATAGACCTCCTACCAAGACGCATATAAAACCACCAACTCGATCGCTAATTTTTAAAAAGCAATATATATATATATATATATATATATATATATATAAACAAAAAGAGAGAGACAGAAACAGCCTGCGTTTAACGTTGTACGCGACCGAATAGAAGAACCAGACAAAAACAATATGGTGTTTCCGTGGAAGAAGATCAGGAAAGCAGCCGCCCGGCACGCGGTGAATAAGGGGCGTAGGACGGTGGTTTCAGAGGAGATCAGCGACCAACAGACGGAGCTGGTTGTGCCCACCCATTTCCGGTGCCCGATAACGCTGGATCTGATGAGGGACCCAGTGACGTTGCCCACCGGAATAACATACGACCGCGACAGCATCGACACGTGGCTCGATGTCGGGAACCGGGTATGTCCCGTCACCAACCAGGCCCTCGCCAACGCGGTGGAGCCTATCCCCAACCACACCCTCCGGAAGATGATCCAAGAGTGGTGCGAACAGCACCGGTCCCGCGGGATGGAACGCATCCCCACGCCTCGGATCCCCGTCGGATCCGCCAGGGTTTCCGAGATCCTTTCGGGAATCTCCACCTCCAGCCAGCTCCGGGACTGCGCCGGGTGCAGCGATCTTACGGCGAAGATAAGGACGCTGGCGAAGGACAGCGAGCGCAACAGGCGGTGCATTGTCGCCAACGGAGCCGGCCGAGTCCTGTCCACGGCGTTCGACACGTTCGCGGCGGCCTTACCCCCAAACGCCGCCGATAAAGACGAACTCCTTTTGGAAGAAATCATGTCGACTCTTACCGGACTGCTCCCGCTGGATGGCGAAGCAGTGCTGTTCCTCGGAACGGGTTCTTCGTTGCAATGCATGACGCGGTTTATGTTGAAGTCAGACCACGGCCGGTTGGGTTCTAGAAGTAACGCAGTTGTTTTGTTGAGAGAGGTGGTCAAGTCAAACCCGAGAAGCGCGGGTGATTTGGCGGCGACAGAAGGATCGGTGGAGGCTCTCTTCAAGATGATTAAGGAGCCCATTTGTCCGACCTCCACCAAAGCCTCTCTCACCCTCATCTTCCACATGGTCTCGTCATCATCGCCCTCCTCGCTGTCGCCCGACGCTTCAAAGTTAATAGCGAATAAGCTCTCGGGAATGGGGTTGGTGGACTCGCTGCTGGGTCTTCTGGTGGAGCAGCCATCCGACAGAGGCCTATGCGAGAGGGCTCTGGGGGTTCTGAACGGCCTCTGCAGCAGCCACGTAGGCCTGTCGGAGGCCCACGGGCACGCCCTGGCGGTGCCTGTGGTAGTGAAGAAGATGCTGCGGGTCTCCGAGGCTACAACGGTGCTGGCCGTGTCGGTGCTGTGGAATCTGAGCAAGGGCAGCGATGACAATGAGGCTAGAGGGGTTGTCCTTGACGAGGCGCTTCAGGCAGGGGCGTTCCAGAAGCTTCTGCTGGTGTTGCAGGTCGGGTGCGGGGAGAGGACAAAGGCGAAAGCCACGGAGCTGTTGAAGATGTTGAATGTACAGAAGGAGAGATTCGCGTGCTTTGATTCTGTAGAATATTTCAGATACATCAAAAGGCCTTCTTCGTGAATCGAAAGAATATATATAGTTTATATGTATGTATGTGTGTGTGTGTGTGTGTACGTGCCACTTAATTTGATTTGCATGTAGATAGCTAGATTTGCTCTTTTGTTCTTCTTTCAGAGTCGAATAATTAATGTTTGCATGGAAGGTTCGAAAGTTGAGATAAAGTTGAGTGGCCTTCAACGTTGTCATCTTGCAAGATGACAGTGAATCCAGATCCATCTGCATGGGACTTCAGGCCAAAGGACAAGATCTGACATTTGTCAGCAAGGATAATAGTTAAATTCAACGATTTTGCCATGGCCTTAGAGATGGAGTCGGCTACCAAAACGAATCGGTCAAAAACCCATGAACCCAAAAGAGAAAAGGAGAAGTTACAGACATGAAAAGCAAGCAAGCAATGACGAAATTAGAGAACGGCCGCCGAAATATGTCCTTTCAAACAATAAAAAAAAGGATAATTTTGCAAAACTTATAAAATTAAGAGGAAGAATCCTATACTGTTATTACGAACGATTGAATTAAGAGCCTACAAATCCTAGGAGGAGAGAGCAGCTAGATAACGATGAGAGAAAAATTTTAGCAGTCTAGGCGACGAGAGGAGAAAATTAACATTTAATTTTTTTTAAAATTACTTCTTATTAATCAGATTTTAAAAGCAACTCTGTTTTTTTATAAAAAAAATAAAAAAATAATAAATATTTTTTTTGAATTCATTAAATATATTTTGCTTCTTATTTTACTTATAAAATAAGTAAAATAATTGAATATTTCTAAACTGGGATTTAATCCTCGATTCATATTACAGTATAATTGAATATCATAATTCTACCCGATTAATGTGATGGCCAAATGATATTATTTTAAAATAATATATTTACATTAATTTAAAATTATTTATGAGTATTTGTAAATTCATTTAAATTTATAATTTTAAAAATAATTATATTTTAAAAATAATCATAATTTATCAAACTAAATATTTATTTTTCTGAAAAATACTTCTAATCAAAATCAATTTTTCAGTAAACTAGCTAACACGTGTATCCAATGTAATCCTATTATATCGAGAAGCACAATCAATGTTTTCATCTATAAATGCTCTTGAAAACCATATAAATTCATTAATTTAGGATGACGGCCCAGCCAAAGTGGCTTGGGCTCGAGGGGTGAACTTGAGCCGATAGAATTAATATTATCTTATAGAAAAGTCTATTTGCAAGTATATCATATAGAAAATTTGTGTAGAAATACTTTTTCTGTCGTTGGATTGGTACGAATAAATTTTTTTTAAAAAACAATAATATCAATCCAACAGTAATGAAGATGTTCTTGCGCGAATTACCTACTTAATTTACCTGTACGTAACATTACTCTTATCTTTATAACTCAAAATCTAGCATGATTGAATAAATTTTCGGGAAATAACTTACTATGTTTATGCTTTTATGCGTGTGCATGTTGTCCTTTTATAAGACGCTTAGTTAAGAGGTGATGAAACTCCTCTCTCGATTCGTCTCGAATTTCATCAGATCTGAGGATGTAAGACACATGATAACACAATTACCAACTCAATTACGTGTTGAGAATGCCACCATACTATAGAAAGGATAAACAACAATGAGCACAATGTCACAAATAGGAGCACCAATGAGTAATGATGTTGAGGTAACACAATTGCATCGCAGGTAACACAAAACAGTATCGTGAGGCTGCCGCGACCATGAGATCAACAAAAGAAATTCACTAAAAACTCGCACAAATGCACTCTCATGCGACTAGAACGGGATATCTTGCGCCATTGTGAACCCATGTCTTTGCTAGTTGAATTGCTTTATGGGGCAGAACTTTAATCTAGCGCCTTGGAGTTCTTGTCAAATTACTAATTATAGCCAATGTGCTCACACAAATCAATCCCACAATCTATTAATTAGATGTTCATTATATTAAATCATAAACAAATCAAATACTATAAACTCAGATAATTAAGCTCATCATTTTAATTATTTTCTAAGAGCACTAGTAGTAGATTCTCTATATAAATTTGTTTTCTTTTATTTGAGAAAAAATCATAAAATCATTATCACATTTAAATTTTTTCATAGAGTTTACATAGTGTTTTACTCCATATAATTATTAAATTAAATATAAAAAATTATCACTTATCATCTTCACATTTCTCATAAAATTCACTTTTATTTTATATTAAATTATAAAAAAAAAAAAAAAAAAAAAAAAAAAAAAAAAAAAAAAAATAAAAAAAAAAAAAAAAAAAATAAAAAAAAAAAAAAAAAAAAAAAAAAAAAAAAAAAAAAAAAAAAAAAAAAAAAAAAAAAAAAAAAAAAAAAAAAAAAAAAAATTAAAATTCAAAAAAAAACCCAAAAAATATAAAAAAAAAAAAAAAAAAAAAAAAAAAAAAAAAAAAAAAAAAAAAAAAAAAAAAAAAAAAAAAAAAAAAAAAAAAAAAAAAAAAACAAAAAAAAACCAAAAAAAAAAAAAAAAAAAAAAAAAAAAAAAAAAAAAAAAAAAAAAAAAAAAAAAAAAAAAAAAAAAAAAAAAAAAAAAAAAAAAAAAAAAAAATAAAAAAAAAAAAAAAAAAAAAAAAACAAAAAAAAAACCACAAAACACCCCACAACCCCACAAACAAAAAAAAAAAACAAAAAAAAAAAAAAAAAAAAAAAAAAAAAAAAAAAAAAAAAAAAAAAAAAATTTAGAATAAATTATTTTTATAATGTGGTTATGGACTTACCAACGCTCCACCATATAGCACTTAGCCAAAATGCTTAAGATTGGCAAAAAATTTCAAGACTTTCAAGTATTTATATATGATAAGCTACTTATTATAAAAATATAACAAAATGACAAAAATGAAGAACAACATGCTAAAATAAACATCATATAATGACTTAGATTTCTAGATATAAAAATGACTTAACTAGAATTATCTCTCGTTAAACAAGTATGTTATATAATGCTAACAAATTCATATCTATGACATGTCTTTCAAAAATATCTAGACACAAACCTTTAGTGAGTGAGTGTACAATCATTTTATTTATACTCATATGATTTACCGAAATATCTTCACTTTAAGCTTTATTTTTAATATTGATAAATTTCACTGTCATTTTGTTTCACCACTAAAATCTTATGATTGTTGATAAACATTATAGCAATTTGGTTATCATAATATATAGAACTGAAATGGAGTATCCACACAAATAAAATACTGTCAAGTTATATAAAATTTCATAAGAAAACAACTATGTCAATTACCCAAACATTAAAAATAAACTCATTATACAAAGTTAAAGAAGCTAATAACTTTTGCTTTTCACTCTTTTGCAAAATTGTACCACTGCAAAGCATAAAACATAATCAATGGTTAACATTCTCTCATTTAGACAACCCACACAATCATAATATAAAGACTCAATAAGTTTTAGATTTTTAACACATCTATGTGTCAACATATAGCCTTTTGTTCTTTTTAAATACTTTAACACCTTCTTATTGACAACACAACAATAATGTATTGGGTTAACCTGATATTATCAAAGAACTCTCACTCATGGTTCAAAAATACGTATAGAGGCGCCGCCTCTGTACAGCACCTCGGCGCCTTGGCAGCCAGCCGTATAGAGGCGGGCGCTCTGAGCCGGCGAACGAGCAGCGTCCGTTCGGGGCGGGTGAGGCGGCCGCCTTACCGTCGGTACACCCGCCTCACAGACGGTACAAGATGAGGCGGTCGAGTCTTTTTTAAAAAGAAAAAAATAAGGTATAAAATCGTATCGTCTCGCACCCTCGCATAGACGCTACCCTTGCCAACGATCACTGCGATCGTCATTGACGATTTGTCGCCCAACGCCTTAACTGACGATGACAACACTCCTTCTCTGTCAACGATGCAGTTGCTACTCTCACCCGACGACGACGATCCTTCTCCATCGCCTCGCCCGACGCCTCGTCTCGTCTCGCCTGATGCCTCATCTTCACCAGCGGCTGTCGCTCCTTCTCGCCCGACGCCATCGACAATCTGTCGCCAGTTGTCGCTCGTCTGTGAGTATATAAATACATAATTATATATTTTATCTATTTATTTTTCTTAAATTAATATTTCATTATATATTTGTTTTAATATAATAATGAACCAGAGACGAATAAGTAAAGTTAATAATTTAATATTATTAATAATATTTAATAATTCTAATCTAATGAGTAAAATTCAAGTAATATTTAATAATTAAATGAAACAATTTGATTATATTTAAAATATTATATATATTATTATATTGATGTTATTTTTAATTATTTTGGTGTAAAAAAAGGAAAATACATCTTGATTGAATCAAAAGATGAACTAGAGACGAATGACCTGTTTAGTAAAGAACCATTTTGGGATCTAAAATTTCAATGAAGATTAAAGTGTCTATTCGAGACCTTCATTTATTTTGTTTTATTGAATATTTGAAATTACTATAAAGACTTAATTTTGTATTTTTAGTTTGATTTTATAATGTGTGTAAGACTATTATGATTATAAAACTAATATATTTCTATAAAAGGTGTGGAATTTTTTTTAGTTTTAGTATGATAATATTTTTAGCAGAAATTTTGTTCTTTAATGTTGAGGCGTCCGCCTCGACCGTACTGAGGTGCCTGTATATCCGTACAGCCATCGACCGTACCGTTTTCGCCTCACATATTCTTGAACTTTGCTCTCACTAAATAAGCAATGTATGACTTAATGTGTATTCGAACATATATGAGGCTCCCAACTATATTGATATATTGTATTTTTCTTATAATATCCTTATCAACAACAACCTAGGGGCACCGTTCAAGAGTCAGATTATCACCCTTAGTAGTGGGAATATTACTAGATTTTCAGTCCAGTATACTAAATGAGCCAGTATATAACTCATATAAATTTTTTATGATAGGCTTAATAATTGATAAGAAAAATCGTTATAAATCCATAATATGTTTCATGTTAAACAATGAAAAAAGCATGGCTATAGTGTCATTCAACATATTTATATCACTACTTGTGAATCATATGTCATCAATATATAAACCAATAAATATAAATTTCTTCCCACTAACCTTTGTCAAATTACCTTTTATCTATATTGGATATATACATGTACATTTTGATTTTATTTATACATATTATATATTTATACATGCACCTATATAAGTTAATAAGCAATAGTGGTCAATGCACAAACAACATCCCAACCAACTCTCCCAGTTTATACAAAATTATTTGGTGCACTTACACTTTCAAAACGATATGTAATGAAATTATCTAAACAACGCACTAGATTGCATTAGATTCAGTGATAATTTGAAAAAGTCATAAATAGAACAGTTTTAGTCAATAAAATGTCAAAGGCAACCTTAGTCAATGTTGGTCAAAGTTTGATTAGGTCAATGCTCCAAATATGCTCTTAGTCCACTTTTTTTTTAAATTCTGGCCGTTATTTTAACACCGCCTATGTGTGTGTGTGCAGTCTTTATATACATTTGTATGTGTGTGTGTGTGTAGATATATATATATATATATATATATATATATATATATATATATAAAGTTACTGTATCATATATAGTAACCTGGGTAAAAAAAAGGTGTGATTAACACTGTAAAGACTCGTATTTGGGTAGTCTTGAGAGATAGTCATTCTATAGGAATGTAACTATTTGGATGGTAGTTGTTAGGGGGGTTTTTCTAACACATTTTAGTGTCAAATGAAGGAGATTTTATGATAAAAGATCACATCTTTAACTTCATTTTGATGAATTTGAATGATTAATGAACTAACCCCCTAACATAGCATTAGTAGATCCTTTGTGGTGTTTTTGTTGTCTTTGAATGGAAAACAGGCCAAGTACAAGGTCCAAAGAAAGAATGAAGGAGCAAGGAATAATCGGATCTGGTCATTTCAAATGTGAAATGACCAAAAAGAAAATGACGGGACCAATTGAGTTAACCGAAGCTCCCGAGAGCTTGATCATTTGAAACGGTCATTTGAAATTGAGTTGACCAAATGAATTGATCCGGGCTTGCGACAATGTATTCTGGCGATCAACGAACCTCATAGATGTCACGTGTACGCTCGTAATCCTTCATTAAAGGATCCGACGTTGCTCCATCAACCTTTTTGAGAGGGAAACGAGTTTGAATTAATGGAGGGAATAGTTTAACGGTAGGGGATGCGGTTATATGAATTGTAAGACAAAAAGGGATTTTTCATGTAATTTGGGGGATCGTTCATTCCGGGGGAGAGAGAAGTGTATTGGGTTTCATAGTAAGAACAATGGTTTTCTTATTTCTATGGTAGCTTGAAGTTCCATGGGAGGAGGATGGATTTGATGTAAGTTTTTTAATTCCTTTTTCTTTTGGCTAGTTAATTTGAAATTCCCTGTTATGTTTATCAAGTCTTTTTGAGTTAGCATGTGAGATTTAAGTTCGGCCACCTTAAATTTTGTAAAAGGTTAATCAATTATGGATCGAAAGAAGACATTGATAACCTGGATAGTTAAGAGACTTGACTTGCTAAGATTATAATTTGCGAAAGCTGATAATCTTGCTTGTAACCTAGTTAGGGTTGGTGTGATGCCAATCTACACTCAAACAACTTAAGCACATAATGGGTCGCCCGTCCCCAAGCTAGGGTATACACACGGCTAGATCACTCGAAAGAGGCTAGTACATGAAATGTGTTGGTTTTTAAACAAAAATGGGAAGTTTGAATTAATATGCCTTAAGAACAAGAGATTAATTAATTACATTGAGTTGACATCCAAATCCCTATTTTTTTCCATAAGAACAATTATATTGCTTTGTTTATTTAAATTACAACATTCAAATTGTAATGATACAAAACCAACTTTAAATACATCATGGATTTACAAATGAGCTTTTTACTTGATCACTTTCCTTGTGGGTTCGACATCCGGACTTTGAGTCCACTTTATTACTTGTAACGATCCGTACGCTTTCGGAATTGCTAACAAGTTTTTGGCGCCGTTGCGGGGAAAGTAACAAAGTTGAAAGTACATTTTGTGATCGAGTGTGGAAGTATACTTATTGTAATTACCAAACTCCGTGTGCGGTATTATGCTAGGTATGTGTTCATTGTTGTTTTTACAGTGCGAATGAATGAGCAAGCGTTCATCAACGTTTGAAGATTTGTTTGATCCCCGAGCCGGAACGTACATTCTTTGCTAGATTGAGAAAGCAAAGGAGTGTACAATCAAGCAAGCATTGAAGAAGAATCAAATTTTGTTTCCGGATTTTGGAGTAATCCAGAGTTTGATTTAGAATTTGTTGTGGGAACAAGAAAGTGTTGAATCGTGTTCGGCTATGGAAGAACAATAACAAGAAGAAGGGAAGATAATGGGTCGATCTCAGGCCGGTTAGGGAGCATCATACTCCTGACGTTTCGATATTAGAAATCCTATCTATCCACCACCTCTCTTGAGAGAAAACTTTGAGTTTTCTCCATGACTCATTAATTTAGTAGTGCAACGGTTTGGGGGGACACCTTTGGAAGATCCTCACCACCATTTAGCCAGATTTGTGCAGATATGCAGAACAATGAGAAGACAAGGAGTGTCGGAGGATTTTATCAGATTGGAATTATTCCCTTGGTCTTTAAAAGAGGATGCTTTGATCTGGTTCAATTCTTTTTCAGAGGGACATTTCACCGGATGGGCGATTGTGCCCAAGAATTTCTCACTAAATATTTCCCAAGAGGAAGAACGTGAAGTTGAGAAACAACATCACCGCTTTTACCAAACCATTGGAGAAACACTTGGTAAGCATGGAATAGATTCGGGGAATTGCAGAGAAAATGTCCCAATCATGGCTTAAAGATTGGTTACTTATTGAAGTGTTTTATGGAGGCCTTACAGTGAGGAGCAATACATGGTAAATCTTGCAACAGAGGTGCTCTAACGACCAAGACCTGAAGAAGCTAAAGAGATTATGAGGAAATGATAAAAGAGCAAGCTCAGTGGCCCTCTAGGAGAGTAGCTATGAAGAAACCTGGTTTAATCGAGGTAGATAATTCGACAATGTTGAATGCTAAGTTGGAAGCTCGACAAAACGTGGAAAAGTTAAATGTTCGAGAGAGTAGCAAAGGTTAACTCGCTTGCCAAGAATGTGGGGGCATCACATTCCGAATGAGTGTCCACTAAAGGCATATGAAGAGACGTGGAAGGATATTCACTAATATGAATGAGGAAGTTAATTACATACCTAACCAAAACAAACAGAATAATCCATTTTCCAATACCTACAACCTGGATGGAGGAATCATCCAATTTTTCATGGGGAGGACGAATAATTAGCGAGTAATCAAGGTGGAAATAATGCAAATCAAGTGCCGAATAATCGAACAATCAGCAATTCAATAGCGGTTCCAACCTAAAAGCAAGGAGCCGGATATGGTGAGAAAAGGAAGGCCGATTGGGAATGTGCAATTGAGAAGATGGCAGCACAGCGAACGGAGATTGAATAAGATTGAAGCGATATTGGTACCGATTTGAGAATTGACTCATAACAAGAAGTTAGAGACTCAAATTGCACAAATAGCAAACGCTCTTACTATTAGAACCCAGGAGAGCTTCCTAGTAAGACCGAGCCAAACCCAAAGGAATATGTGCGGTTCGTTATGCTAAGAAGTGGAAGAGAGTTACCAGAGAAGGAAGTTCCTCAAGTGGAGGAAACAACCCATGTCAGAAGGATGAAGGTGAACCTAAATCGAGGAGGAAAGAGAAGAAAAGAAGAGGAACATCCCGGAGTTCCTAAGGTGGTGAAGAATTATGCTCCACCAATACCCTTCCCTCAAAGATTGAGACAAAGAAAGAAAGATGAACAATACAAAAGATTCATTGAACATCTTAAGAATTAAAGCTTACCATTCCATTTTTGGAAGCATTGGCTCAAATGCTTTCCTACTCCAAGATGTTGAAAGAGATGTTGAGTAACAAAAAGAAAATTGAAGAGAATGGAACAATTGCACTTACAGAGGAGTGTAGTGCAATTATTCAGAGAAAACTACCTCGGAAGATGGGAGACCCAGGAAGTTTTTCTATACCTTGACTATAGGGAATGTTACTTTTGATTGCACTTCTCTGTGACTTGGGAGCTAGTGTGAGTTTGATTCCATCTTCGGTATGTAGCAAGCTAGGTCTTGGAAAATTGCAGCCCACATCAGTGACCTTGCAACTTGTCGACAAATCTATTAAGTATCACTGGCATTATAGAGAATGCACCGTTACAAATTCGGAATTTTATTGTCCCAATTGATTTGATAGCTTTGGATATGGAAGAAGATGGTTCTTTACCACTTATTCTTGGCGACCATTTTTAACAACAGCGGGGGCAACATAGATGTCAAAGGTGGGAAATTAGAATTACACATTGGTGAAGACAAAGTGGAGTTCAACTTATATAAGAGTATGAAGAATCCTCGGGAAGTTGAACATGAACAAGGTTGTTTTGTGGAGATGTTAAATCCGCAATTGAAGATCATGCTAAGGGATTTCATGATCCCTTAGGGTTATGTTTGGAGAATGTTTTGTCAACTGTTAATGAAGACATTTTTAGAGGTGAGAAATGCTTTAGAGGCCACACCAGTCATTCATTTTCAATCAAAGAAAGGATTTGAAGATATTGGAAGAAATTCTAAACCAAGTCCCATCGATGAAAAGGCACCAAAGGTTGAGTTAAGATTTACCAAGACATCTAAAGTATATATTCTTGGGAGAAGAATGTGAGTGGCCTGTTATTGTAGCAGTGAGCTACAAGGAGAACAATTAGATCGATTGTTGACGTTTTAAGAAGAGGAAAATGCCATTGGGTGGACAATGGCAGATATAAAAGGAATTAGTCCTTCCATGTGTATACCAGAATCTTCTTAGAGGACAAGAGTAAAAATAGCATTGAGCATCGAGAAGGTTAAACCCAAACATGAAGGAAGTAGTAAGAGTCAGGTTCTAAGCTTCTTGATCTGGTATTATATACTCTATCTCGGATAGCCCATGGGTGAGTCCCGTGCGATTATCCCTAAGAAAGGAGGAATGACCGTGGTCAAGAATCGAGAATGAATTAATCTCTACTAAACGTCACCGGATGGAGAGTTTGCATAGATTATCGCAAACTCAATGCAAACACAAGAAAAGATCATTTTCCTTTGCCACACATTGATCAAATGTTGGAAAGATTGGCCGGGCACAATTATTATTGTTTTCTTGATGGATATTCGGGTATAATCAAATACCCATGCCTGGAAGATCAAGACAAAACTACTTTCACATGCCCTTATGGAACTTTTGCTTATAGGAGGATGCCTTTTGGATTATGCAATGCTCCCGCTACATTCAACGTTGCATGATGGCTATCTTTTCGAGTTTGTGAGAAGACAATTGAAATCTTTATGGATGACTTCTCTGTTTTTGGTTTTTCATATGATGATTGTTTAAATAATTTATCTCAGATTTTGCAGAGATGTGAAGAGACCAATCTTATTCTTAATTGGGAAAAATGTCATTTCATGGTACAAGAAGGCATTGTCTTGGGACATAAAGTGTCCAACAAGGGAATAGAGGTAGATCGTGCAAAGATTCTTCGCTATAAAATCCATGCCACCACCCACAAATGTCAAAGGGTTCGAGTTTTTTGGGGCATGCAGGATTTTATAGAAGGTTCATAAAGGATTTTTCAAAAATCTCTAAACCTCTATGTTCCTTGTTAGTGAAGGATGTGGCATTTGAATTTTCTGCTGAGTGTCAAACAGCTTTTAAGCAACTCAAGGAGGCTCTTATTTCTGCCCCTATCATTATATCTCCTGATTGGAATTTGCCATTTGAATTAATGTGTGACGCAAGTGACACAGTTATATGAGTTGTCTTAGGGCAAAGAAAGGAGAAGAAGGTGCATGTAATTGCTTATGCAAGCAAATTGTTGAATGATGCTCAGATCAACTATGCCACAACTGAAAAGGAATTACTTGCAATTGTTTATGCCTTTGATAAATTCGAAGTTACCTTTTTGGGATCTCACGCAGTTGTTTTCACAGATCATGCGTCTATTAAATACTTGATCACCAAGAAGGAATCAAAACCTCGTCGATTCGTTGGGTGTTATTATTGCAAGAATTTGATTTCACAATCAAGGATAAGCGGGAGCAAAAAATGTTGTGGCAGATCATTTGTCAAGATTAGAAGGAGTTGAAAAGAATTTTGATGAAGTTTTACCTATAGCTGAAGATTTTCCAGATGAAAAATTATTTGTTGTGCAGAACTCACTCCTTGGTATGCAGATTTGGTAAACTATATTGTAGGGGGAGTTTTCCCTTATAAATTCTCATACAACAAAAGAAGAAATTTTTATCGAAGTGAGGAGTTACATTTGGGAGAAACCTCGTTATTCAAGATTTGTCTTGATGGTTTGATAAGAAGGTGTGTTCCAGAAGATGAGATGACCAATATTTTGAATCATTGCCACACTAGGGATGTGGAGGTATATGGGACCATTAAAAATGACAAAGGTCCTTAAGCGAGGTTTCTTTTGGCCTATACTATTTCATGATACAAGGAGTTTTGTTCAAGCTTGTGAGCAATGCCAAAAATCCGGATTCTAACAAGAAGAGATGAAATGCCCCGACAAAGTTTTTAAGTGGAGCCGTTTGATGTTTGGGGAATAGATTTTATGGGTCCTTTTCCGTCATCTTACAAGAATCGGATATCTAGTGGCATTGATTATGTGTCAAAGTGGGTGGAAGCCATAGCCACCCAAACCAATGATTCAAGAGTGGTATCAAGTTTCTTAAGAAGAATATTTTTACCAGATTTGGAGTACCCAGGCATTAGTAGTGATGGGAAGCCATTTTTGTAATAAGTTTATTGAAAAGTTGTTGAAAAAGTATGGAGTTCATCATGAATCACTACTCCATATCATCCTCAAGCCAATGGACAAGTTGAAATTTCAAACGAGAAATTAAGAGGATCCTTGAGAGAACAATCAACTTGTCAGGAAGGAATGGGCTAACAAATTGGATGATGCATTGTGGGCATATAAGACGCCTTTCAAAACTCCATTGGGTACATCACCGTTCAAATTGGTTTTTGGAAAAACATGCCACTTACCTGTAGAACTAGAGCATAAGGCCTATTGGGCCACACACTTTTTAAATTTTGATGCTCAAAAATCAGAGGAGTCCAGACTTATGCAATTAAATGAGATTGAGGAATTTAGATCGAATGCATATGAAAATGCAAAAATCTACAAGGAGAAGACTAAGAGATGGCATGATAAACATCTTCATCCTAAGCAGTTTATAAAGGTCGAAGGTTTTGTTGTATAATTCTAGACCGAAACTTTTTCTTGGAAAACTCAAGAGTAAATGGTCCGGACCTTTTGTGGTTAAAAAGTTTTTGAAAAGGGAGGAGTACTTATTAACAGGATAATTCTCCAGGCGTTCCCTGTTAATGGACATAGGTTGAAGGTTTTTGTTGAGCTCAGGGAGTAAAGGAGGTTCTTTACCTTGCTCCATTTCCAAATTAATCAAGGAAGAATGTCAAGCTACCGACATTAAATGCAGCGCTTCCGGGAGGCAACCCGAGTTATTTGTGATTATTTGATTGTTTGTTTGAGTTTATTGATATTCGGATAGAGAATCCAAGCATCGTTGCGGTTGAAGGAGGTTAATTCTGCGTTTTGGACCGAAACCGGTAATTTTTAGTGAAGTGGTCATTTGAAATTTAAAATGACCAAATTGAAATGACAGCCCATTTGAAATGACTAAGGTGTCCCGAAGGCTCGGTAATTAAAAATTGAGTTGACAAATCGATTGACTAAGGACACTCATTTAAAAACGAAGGTCAATATTTAAGCCGAACTTCCTTTTGCACGAAATCTACCACTCACTCCTCCGGTTCGCGAATCTCGCTCGGCTCCCTTATCTCTTAAAGGTTTGTTGATTGATTACCTCCAACCAAGTTAACACTCGCTCGTTTTCTTGCGACGGTTCACATGGTGAAATCAAGGCGGTTGTCGGAGAGGTGACGCCGGGATCGGTGTTTCCATGGGAACTCTTGAATAACCCTAGAATCTCATGGGCGCCGAAATGCGAGAATACTTGAAGGGCGAACTTGCACAAGGTATGTGGCATCCTTGCCCTCTGTTGATGGAGTTTGCAGAAAATTTTTATAATAATCGAAAACAAAGGAGAATCGCATGATATGTACGGTAGGGGGAAAGAAGGTAGTAATTTCTACTGTCAATATTCGAAAAACCTTCAATTTTACAGAGCAAATGTCGCTCTTTACCCGACCTAACTAAAGAGGAATTTAGTGAAGTACTTGACTACTCCAAACCCAAGGGGAATGAGAAGAATATCATAAGAAAACGGGGTTTCGGGTATTTAAGGTTTTTGGCTTTTCTCTTTGGTTGGTGCATATTTTCTCGGATGCTAGGAATTGATGCGATCCTGTTGCACATTTACAATGCATGTATAGCATCAAGCGCGAATTATCCATAGACAGGCGAAATGATATTTCAAAAGTGGAAGAAGTCGTGGATAAGAGGGAATTTGTGCGAATTTTAACAAAAGTGGTGCAACATTGTTATCCTAGTATATATAAGCTATCTGCTAAGACTCCTTACCCAAACAATTTGATTATAAAATGTATCACCGAGGAAGGACTATAGCCGTTAAATTGGTGGGGCCTGTGTTTCATAGAGCAAAGCAAATATCTCTTGTAAAAGATGGTTCGACTCTCTCCCACTTCGATTTCTTAAGCAGGAAGAGAATCGAAAAGGAAAATATACGTAAACCTGAGAAATATGAATCTTCGAGGAAGATGAAGAAAGCGATGTACGAAGTTCAGCGAGGAATCGCCTTTACTTAAGCTTCAAGGAGATGTAAAGGTCTTATGAGAGCCACATGAAACAAATTGCGGAATTGTTGGAAAAAGTGCAACAAAGGAAGAAGAAATCAACAAAAGCCCAACCTGAATCGAGAAGGAGTAAAAGAAATGCGAGGAAGAAGTAGCTTCCACTCATGTGGCTACACCGGAACCAACAGTAAAAGCGAAATCAAGAAGATGAGGTAGAGAGATCCTTCTCCTCTAACAATACAACTTTTCCACCATTTGAGATAGAGAGCGGTTTGCATCCTGCAGTCTTTGTTGAAACGCCCAAAGAAAACTAGAGCCCTAACAAGAAGAGTCCAACAAGAGCTCAAAAGAAAAATAGAACCGAGCTATCATTAGATTTGCTTACAACTCCTCTATGGTCATTGTTTGACATACTTATCCCTCTAGGGCTGGAAACAATTGAATCAGAGAGAGATATTTCCAGTTTAGAGATTCTAATCAAGAACTTTATAACAACGGGCATTTGAACATTTCCGGCGAGGGACTTGAGGAGAATTGTTGGTGTTCGAAATTGGATTGAGTCACCTGATTTGGGCAATTTCATTTTTTGCCTTAAGAGATCTTATAAGGAAGGAACCAGAGATTTTTAAACATGGTAAGGACTATGAGTATTTCCCTTGCTTGCAAATTCTTCTCCCCTTTTAAGCCGCAGGCGTTGGTCGCTATATGATAGGGAGTGAAGAAGGTTTCCGACCGTGGGTAGATTTAAAAAGCTGTTTTGATCCCCATTCACATCTCAAATCATTATATCCCTTGAAGTATACAATGGGGAATCGTGTTATCCATGTATATGATTCCTTAGGAGCAAATAATGCGAGATTAAAAGAGTTAGCACCTAGGGTTGGAGAATCTTTTGCATCGGCTATGAAGATAGCTCAAATATATACTCATTTTGGCATGGAGAAACTAGAGGAACAATTGTCCTATTAATCCAATCATCACCTGCCAAGTTGACAATTCAAGTCGTGGGTCTTTTGTTTGTTATTATTTGACATTCATGCAAGAACATGGAGGAAAATGGGATGCACCAAATTAAACCCGATTTCGTACTAGCCCTTCGTGAATTGATGGCTCAAATGATGTATTATTTTAGTGAGCCAGCCTCTCCTCGTAAGAAAAAGAAGAAGAAGGTTTGAACATTTCCCTTTCGGGTTTGTATGTTTTTGTTTTTGTGAATATGCAAAACTCCAAGTTTGGAGTTGTTTGTGAAGATGCAATGGAATTAATGATGATATGCATTGTTCATATATGAGATTTGGTTATATTGTGAAAGGAGTTGCATGATCAAAAGATGAATTCATGAGGAAATTTTTTTGAAATGTTTATATATAACATGTTTAAGAATGAAATACTTTTGAAACCAATGGTCACTCATTAATCCCATGCATGAAACTCATGTACTTGGAATGATATTATCATGTGTTTGAACAAAGACTTGGATCCATAATGAATTGACAACTTTTGAATAAATAACTTGATTCCTTGAATGAGTGAGAACATAACTTTATTGAGAGCTATATATTTTGATGAGTATTCACTTCATGGAAATTAAACTTCAATAAGTCCTTCTATAGTTGTACATTGGTGATTGGATAGTTGGAATGGTGGAGTTGGAGTCATAACCCACTTGTTTAGAATAAGTATAATGTTCTAAGTTGTATAAAGTGTGGTATAAAGTGTGTATACTTAAAAAAAGAGAGAAGGTTATGAACTGTGGAGATATATAATCCATCAAGGAAAACTTTGTAAGGTTATATAGACTACCGAAGCATAAGCCTTGAAAAAAAAAAAAAGAAGGTTATGGACTGTGGAGATGTATAATCCATCAAGGAAACACTTGTAAGGTTATATGGACTATTGCAAGCATAATCCTTTAAAAAAAAGTATTACAGGTTGTATATTTTCAAAGTGCATTGTCATAGAACTTTCTTGTACGTTAAAAATAGATAAGAAGTGTGTTGGGCATTGTTACTTTTACCATCATTGTGGTCTATGACAAAAACTAATTGGGTAATGAATGATGGTTGAATCACCAAAAAGGATTAGGAAGACACTTGTTTTAGTTTTAATTCCATGAAAGATTGAGAGAGAGTGAAGTGACATTACCCTATGAGTGAGGTTGCTTTGCTCATTGTGAGATTACAGGAATTAGGAAATTTGTTTGAATGTTGGTGGTTAATTGCTTCTAGTCTTACGTAAAGAGAACATATGATTGTTGGATGAGAATACAAAACTTCATACATGATATTAAGAGTTAAACCATATGTTTTATGGATGTTTTTATTCTTTCACATGCTCTTATATCAATTCATTGTCTTACTTTTTGCTTATGCCTCATAATTTAATTGCCTCGGGACGAGCAAGTTTAAGTTTGGAGTTGTTGTTAGGGGGTTTTTTTAACACATTTTAGTGTCAAATGAAGAAGATTTTATGATAAAAGATCACATCTTTAACTTCATTTTGATGAATTTGAATGATTAATGAACTAACCCCTAACATAGCATTAGTGATCCTTTGTGGTGTTTTTGTTGTCTTTGAATGGAAAACAGGCCAAGTACAAGGTCCAAAGAAAGAATGAAGGAGCAAGGAATAATCGCACCTGGTCATTTCAAATGTGAAATGACCAAAAAGAAATGACGGACCAATTGAGTTAACCGAAGCTCGAGAGCTTGATCATTTGAAACGGTCATTTGAAATTGAGTTGACCAAATGAATTGATCAAGCGTTTTCGCACAATGTATTCTCATTGATCAACGAATCCTCATGATGTCACGTGTACGACTGTAATCCTTATTAAAGGATCCGACGTTGCTCCATCAACCTTTTTGAGAGGGAAACGAGTTTGAATTAATGGAGGGAATAGTTTAACGGTTAGGGGATCGGTTATGCACTGAATTGTAAGACAAAAAGGGATTTTTCATGTAATTTGGGGGATCGTTCATTCCGGGAGAGAGAGAAGTGTATTGGGTCTCATAGTAAGAACAATGGTTTTCTTATTTGCTATGGTAGCTTGAAGTTCCATGGGAGGAGGATGGATTTGATGTAAGTTTTTAATTCCTTTTCTTTTGGCTAGTTAATTTGAAATTCCCTGTTATGTTTATCAAGTCTTTTGAGTTAGCATGTGAGATTTAAGTTCGCCACCTTAAATTTTGTAAAAGGGTAAATCAATTATGGATCGAAAGAAGACATTGATAACCGGATAGTTAAGAGACTTGACTTGCTAAGATTATAATTTGCGAAAGCGGTAATCTTGCTTGTAACCTAGTTAGGGTTGGTGTGATGCCAATCTACACTCAAACAACTTAAGCACATAATGGGTTGCCCGTCCCCCAAGCTAGGGTATACACACGGCTAGATCACTCGAAAGAGGCTAGTACATGCAAATGTGTTGGGTTTTAAACAAAAAGGGGAAGTTTGAATTAATATGCCTTAAGAACAAGAGATTAATTAATTACATTGAGTTGACATCCAAATCCCTATTTTTTTTCCATAAGAACAATTATATTGCTTTGTTTATTTAAATTACAACATTCAAATTGCTAATGATACAAAACCAACTTTAAATACATCATGGATTTACAAAATGAGCTTTTTACTTGATCACTTTCCTTGTGGGTTCGACATCCGGACTTTGAGTCCACTTTATTACTTGTAACAATCCGTACGCTTGCGGAATTGCTAACAGTAGTGTAGTCGTCGATGTGAGCATTTTGACTGTACTTGGGCCCGATTCCGAGTCGGGGGCCTGTTTGACCCGATTGTTGACTTTTTGGGGTTTATTGGTTAATTTTGCGTTTGAGCGGTCATTTGCATGTGATAATATCAGTCTAGTGTTGTGCTCGTCATTTCGAGCATTTTGACTGTAATTTGACTCAATTTGGAGTTCGGGACCTTGGAGATCAATTATTGACTAGGTCAGTTATTGGTCAATGACTGGCAGAAATATAAATAGCAGAAAAAAAAAGAAAAAAGAAGAAGATTTCATTTATGTTTCACGTTTGTGCGTTTGAGGGAGAGAGCTTGAGAGAGCTTGGAGGCCTTGGTGATTTGGGGCGATTTGGTTCATGGAGCTCAAAGATTCACTTCAAGTAGGTGTCCTTGAACTTCTTATCTCTCTCTTGTTTTAGATTTGCATGAATTTATCATGATTTATGAAATTGAGCATGAACTCTAGAATTTGGGGAAATCAAATTTTGGGTTAGATCTAATGGTTTAGCATAAGATTTGTGGTTAAGAACTGTTTTATATCATTGTGGATATATATTTTTGTGATTTTGGGGTTGATTAACTGTGTTTTTCATGAGGGTTGATAAGTTAACCATGGAAATCTGGGTTTAGATCTAGATGTCTGGAAATCTAGATTTTTATACGTGTTTCTGTTGTTCCTGTGCGATTTAGAGGCGTTCTGGACGCATTTTGAGGTAGATATCGTAGTTTGTTGCGAAACAGGGGTGTTAGTGAGCGTTTGGGAGTTTCTGAGCGCGTTCTAGACGAAGAACAGGCAAAAACGATGATGAACAATACCCTGGGCGCGTTACTGGGTCGAACTAACGAAAATCCGAAGTTCTAGGTTGTAGGGTCGTAGTTCGTAGACCCGTAGTTCGTAGGTTCGTAGTCTGAGGGTCGAAGTTCGTAGCCGAAGGGATGAAGTTCGTTGCCTCATAGGTCGAAGGTCGTAGCCTCGCTTCGAGTCTTCGAGGCGCGCTGTAGCTCCGCACTCGCGCCTAGAGTCGCCGGTTCTGCGCATGAGTGCGCTTCAACAGTGTAATCGGACACCGGACAAAGACCGGATCGGACCTATTTATATCCAAACCTATACCCATCTACACATTTAAGTTTATACTTAAGTTACTATGTAAATAACGAAATACCCTCCATTTGGATTCAAAGAAAAATACTAGAAAAATTAATTCTCACTCTTTCAAAATGTGAAAATTGGGATTTAGTGTAAAATCTCGGAAAAACACAAAAGTTCGTAGAGGTGAATTTTTGAAAAGTGGGGTTAGACATCTCAGAAAAATCCTCAAAAATCAGATTATCTTATTTATGATATGGGAACCCAATGCCGGGACTTTTGATTTCAAGAAAAATAGCTGCTATGGGTACTTCTTTCATAAATCAAGGATTGAAGATTTACTTGTGAAAACTGGCTACAGTTAAAGGAAATGTTGAGAATGACATGTCATACTAATGTTAGTATATTGGTGTGAGGTATTGGGGCATGGACTCCGTGACTTGTTTGAGTTCTCACCTTGATGCACCGATGGTGCTATGTGATTGACGTGGCAGGCATATGCACCGATGGTAGGCCTGTGTGGCGATTGTGGCCGGGCATATTGCGCTGTGGACAGGCTAAGGCCTGAGTTGAGCCGTTGAGCTCATGGAGCTAGGGCTGAGTGCCCTGAGTTGGGATCCCATGGAGGATCGTGGACGAGTTGTCCTGTGTGATCAGGATGAGTCCTGATGTTTGTTTACAGGCTGAGTCCTGATGATTGTGCATACTACACGGTGCACGAGTACACTAAGCATATAGTATAGACTTATATGTGTTGCATGGTGTGGAGTTTTGGGGTCACCTATTGAGCTTGTCGCTCACCCCTACTTGTTTTCAGGTGTGACCTGAGACTAGTGGAGGACCTTCTTCCAGGAGGACGTGCCCATTACTCTAATGTATGATACAGTACTGTATTCTGTATTTTATTATGTGTGATATCCCAGACATGGGTCCGTGGACAGTTGTATTTGCATACTGTATGATGTGATGTATGTATGACTGTTTGACTCATTGTATGCATGATGATATATGGGAAAGTACAGGATTACCCTTGATGTATGACTGTACAGGGTTGCATATTTGAGACAGCACTCGCGGTGTAGTCTCCATTGGTGCTAGTCACCAACCCTTTGACCTATCGAGTGCAGGCAAGGGGAAGTCATGTACCCGGTTCCGGGTTCCCTGGAATTCAGGGGCGTGACAAACACTGATTATATAGTGTGCTAATCATACAATGTAATCTGTGCACAATGTAACTAGATAAAAAGGGAGTTAAAATTTTACTTTGGCTTAAAAAAATAACTTTTCATACAAAGCTCTGATTAACCTTAAATTGGTCTTATTTATTTATATTTGAGTTAGCTATCTTCTAAAATTAAAATCATTTGATTTGGATTATCTATAAGAGAGAAATATGAAGAAAAAGGCCCCACATAGAGATCCATTATAAAACCTATACTCTAGATAGCAACTTCAAAAAATTCATTACTCCTTTGATATTGATTGGATTGAACCTAAATCCATTGCAAATGATAGATACGAAAGTTAACTAATCAATTCAATTGGCCGTATTTGATTTTGTTGACCAATAAGAATGTTATTGATGAAACAATGTAGATTACACCAAATGTTCAACACTGTTAATATAAATTGCAATTTCAAAAAAGTCTTAATATGAGTAGGGAAATGACATGGATATTGCTTCACATGGCCTTTCACAATTCAATGAATTTAAAGTTGACAAGCCTTTGGCCATGTCACATAAACATGGAATGCACACTTACAAAAATAGTACAAGACATGGCCTCCTTTTTTTTATAGCTGATGTTGTTCCCTTTTTGTCCGGCCTGAGTGTGATACTCCATTTGGCTTGAGCCAACTATTGCACAACATTTTACATAGAGGGAGTATAGCCCTACAAGAGTTCCCACGATCATTCCCATGGAAGGGTGAAAATTTGTCATTTTCAGGTAAGGGCAAAAGAGTAAACAAAAAATTAAAAAAATAGAGATTGTGGTCGTAGCTACAACATCTTTAGCCACAAATGTGTATGACAAAACCAAAAAATAAAAAAGCTATTGTTGTAGCCATATCGAAGAAAAGGTCATGGCCTAGCACGCCAGTTGTTGCTAAGTAAACAAAAACAAAAAACAAAAAGCCTAGACCTAGTCGACCACGACACATATCATCTTTAACCTTCGTATTCTTCATTTTCAAATTAGAATTCTTCAATTATTTCCCCTTTGGCCCTGATTGTGTCCTAATTCATAATGTTTAGTTAATTAGGTCAAAGAATTAATTTGTCATGAGATTTAATTTGTATTTCATTCAAAAAATAAGTGGGGATTAAAAAATCACATGATTAGGGTTCTCTCACGTGCATTCATTTTGATGTACCAAACTTCAGACTAATTTTGTCTAGATTAATTCATTAAAAAAATTGAAAAATCATTTGAGGCTATGAGGACACTTTTCCCCAAGTCTTGGGATTTCAATTCTCCTTATTAATTGTTCTTAGTGCATTGGAACAAGAAGAACGGCCAACCTTCAATGGCAACTCCTTGAGATGCCACAATTTTGCAACTTGGAAAAGAAGGAAGTTATATTTATTTTCTAACCTTTCATTGCAAGGGAAGCTTGTTGAAAGAAACCTTCAAAAGGGAGAACTGTGTTTGAAGATTTTGGGTTTTTTATAAATATATAAACTTTCTATCCCTCCTTCACTAGGTTTTTTTTCTTTTCCCTTGTATATAATTTCATGTGAAATTGGTGCACCTTCGAGCTTAATCGTGTATGCTATAATGATGTGATTGTGATGTGATTGATTACCCCTTTTTTATGTTATATTTTGAATAAAGATGGTTAAAAACCAGCAAATAAAATCAGTAAATACTCTGAGATATTATATAACCTTTTTTTTGTTAATGAAGAAATAAACCCCTTGTATGGTCTATCTCCCCATTAACAAAGCAACTGAGAACTAAGGTTCATAATGATGTGGTAATTTGAAAAATCAAAATCTTTTGATCCAACTTTGGTGGTAAATTCATGTATGCTTCCGATCTAAAGTATTTGGGTACATTCTCGATTACTTTTCTCTATTTAAGTAATCTGCTAGGCAAGTAAATATCTTGCAACTAATTTAATTTAATTCATACACAGCTAACATCAACTTTATCAACTTAATCCTATGAGCTTGACTTTTGTTAATAAGGTTAAATTCATATGTTTTAATTAAACCATACACTTTATTATTCATTATCTAAGCAAACATCTTATAATGTCAATTTTCATGAACTAAACAACTTAATTTATTGTCGAATGCCTCTATAGCTCACACTTTGTAAATAATAAAAGAAAACAATTATTGATGAGAGGTGTTCTTTAAGAAAACCATATACACAAACGATAAAGTGTTGAGCTTTAGGAAAATATTGCTTTAAATTTGTCCTTTAAATATTTTTAGCTACCTAAGGAAGTCTAATATAGGTAATAAAGAGCAATGCTATATACAACTAGGGCGTGTAACTAGCGAGTAATTGTAACGATTTGGTAGTATACCAAATCATCGAAAGAGGAATATAGAGAAAAAAGAAAAAATTATAACTATTTAATTAGCTATGATTTTACAGCGATGCCGCAAGTCGGTTATACAAAACAATTTTGAGACAATAAAAGTATTGATGACCATGTGGCAATGTTATAACTTCTTTGGTTTCATAGTTAGTCAAGTATTTCCAGTTGCTTTTGTCTAATATAGACAGGGTTAAATAAAAAGCTAGCAAGTATAAAGCCTACAAATTGTTAGCCTGCTATTTTATACTTTTGTTGCCTTTGGCCCAAGGATTACTTATAGGCTAGGCTTGATTGTTGTGAAAGAGTACTTAAAAATTGAAGTTATAAAAGCTATGTATTGACCTACCTCTAATGATAAGCCAACTAGCTTAAAAAATTAGACCTTTGTTTACTTCATTTTATCATCAATGGATTGATATACTCGGATAGACTTCTTGTAAATTAATGCAATAATTGTATTGCTTTTATGCAATAAAATTGATAAAAATACGCACCTAAATTATTATTATTTTGCCTCAATCAAACACAAGAGCATTAGAGTTTTAGGTTGGGATTTTTTTTTTTGCATTCAATGTAATTAATGACAACACTAAAATAATTTGTTAGGCTCAACATTTAATACAATATATTTAAAAATGATAAAATTAATTTATATCTTTTGACGGACTTTCTTACAAAAATAGTCTATAAAATGTGCTCGTGTTTTTTTCTTTGAATGTAAATTATGTAATTGATTTTTCTTACATTCTAATACTGCTCTCATCATAATTAGAATTTGTTTTTTTAAATAGTTATATAATTGAAATTACTTTTTGATTTTTTAAAATGACCGTAATATTTCTTGAATTTCTAAAATAGAAGCCTGGTTAGAAAATGTAAAAAGCTCTCCTAGCACGCAGACCAACTGATGGAGATTGATTGAGTGGGCTCGGCTTAAAATTCATGGATAAATAAATAAAATAAAGAAAAATTCGTTCTCTCAACTCCCCAAGCCCTAAAGCCCTAATGCAGCTGCTGCCGCCTTCTCCTTCGCCCTACCTCAGTCGCTTCCCTGCTTTCCCCTGTTTTCACTCCTCTTCACTCCCGACCACTGGTAATCCCCTGTCTCTCTATCTCTCTCTAGAACATGACAAGAATTAACCACCTGAACAACGTTATTTCTATGATTATGCTTATTAGTGATGGTGTCTGAACTCATTTTCATTTTATAAGCTCTTTTACCGGTATGGTTTGTAGTAATTCTTAAGTCGGTGTGATGAAACTAGACAGGTGTGTTAAGAGCGATATCTAGAAGTTTTCACTTCGCAGCCATTAAAAAGCAGTCCTTTTCTATCATGGCAACTGTAAGTTCATTTATATGGCACGGTTTAAGGTTGTTGTTGTTGTTGTTATTTATTTGTGTTTTAGTTACATGAATTGGGTACAGTTGGATTCACACAGACACACATCGTAGATGGCAAATATGAGGCGAGGATAGTTGTCTGATTCTGTTATTCTTTTATGGTTGCAACGACATATATGAAATCTGTTGCATGCCTGATTGTTTATAAAATATGATCCCTGTGGTTGGCAGGATATGGAAGACGTGGGCAGCCTGAAGCAGAAATTGGCAAAAGTATTTGAAGTGTCGCTTAGGGTGACTGCCCCGACTGTGCCAGATGTAGAGCCTCTGGTTGCTGCTTCCACCGGGAGGTTTGGTGATTACCAATGGTACGACTATCTGTTTGCCCTCCTCCCTATCATTTTGTTGGGTTATATCGAGGGTGTTCGCCTACCCAGATGCAGGATCATTCTAGGAATAGATTTGTGTTTGGTTGGAAGGAAAATGGAACTTTTTATATGTGGCATTGGCTGAACTAAAAATTCCTTATGTTGTGCATCTTAGCTAGAGTTTTCCATTCTTTCACGCCAGCACATTCTTGCAATGTCAAGCTTAAGTTTGCCCAAGCCTTGATATTGCTTGCTTTACCTATTTTTTATTGTTTGGTTACTGGGAAAACAGCATGTTTAATTTTACTACAAGTAATTAACTGCCCATCTGTCTGTCTTTGTCTCCCCCATGTTCTGTGGGTGCAGCAACAATGCCATGGGCTTATTTGCAAGAATAAAAGACAAGGGTTTCAGGAATCCTCCTTCTGTTGGTCAGGTATCTGCACTTGATTTTCAATAATTTGTGATCTCACATCAAATAATTTGAACCAAGAGGTATGAACGATAATGGGTTTTCCTGTGAATTCCAGGCCATCCTGAAAAATGTTCCACCAACTGAAATGATTGAATCATGCTCTGTTGCTGGACCTGGATTTGTTAACGTTGTACTTTCAACTAAATGGATAGCCAAGGTGTTTGCAGATCTTAACTTTTATTAGAGCTGCAAGTTTTCAAAATAAATGTTTTCTGGGTTGAAAAGTGTATTTTTTTTGATGTTGTAGAGCATCCAAAAAATGCTAGTAGATGGCATTGAAACATGGGCACCCAGGCTTCAAGTCAAAAGGGCAATTGTTGACTTCTCTTCACCTAATATAGCAAAACAAATGCACGTTGGTCACTTAAGATCTACTATTATTGGGGATACGCTTGCTCGAATGCTTGAGTTCTCTGATGTTGATGTTCTTCGGCGAAACCATGTTGGTGATTGGGGTACACAGGTAAATGTGATTTTCAGAAAATTTCATATTTACCTTAATTGATTGGAAGTGTAAAAAGGGATTAACATCTGTAGCCTTTGGTATTCTATATTGAAACAATTGCATACTGACCCTTGTGAGAAGCCTTTTCATCAATTCACAACTATTTCTTTGGTCAAATGGTTTCTGTTTTTTTTTTTAAATTTAATTTATAGGTAGTGTAATAAATAATTAAGATTTGTAGCCCTTTGTTATTCTATATTGAAAGAGTTGCTTCTTGACCCTTGTGATAAACCTTTCCATCAATTGAATTCACAACTACTTTTTGGGTAATAAGATTTTCTGTTCATATATCTGTTTGCAGTTTGGTATGTTGATTGAGTTCCTGTTTGATAAGTTGCCGAACTTGGAAGATGATATTGAGAATGCTATCGGAGATCTAGAGGTAAGCGAACGGTGATATAATATATACTATCTGAAATTTTACCCTAAGTAGTCTTGCTTAGAGGAAGTTGTTCTTTCTTGAGACATCACTGATGAACTGTCCAATTCATCAATTTTCAACTTTATGAAATTGCAGTCAAGAAAAAAAGTGCCAAATCAGGTTAAAATATAATCAACTGAAAATCAATTTCTGTGAAAATGGAAGATTGAGAATTGTGATTATAGAGTCATTTGATTTTAAAGTCATGTTATGGTTTCAACTATTTGGTTGCATTCTTTTCATTTTATATGTTTTTTTAATGACACATCTTTTGAAAGATATGTCCAATCAAACTTTTCTTTTCTCTTCTGATTGTCTCATACCTTTTTTTTCTATCATACAAGCAGGAAACATGTAGAGAAGTTTCTGATGGAGAACTAATAATTTGTTGAACTTCTCTTGCTTTGAACATACACAGCAAAAAGTCTTATGGCTTTTATAGAGTGATTACCTTTTGCTAGCTGTAGGATTATTCCCATGGTAGTTAAAAGGCAAAGCCAGCCAGTGCATGAGCTGTGTGAACAACAAACGGAGCTCTAAAAATTTCAGTGGTCTACAGCTATTTACTTAGGATTAATAATTCCTTTTTTTAGAGATAGGAAAAAGTGGGGATGGTTTTTGAATGAGTTATTGAAGTTGCCTAATTAAGTGGTATTTTGTTAGGGATTTTACAAGGAATCAAAAAATAGATTTGATGGTGATCCTGTTTTTAAAGAGAGGGCGCAGCGAGCAGTCGTCAGCCTCCAGGTGAATAGCTTATGAATACACTTTAGTAACTTAGAGATTTCTGTTTACACTTGTACTTGTGAAATATTTGTATTTTTCAATGATATCATGAAACAATTAATTTAAAATTCGTTTTTAATATAATGATGAGATAACTGTATGATTTATGCGATTATTCTTCACTTTGTAGTTATGATGTTAAATTATACTGCAGAGTGGGGAAGCCAAGTATCGGAAGGCATGGGCTCAGATTTGTGAAATCAGTCGCCAAGAATTCAGAAAAGTCTATGAGCGGCTTGGAATTCAGATAGAGGAAAAGGTAGTATTCATATATATATATGTGTGTGTGTGTGTGTGTATACATACATACATAGTTTTGTGTCATACTTTTATGGATTTTTCTTGGGGAACATTTTGTGGGCTTTTCTGTTTTGTGCATGCGGTATTGTTTTCTGCTTGTAGTGTTATGCATTGTGGAATCAATGAGAATGAGCTTGCAGTTCATTGCCTTACCCCCTGGCCCCCCTTGATGGTTTTAGGGTTCAACTTTCCTTGACCAAGGTTGTGTGGATTCATGTATTATCTGCATAAAATCATGATGGGACTATCAACACAAGAACATTTTATTTATGAGCGATGCCATTTATTTACTTTTCCTTCCAATTATTTGTTGCATTTAGTAGTTGACATAGTATTGTAATTATTACACTACAACAATAATTGGGCCTTATGTATGAAATAACAATAAAATTATATTAAGATGGGCACATGAATCGCTGGACATTACTTGTATCTGTATATTGTTTCACTTTTGTCCAATCTTAAAACATTCATATTCTTTATTATAACTTGCATTAAAATTTTTAGTATCCTATTTCTAAGCTGTCACCATCTTAATCGTCTCATTCCTGACCGGGGAACTTATGCCTACGATACACATGCCCAACCTACAAACTACTTTATGTGACTATCTCATTTTTGTTCTCGACCGAACCAATTTCAAATCATGTATAAATATCATTATTTCTATTTTTGTTTTTTTAGTCTTACCACACATCCACCATATTATGCACATATCTACTATACTCATTTCATGTTCATGTTCTTATTGAATTGCTTATTACTCACTATCATATAATAAAGCTAGACTCAGTTTTATATTTTTTTTTTCAAATTTAAAGGTATGTTTGGATCGCAAAGGCGTTTCTCCATTTCATCCAGCCTACTCAAACCCTATGATTTATATCGTTTTATTTTGTCATAGCATTGCATAGTTGATATGAGATAACAAAAAAGGTTCAAGCATACACCAAGGCACCTTTTCTTGGATATGTTTGGTGAACTCATCCATCACTATTGCAATTAAAAGGAACTTATGGTCGATCCTTGTTGTTGACGCCACTTAACATTTAAACTGGTTAACAGCATGCTACAAATCACCTCTTTCCCGCCTTAGGGGATGCAGGGCAGCTTAAAATTATACTTTTTTTTATCAGGGTGAAAGCTTTTACCACCCATATATTTCTGGGGTTTTAGAGGTACTAAACAATAAGGGGCTGGTTGAAGAAAGTGAGGGTGCTCGTGTGATCATCGTTGAAGGAAAAAATATACCACTTATTGTTGTGAAGAAGGATGGTGGTTATAACTATGCTTCAACTGATCTTGCAGCAATTTGGTTAGTTTTTTAACCATTTAAAATTTATTATTATTATTTATTTCTGGTTGTGTTGTTTTGTTTTTAAAATTTATTATTATTATTATTATTTGTTTTTTTTTTGTTTTTTTGCGTGTTTTGTAATAGTTTAGAATGCAATTAACAAAAAGTCCATATACCTATCATGATAAATTGAGTGTTATAAATCTCTAATCATGTTAAGTTGGAGGAATTCTCAAAATAGTTCCAAAGAAGCTTAGTGGCTTGCTGAATCAGAGATATTTAGGCTGATTTCCTTTTCTTTATTCTTGTTAAGTGCGAAGTGCGAACTGATGCTACAAGCTTATGATAGAGACGAGTGTGTAGGCTGAACAGTGTTTGGAGGGTGACTGAGCGTGAGCATGGCATTAAGAAACTAATATTCAATAGATTTCTATAGCATTTCATCTGGTGCTTTAACCTTTATTGGAGCCAAATAAAATTTACCCTTTTATATTTTGCTATATTTTATGGAATATTTGACTGATTTAGCAGCTTTGAAGGTCATTAAATGATCTTTAACATTCAAAAGAGTTGATACTACTGCTGTTTGCTCAAACTATTATTTGAATATTTTTCCTGTTGTGTTGCAGCCGTTGGTAATTAACATTTTAGAAGGGTATGAAAACTGTAATATGCAGGTATCGCCTTAATGAAGAAAAAGCTGAGTGGATAATTTATGTTACCGATGTTGGTCAACATCAGCATTTTGAGATGATATTCAGTGTAAGTATCATCTGATTTGACACCATTTTTTACGGTAATTGATGCAATGTTTTCTGTTTGAAACCTTTTCTGTTCCCCTTACCTCTTATGCGCATTTATTTTAGACTGCAAAACGCGTGGGATGGCTTTTAAACGAGGATAATAAGTACCCTAAAGCCAGCCACGTGGGTTTTGGTCTTGTTCTTGGAGAAGATGGCAAGCGTTTTCGCACTCGTAGTACTGAAGTGGTTCATTTAGTTGATTTACTTGATGAAGCAAAAAGTCGCTGTAAAGCAGCACTTGTTGAAAGAGGTATAATATTAAATGCTAATGCTTAAATTGTTCTATTAGGTGCATATTATTTGTGTATTCAAATATTTTAGTGCTAATTACACACTTTGCATACCTCTGGTATGCTCTCAATCACGTTTGCATACCTATGTCTTAAGTTGTCATGATAAACATACGTGATGTAAGTTTTGTTCACTCTGTTACTATATCATTCCATTAACCTTTACGATGTTACTATCCAGAGTTACTTAAAGTTTCCTCCAGTAAACAAAAGAAGTTAACTTTATAAACTTGCAATTTATAATTTCACCCGACCATTGTTGTGTTAAAAGCATGGCTAGGTGCAAGACAAGGTGCAGCGGATGCGCTTCAATTGAGGAAAGCCCAGCGCAGGTAGATAGGCGTCTGCCTGGCATGTGTTTTGAGCTCACTTCTAACTAGGCGCAGGCGAAAGGAAGCATGCACCTAGTTTAACTAATTTGTTTTATAATGTATTATTTCTTCTCAAAATAATGCCGTTTAGAATTTTGTTAGGGGACCCTTCAAATCCTTAAATCCTACATGGCCTGCCAATTATCTCTATGGTAGAAGATTGAAATCCTTCATTGTCTTCCAGTGTTACTCTTCCATCTCCCTGTTTGCCAATTCCACTCACTTGCATCTGCACACATGACAATTTTGTCAGCTGTTTGCATTGGGTCATATCACATCTAGTATACTTTGAGTTGTTGCTCACCTCCTTCTATCAAGCATTGATTTCATGTCTCTGTTTGCATCGCACTTGCCAGGCCCTCCCTTGAGCCATCAATTTTTTTCTACATTGTCATTTTATTCCAAATCACACTAGAATCAATCTTATTTTCCTAATTTGCATCTTGATTAATCTACTAAGAAAACTTATTTAACCGTCTCTTGTTATTTTCTATCATTTGATCCTACAATTTAGAATATATCTCGATTTCTTATACATCTTTTAAAGACAAATATCTAATACTAGAAGTATGTGTCGTGTAACTATACATTTTCATGGTATAATCTTATAGTTTATGCAACAACTTTTCATACTCTTCTAGTCAAAGAATCTATTTGGCTAGCATTTCCTCCACTCATACATAATTAAATGAGAGTCTAAATTTTAAAGTGTTTGCTAGAATCAAGTCATTTCTATCCCTAAAGTCACATTTTTCATGGACATTCTTAAACTTACTACGACTATTCTCGACATTCCCATTAAATTCCCTTCTAATAAAAACTTTCTTCTCAATGGGTATACCTTGCATAGCTATAACTAGTTTCCAAAATTATTGCTTACTTGTATCATCCAAATTTATCTTTGGTAAGTACCGATAATATTGTCCATTTAATTACCTAAAATAAGTTTAATGAGTATAATTCCATTGCCCTTTATTCTAATGTCGACCACTCAAGAATTATATTGACATCGTTTTTATTCCTATCTATTTGTATATTTTTGTGGCGACGACTTTTTTCACCTATTAATTTATTCTTTGAAGTCATAATTTTAATATCTAGTTATACATATTTACTTGTGAGAAACCTTATATTTCAAGATGCTAAATGTAAACTAAAGTTATGATTTTTAACTAAACCCTTACGATTTAACTCATTTGACATTCCATTTAGGCGTTGATGTGATGCATTTCTTTTGAGCAATAACCTAGCAATCTTTGCACATTTATCACATCTCTCGGGTCTTGAAGATGTAGCTCGTTGCTTTGTAAAGAATGCCTCAACATTTTTTTTAATGTCATCAGTTTGTCATGTAGCTACAAAAACTCTCATGCCCTATCCGGGCTTACAACCAGCAGCACAAGCATTGACGTTATTGAATAAACATTCTCTTTTGCCTAATGCTTCTCTCTAGCACTTTTGGTGCTCCCGCCTTTTTAACAACCATGCACTTTATACCATATTGGAGGGAAGAAATTTGCCCTTAACCATGTAAAAGGGTGCAATTTTAGCCAAGCTTATGAGTGATGATTAGGTCAGGACACTGTAGGTAGTGAAAAGATGGTTTTTCATGTTTCTAGTTATTTTTGATAAATATAAGTAGAACAAGATAATATAACAAATTTCAATAAAAGTTTAAAAAATTGATTGACAAAGTACAAATTTAGGTATAAACAATATAAAATGTAGCAATTGAAAGGGAAGAAAAGAAAAAAGAACGGTCTAGATGATCAAATACAATTTGGATAGTTTTTTTTTTTGAAAAAAAAAGGAGCCTCTTCGAGATGGTATTGGAGTGCGTCTACCATCCTTTTGAGCAAGGGTTCAAGCATTATTTGGCTATATGTGACCCTTTTCATTTGACATCCACATGAAATCAACTTTTCAATCCGATCTAGATGTGAGGTCCAAGACTTTGAAACTTTCACATTGACTGGGGAGGAAAACGAAACTCGCCTTAAAGAGGGCGTGAATACTTATCCTATGTAGACGTGTTTTGGGAGCTAAAGGGCCTGTCAAGAACAAAAACCGTGTAGGCTAGGCCCAAAGCGAAACAATATCCGTATATGGGGGCTTGAACTATTATAAATGGTATCAGAGCTGGGGCCTGAGTCGATGTGCCAATCCCACAAGAACATGAGCCTCCTATGGGGGGTGGATTATGAAGTCTTAATACTTTGCAAGTCTCGCATCGGTTGAGGAGAAAAATTAAACGTGCCTTAAAGAGGGCATGAATATCTCTCCTATGCAGACACATTTTGGGAACCAAAGGCCTATTAAGAACAAAAGTCGTGCGGGCCTGACCCAAAGCGAAACAATATTTGTATAAAGGGGGCTTGGACTCTTACACTAGAGGACCTGAATTTTCTATTATTATGCTGAAAACAGAGATTTCATTGTCAACCAGAGATAATTTGTACTCCAAAGAATTGTAAAATCAAATTGTATAATTCTAATATTTTTTTGGAAAGCCAAAAAGGAATTAGGTTGAAACAATAAAGGTAAATACTGCCAAAGGGGGCATAGTTTCTTGGGCAATCAAGCGTGTGTGTTCAATCCTATTGTTTTCAATGACATGCTTTTATCCAGGCTTTTGTCCCTGGCTACCTACAGCTTGGAGTTGAAAACTGTCACGTGTGAAGACATGTCAGCAGTGCTTCCTACTAGAAATCCAATCAATAATTTGGCAAAACCATTTCAGAGTTTGAACTCCTCATCCAAAATTGAATTGTATCCTTAAGCACATGATCAGTTAATCATTCTGAAATTGATTTTAGGTATTGGAGATAAGTTGTATGAATGTATGGCTGTGGAAAGAAGCTTGAATCCATGCATTCAAGGATTATAGAAGAAGATAGAATTACATTACTGGGAAGTTACGTAAGACTAAATAGAATTTGAGGATTATTTTGTGGTGTAACATCTTAAAAGTTGATGGAATGATCAGGGTGGGTAAAGGATCTTACCTCTGGCATACAAAGTGTGTGGAGTAACTTTATCCACAAGACCGAGGGCAAATCATTGGTTTGTAGTGTGTAATTTTTCCATGATTTTGTGGGGGATTCACTAATTGTTTAAGCTTGGAAGTCTATGGTTGTGATTTTGTTATCAGGTAAAGCTAAAGAGTGGACTGAGGAGGAGCTTGAGAATACTGCAGAGGCCATTGGTTATGGAGCGGTTAAGTAAGTTCACATTGTTATTGCTAATAAGATCCATCACATATGTACTATTGTCATGTTGACTTCAGTGCTTAATGGTTGCTTTTAGTTTGTAAGAACTATGATGAGTTTTTTTTTTTAATTTCTTTTAAAAAATCATATGAAGAATATTTCTTATGGATCTATAGGAGGATTAACATGCTCGTGCCACTGGTACTGTCTACGATAGATCTTTGTGTCAAATCATTATAAAGCTGTTTCTTTGTGAATTGTACACCTACTCGTACTGACCTTCAAAAGTTGTCTTTTATAGTAAAGATCCTTTTAAATTTGATTATTTACAGACCTTTAGTTGATATACGGTAGAATTCCTGAATGCATTTTTTTTTTACATCAGCCTTATCTCTTTGAATGTTATCAGATATGCAGACTTGAAAAACAACAGATTGACTAACTACACATTTAATTTTGATCAGATGCTTAATGACAAGGTACTATTCCCATCTACTGCTTCCATTTCTATATAATCAAGCTTTGAATACTTGCACAAACACACTAAAAAAGAAGTGTTTGTTTTCAAACATTCGTGCACATATTTTTATTTCTGCTGCAACATCCACTCCTTACGGAATCGTTTCTTGCCCTGGTGATCTATGTGAACAGGGTAATACAGCTGTTTATTTGCTGTATGCGCATGCCCGGATCTGTTCAATCATTCGGAAATCTGGTAAAGACATGAATGACCTAAAAAATGTAAGTTCTCTCCCCTGTTGTTTTATTTTATTTTTATTTTTTTTATAAATAAGAAATTTATTAAAAAAAGAAGCACATATGGGATGTGCAAAGAGTATATATACATCAGCAGGCTCAAAATGAACACTCCTACAGCAGACTCAATAAGAATTGCTTAATTCTTTTTGCATGTCCAAAGCTAAGGTGGTTATCCATTAACCAGCCATGCAGCTTTCTTTTCCTTCTTTCCCCTGAGAAGTATTGGCATGGAAAAAACTATTTAAAGTTATTGCTACAATAATCATTTGTATGATACAGACTGGTGTTTTATCGTTGGACCATCCCGACGAGCGTGCATTGGGACTTCATTTGCTCCAATTTGCTGAGGTAAGAATACACATAGGGTAAATGAAACTTGCTGGCATAGCAGGCTCCCCCTGTCTTCCATTGTAATATACATGGTGGTGGGTTCTGTGTTAAAATTTATTTTAGTTAAATTGAAATGTGGGATCCACTCATTCGTGGCTGAGAGTGTGTGAAAGCTGATCCAGTACCTAACAATTCCCTATATATATGTATATGTATATTGTAACTTGTGAGATGTCATTTGCTCGCGTGCCAAGTGACCTGATTTTCAGGATTGCCTTATATTTTACACTATTAGTTGTGACTATTTTATCATTATTATTATTATGCATGCTCACATTTCAGATTGTCGAGGAAGCATGCACCAACCTCTTGCCAAATGTATTGTGCGAATACCTTTATAATCTATCGGAAAACTTCACAAAATTCTATTCTAACTGTCAGGTACAATTATTCTACCCATCCATGTGTAGTTGTTTAAGTGTTGTAGCTGTTATGAGCTTCTAGTTTCAAGCCTTCTGCTATTTTACAGGTTGTCGGCTCGGCAGAAGAATCAAGCAGGCTTTTGCTTTGTGAGTCCACAGCTGTCGTCATGAGGAAGTGTTTCTACCTCCTGGGAATCACACCAGTCTACAAAATATAACTAGCTGTACAAATTCAAAATCGGATTCAGTTGATAATTTTTTTTGACATTCAAGCCCAGTCAAAATATAAATCCCATCTATTTACAATTATGGCATCCAATCAGTGAACTTTGTATCTATCATGCTAGCGTGCTTTCTCTCCTCTCTCTCTCTCTCTCTCTCTCTCTCTCTCTCTCTCTTGTTCATGCTATATAGAACGTGGAATTAAGTTCAGATTAACTGTAATTACACTGTTGTAATTTATTATAATAGAATTACAGTTAAATGAAAATTTAATACTATCATAATTTATTATAATAAAATTACAGTTATGAAAATTTAATATAAATTATTAATTATAATATTTAATAGTTCTAATTAAAATTATCACTAAAAATTTAATTGACGGTATCATTTTAATAAAACTTTCTTTTTTTATGTTTATATATCATTGTCATATTCATTTTATCCTTCAAGATTAGCATAGATGGATTTCACCAGATGACACATTGTAGATGTGTCATGTCTGACGAAATGTCCCATTAAGTTCTCCCATGGGACAGTGTATATACATGTCGATTTAATTATTTTATTAAGTTTTTATGTTCTAAATTAACTCTTAAGACTGCATTGGATGATGTGGCATTCCCATTGGAATTGAGGATTGGAGAAACTTTGATACAAAAATTTCAGCCACGGTCACATTTCTCTATTTGACACAATAAACTAATTTTAGGTCAATTTAGCCTTGTGCTTTCATTTTTGGATGAATTTAAATTTCTTTTATTTCTAAACAAAATGTTATACAGTTTTTTTATTGTTAACTTTTGCTATTACAATCATTACAATTGGTATACTATATAATACATTGTATGGCTCTAAGTAAAAAAAGGGGTAAAATAGTCATAACAAGTACTTTGTAAATCTTAACCTTCAAGTTAATTTAATACTAAAGTTTATTAAGTTAAGAGTATATATATATATATATATATATATATATATATATCAATTTTATAATCTTTATTTTTATTTTAGGAAATGATTAGTACATAATTTAATATATATTTTTTATTTTTCATATCTCATTCTCTATTTTTACTCTTTTAAATTATAATTTTTTTAATTTTTTAATTTATTTTTTATCTCTTTCATTTATTATAACTAGTCAAAATTATACATATATCAAGAAATATAATACAAAAATATATTGAGAATGAATAGTAATGCTCTAGATATGGAGATTCTTTCTTCAATTTTATTTTTAATTTTTAAATTTTGTAGTTTGAAGGATCTGATGCAGTGCAATTTTTTATCCAAAAATTAAAATTTTCTATAAATTTTAAAGAAAAATATATTTTGAAGGAGCTAGTGTAGATGTTATAATAACAACTTAAAATAAGCTATACAAACTAAAACTAAATTGGTTTGATGGTATTATTTTTGAAAACATGATTATTTTTTAAAACAGTGAATCCCGATAAATTTAAAAGTATTTATGAGCGGTGTAAATTCGTTCGAGTTCACAATTTTTGAAAACAATGTATTTTGAAAAAAAACATAGTGAAACCAAATAGAGTGTTTTGCCCCATTTGTGGGGGCGAAAGAGAAGTATTTTATCAAGTTACCACACCATATGGTGTATTCATCTATAATACAATGGATATAAATGTGGTTTGTTGCCTTCTTAAGTTTCAGGATAACTCGAAAATGGTTTAGTGGCTTCCGTTGCTAGCTTGGAATAAACAGGGACGACACTACGTAGCATTGAGGGTGTGTAGTTGCACAGCCTAGCAAATTATAAATAATAATAATAATAAATAAATAAATTAATTAAATATTAAAAGAAAATAACTCTGCATACCTTAGCCTAGCCGCCGCACACCCTACCTTTCTGACTTTCTCTTCTTTATGTTACCTATACAGAAGCTGCAAGCTAGTTGTCGCTTTGCGCCAGTAACCATCGATGCTCCAGCGCCCATCGCCTGCCACCCGCTGCAATGCCGGCAACCGCTGCCCTCATTTTGACGCTACAACCTACGCCCAACGCCTAGCGCCCATCCTATCACCCGTTGCTCGCTGCTCCCCCACCCGTTGCCCACCGCCTGATGCAACACTGGCAACCGCCTGTAAAGACTCGTATTTGGGTAGTTTTGAGAGATAGCTATTCTATGAGAATGCAACTATCTGGACGGTAGTGTAGTCGTCGATGTGGGCATTTTGACTGTACCTGGGCCCAATTTCGAGTTGGGGCCCCATTTGACCCGATTGTTGACTTTTTGGGGTTTATTGGTTGACTTTGCATTTGGGTGGTCATTTGAGTGTGATAATATCTGCTAACTGTTGTGCTCGTCATTTCGAGCGTTTTGAATGTAATTTGACTCAATTTGGAGTTCGAGACCTTAGAGGTTAATTATTGTGTTGGGAGGTCAATTATTGACTAGGTCAATGATTGACTAAGTCAGTTATTGGTTAATGACTGGCAGAAATATAAATAGCAGGAAAAAGAAAGAGCTTTCACTTTATGCTATCACGTTTGTGCGTTTGAGAGAGAGAGAGAGAAAGAGAGAGAGCTTGGAGTGTAAAGACTCGTATTTGGGTAGTTTTGAGAGATAGTCATTCTATGGGAATGTAATTATCTGGACGGTAGTGTGCGTCGATGTGAGCATTTTGACGTACTTGGGCCCGATTTCAGTGGGGCCCCGTTTGACCCGATTGTTGACTTTTTGGGGTTTATTAGTTGACTTTGCGTTTGGCATCATTTGAGTGTGATAATATCTAAACGGTGTTGTGCTCGTTATTTCGAGCGTTTTGTGATAATTTGACTCAATTTGGAGTTCGTGACCTCGGAGGTCAATTATTGCGTTGGGTCAATTATTTTTGGGAGGCCAATTATTGGCAACGGTATATATATAATTAAGAACGCCTTATATCTTTAATTGTCAATTATTGGTACGTGCATGTTTGAGCAAAGAGAGAGAAGGTGAAGAGCGAGAGCTTTCTTGGCGATTTTGGGGCGATTGGAGCTCGTGGATCGCAAAGAATCTTCCAGGTAGGTGATTCTAACTCCTTATATGATTCATAGTAGGCTTAGCATGCTTAATTTGGGTGAAATCATGGAATTTGGGGGTGAACCTTAAGATTTGGGGGAAACCCGATTTTTGGTTGAATCTTGTGATTTAAATGCATAAAAGAGGTATTTCTGTTGATTACATGAAATTTAGAGTTATTTAAGACGTGTAATGGGGTGTATATCAAAATAAATGTGTTTATGAGTGTTTGGGGTTGCTGGGTTGCCGTTCTAGCTGAGAAAATTGGCAAAACCGACGATGAACAGTATTTTCCCGGACTAAGTGAACAGTGTTTTCCCGGACTAAGTGAAGAGTGTTTTTCCGGGTTAGTGTTTCCGGGCTAAGTGAATAGTGTTTTTCCGGGATAGTGAACAGTAGTCCGGAGGAGTTAGTCCGGATCAGTAGTCCGGAGGAGTTAGTCCGGATCAGTAGTCCGGAGTAGTTAGTCCGGATCAGTAGTCCGGAGGAGTTAGTCCGGAGCATCAAGTCCGTAGCATCAAGTCCGTAGCATCAAATCCGTAGTAGTGAAACAGTGTTCCGCAGTAGTTGCAATCCGGAGCATCAAGTCCGGAGCATCAAGTCCGTAGCATCAAATCCGTAGTAGTGAAACAGTGTTCCGCAGCAGTGCAACTGCACTGCACTGGACATTTACATTGTAAATCATTATGCCTCTCCACAGTTACGTATTATACTTAAGTTACAATGTAAATAACGAAATACCCCCCATTTGGATTCAAAGAAAAATACTAGAAAAATTAATTCCCACTATTTCAAAATGTGAAAATTGGGATTTAGTGTAAAATCTGGAAAAACCCAAAAGTTCGTAGTGGTGAGTTTTTGGAAAGTGGGGTTAGACATCTCGGAAAAATCCCCAAAAAATCAGATTATCTTATTTATGATAAGGAACCCAATGCCGGGACTTTTTAATTTCAAGAAAATAGCTGCTATGAGTACTTCCTTCATAAATCAAGGGTCGAGGATTTACTTGTGAAGACGGCTACAATTCTAAAGGAAATGTTGAGAATGACATGCCATACTAATGTTAGTATGTTAATGTGAGGTATTGGGGCATGGACTCGTGACTTGTTTGGGTTTTCACCGTGATGCACCGATGGTGCTATGTGGTTAACGTGAGGGGCATATGCACCGATGGCGGGCCCGTGTGGCGAGCGTGGCCGGGCATATTGCGCGTGGACAGGCTAAGGCCCGAGTTGAGCCGTTGAGCTCGTGGAGCTAGGGCCGAGTGCCCTGAGCTGGGATCCCATGGAGGATCGTGGACAAGTTGTCCGATGTTTGTTGCGGCCGAGTCCCGATGATTGTGCACACTACACGTGCAGTACACTGAGATATAGTATAGACTTATATGTGTTGCATGATGTGGAGTGTTAGGGTCACCTTCGAGCTTGTCGCTCACCCCTACTTGTTGTTTACCCTTTTCGGGTGTGACCCGAGACTAGTGGAGGACTTTCTTCCAGGAGGACGCCCACTACGATGTATGATACGAGTTATATTTGTATTGTTTTATGTGATATCCCGGACATGGGTCCGTGGATAGTTGTATTTGCATCCCGTATGATGTGATGTACGTGTGATTGTTTGACTCTTTGTATGCATGATGATATATGGGAAAGTACGGATTACCCTCGATGTATGACGTACGGGTTGCATATTTGAGACAGACCCGCGGTGTAGTCTCTATTGGTGCTAGTCACCAACCCCTTGACCTTTCGGGTGCGGGCAAGGGGAAGTCATGTACCCGGTTCCGGGTTCCGGAATTCGGGGCGTGACAAGTTGGTATGAGCATGGTCTAGTGGACCTAGGTTAGTGAGGGGTGGTTAATTGATTCCATGTGACTTGGAAAAGCGTATGGAGGGCGGCCGATCAACGCGGTCCTTACATGTATTCTAGGTTATTTTGGTGTCGGTTAGATCATCCTAGGAGCATACATGGGGATGGGGTGCATTCTAGTGGTACGATTGTGTGCATATAGGGCCTAGCTTGTCTTTGTGTGTGATGTGCTTGTATGTGGTGCCGGGATGGCACGTGGCCGTAGAGCCGGGACTTGATTGTGGTGTACCCGAGGGGGTGACACGATGCTTATATGCATGGTTGTAGACCTAGGGTCGTGTGGTGTACCTGATGGGGGACATGATGCTATATGCATGGTATGGACCTACGGGTCGTGTGGTGAGAACCTACAAGTCGGTTGTGCCTTTGATGGTTTGTTTGCTTGCGCGCTAGTATTGATTGTTTGTTGTTTGTTGTTGTAGCCGGTGTGATGGCACCACCGAGGAGGGTTGTCCGAGGCCAGGGTCGGCGAGGAACCCACGATAGTCGGGGCACCGGGGGCAGCAGAGCCCGCGCGAGGTCATCGCTCCCGTTGTGGGACCCGATTTGACGAGTGTTGATTCGGTTGCGGAGGCCATGCGGGGTATGCGGGCTCGAGAGGGATATGGCTAGAGAGGTGGATGAGCCGAAGAGGCAACACGGCAGGAGGCGGCGGGTGGTGCGGGATGTGCACCAGCCAGGAGGTCGTGGTAGAGCCAGCACGACGAGGGAGTGGACTGGGCTGCGCGGTTTTTGAAACACGCACCCGGGACTTTTGAGGATGGTTCGCGGCCGAGGTGCCGAGGACCGGATTAGATGGACAGGGACATCTTTGAGATGATCGGGGTGCGGATGAGGAGCGGGTGCGCGTGGCGACGCCTATTTGTTGGGTATCCCACGGTGGTGGGAATCCACTAGACTGTCCATGGCGATCGGATGAGCGGAGAGAGTTTGTTGAGCGCTTCTTTGGGGAGTATTTTCCCAGCTCGTTGCGTATGCTCGACGTAGAGAGTATTATGAGCTTGTGCGGGGTAGCATGATCGTGGGGGAGTATGTGCGGGCCTTCACGGATTTGGGGCGGTTTGCTCCGGAGTCTTGGGAAAAGGAAGGCCGGAAGAGCGGGACTTCATTCAGGGCTTGAGGCCATCTTTGAAAAGACAGTGGAACCGATGCGGTTGACCGGCCTACGGGAGGCGGTCGACAAGGCGCTCATTATTGAGCGAGGTCGGGGATCGGCGAGAGCCCAGAGGCCGGTGGTTCGGTAGGTTCGAGTAAGAAGAGACGAGTGGGGAGAGCGGTGCTCCTCGGCCCGAGAGGAGGCGGGTGCGAGGGTTTCCAGCCAGGCGGTGGGACCCCGTGAGAGTTCAGCCACGGGAGGCCAGGTACTGTTGGAGTTGTGGTTTGACCGGGCATGTCTCGAGAGCGCCCAAGGAAGAAGATGACTGTTTCCGATGCGGGAAAGTGGGGCATGGAGCTAGGGAATGTGTTACCCTTAGCTCAACCAGCGGTGTAGGCCCTCGTCCGAGAGATCAGGACGAGGAGTGGGGCTCCGTCACGAGGCCGTGCTGCGGCAAAGCACGCAGCGCGACTGCGGTCCGCCGGCCTCGGCGGGAGGCACGGGTCATGTTGATCGGCAGGGCAAGGCCCTAATGGGCCAGGCTAGGGCGGTGGACCACGAGGGAGGACTTTTGCCCTTACTAGTAGAGAGGCGGAGGTTCCACCAAGTGGACGAGGCAGAGCAGACCTTCGGTGGTAGAGGTACCATTATCATTTCTCATACTATCCGTTCGGTTTTGATTGATCCGGTGCTACCCATTCTTTTTATTTCGTATCTACGGTGGTTGGATTAGAGTTAGACCAGGAGACAGTGAGTCGGTTCGATGGTTGCTTCACCTTTGGGTGGAATTGTGATACTTGAGTATCTGTCGTGCTTGTCGGGTAACACTTGGGGGTGTTAACCTGTTGTGTGATTTGTATATCATGGAGTTAGATGATTTTGATGTTATCCTGGGTATGGCTGGTTGGTCTCCGTGGAGGCCAAGATTGATTGTTTTCGACGGCGTGTGACGTTCCTCACACTTAGAGGGCACGCGGGGTGTCTTTGTGGGTGAGTGGACCGAGGAGGCATGGGTTGGGACCTTTGAGGCATGGGTGGGGTGATGTGACCCACCGGTTAGCCGCCTTGACGTTGGTCGAGGGGAGGAGAGGGGGAAGGCTGTTTTGCCACCCATTGTAGATCGGTTCCCGGATGTGTTTCCCGAGGACTTGGTCGGTTTGCCACCCATGAGGGAGGTAGAGTTTTCGATCGAGTTGTTGCCGGGGGACAACACCGATCGGGTTAGCGGCCTACAGGATGGCACCGACGAGCTTAGAGAGCTCAGAGACGATAGATGATCTATTGGCACGAGGCTTTATCAGCGGAGTAGCTCACCGTGGGGCGCTCCAGTGTTGTTCGCCGAAGGCGGATGGTTCACTTCGCAGTGTGTATAGACTATCAAGCCGAACCAGGTGGATCGTGAAGAACGGTATCCATTGCCGAGGATTGATGACCTGTTCGATCGGTTTCGAGGTGCGAGATGGTTTTCCAAGATAGACTTAAGATCTGGATACCATCGTTGAGGGTTAGGGAGGCGGATATCCCAAAGACCGCATTCGGTTGTCGTATGGGCATTATGAGTGGCTTGTGATGCCGTTTGGGCTTACGAATGCTCCAAGCGGTGTTTATGGGATTGATGAACGGTGTTCGCTCCATATTTAGATATGTTTGTTGTGGTGTTCATCGACGATATCTTGGTCTATTCAGCGACCAAGAGGGAGCATGAGGAGCATTTGCGGGTTGTGTTGCGGACCTTGCGGGAGCATCGGTTGTACGCGAAGTTCACGAAATGTGACTTCTGGTTGCAACGGTGCACTTCTTGGGGCATGTGGTGTCTCGAGGGTATCACGGTGGACCCTGAGAAGATTGAGGCGGTCATGTCGTGGAAGAGGCCCACGAATGTGTTTGAGATTCGTAGCTTCCTTGGTTTGGCGGCTATTATCGGAGGTTCGTGGAGGATTTTTCCTGGTTGGCCTCCTATGACACACTTGACTAGGAAGGGAGTTCCTTTTCATTTGGTCCGATGCGTGTGAGAGTGCTTTCATGGAGTGAAGGCACGATTGACCTCAGCACCTATCTTGATTCTCCCACGGAGGGTGTGCCTTTTGAGGTGTATTGTGATGCTTCCAGGGTGGGTCTTGGTTGTGTGTTGATGCGGACTGGCGGTGATTGCTTATGGATCTAGGCATTGAGACCACATGAGCAGAACTATCCCACGCATGATTTGGAGTTGGCTGCAGTGATCTTTGCTTTAAAAACTGGCAGCATTATCTCCTTGGAGAGAAATTTGTGGTGTATAGGACCACAGAGCTTGGGGGATATCTTCTCTCGGCGAGACCTGAACCTTAGGCAGACGGTGGGTGGAGTACTCCTGCGGTTTCGGTTTGATATGATGTACACCCTGGGAAGGGTAATGTGGTAGATGCTCAGTAGGAAGAGCGGGGCCGTGGTGGCCCATTGTGCCATTAAGGAATGGGAGATGATGGGTCGGTTGGCGCGATGAGGTTGCAAATGGTGACCAGGTGAGGGGCGAGGGACCCTCGGTGTTGTTGTCGCAATCCCTGAGTTGCGGCGCAGGATCATAGAGGATCACTGGGGGACATTGATTGTGAGGTCATCGAGACGGGATTCAGACGGGGCGGACATCTTCGATTGGACCGAGGATGCCGAGCATATATTGAGGTATAGGGTGCCTTGATAGTTCCCACTTCTCTTCGGGAGGAGGTTCTTCGGGAATTTCACCGGTCGAGGTTAGCTGTACATCCTGGTGGGACCAAGATGTACCATGCCGTGAGGAGGCGGATTGGTGGCCAGGCCCGAAGAAGGCCGTTGTTGATTTTTGTGAGGAGGTGTTTGACCTGTCGGCGGGTCAAGCGAGCACCCGAGATCACCTGGTGAGTTGCGGTCATTGCCGGTGTCGAGTGGAAATGGGACCACGTGACCATGGATTTTATCACTTGGACTTCCTCGTTCCAGGGGACACGACACGATATGGGTAGTTGTCGACCGGTTGACCAAATCGGCACATTTTATTCGATTCGAGAGACGACCCAGTGAGGACTTTGGGACGAGGTATATTGATGTTATTGTGCGGTTGCATGGAGTCCCATTGTCTATTGTATCCGATCGGGATCGAGGTTCACATCTCGGTTTTGGAGACCGGTTGCAACGAGCCTTGGGTACTAGGGTGAACCTCGATGACCTTTCACCCGAGACGGATGGTCGATCGGAGCGGACGATTGGACACTCGAGGATATGTTACGTGCCCGTGTCCTAGATTTTGGAGGTTGTTGGGAGACTCACCTTCCTTTGGTGGAGTTCTCTTACAACAACGGTTATCGAGCCACGATTGGGATGGCTCCATATGAGGCGCCGTATGGGCGGCCTTGTAGATCATCCTTGTGTTGGGCCGATCGGAGAGACAGCAGTTCTCGGTCCCGATATGGTTCGAGAAACCACGGAGATAGTGCGGCTGATTTGACGGCGGATGCCGACAAGACAGTAGCGAAGTCCTAGCGGACCAAAGGCGTCGACCTTTGCGGTTTGAGGTGGGTGACCGTGTATTTTTCGGGTTTCACCGCGTCGAGGGCATCGGAGGTTTGGACGTGGATCCAAACTTTCCCCTCATTTTGTGGGGCCATTTGAGATTGTTGCCACCGTGGGCGCAGTGGCTTATCGGTTAGCTTTGCCACCGGAGTTGGCTCGAGTACATGATGTGTTCCATGTGTCTCGGTTGCGACGGTATCACCGGACCCTTCTCATGTGTTGGACAATCGCGAGATAGACTTGGGCGACAATGGTGCCGTTGTTGAGATGCCGGCACAGATTTTGGACAGCGGGACCAGGTCTTGCGGGGCAAGACAATCCCACTAGTTCGGGTGTTATGGCGACACGAGGCATGGAGGAGCAGACTTGGGAAAAAGAGAGCCAGAAGAGGGTTCTTCATCCGAGGCGTTCGAGGACGATCGATCCTGAGGTGGGGAGGATGTGAGGACCTTCCTGAGGTATGAGTTATGTTTTTATGCATTTGTTTTGCATATGTTGTTTGAGATGTGGTTTAGCTTGTTGTTTGTTGGTTGGCATCCCTGGCATCGTGTGAGCCTTTTTGGCTTGTTGTGAGTCGCATTGCACTGTGTGGTTGGTGATCATGTTGATGATCATATTTTTGTGTCTTGTTGTTGTGCGGTGCTTGAGCTTGGATTTTGCTATATCTTTTGGGCTTGTGTTTTATTTTCGAGGACGAAAAGTCCTAAGGTGGGGAGGATGTAAAGACTTGTATTTGGGTAGTTTTGAGAGATAGTCATTCTATGGGAATGTAACTATCCGGACGGTAGTGTAGCCGTCGATGTGAGCATTTTGATCGTACTTGGGCCCGATTCGAGTCGGGGCCCCGTTTGACCCGATTGTTGACTTTTTGGGGTTTATTGGTTGACTTTTGCGTTTGGCAGTCATTTGAGTGTGATAATATCTAAACGGTGTTGTGCTCGTTATTTCGAGCGTTTTTGCGATAATTTGACTCAATTTGGAGTTCGTGACCTCGGGAGGTCAATTATTGCGTTCGGGTCAATTATTCTTTGGGAGGCCAATTATTGGCAACGGATATATATAATTAAGAACTGCCTTATATCTTTTAATTGTCAATTATTGGTACGTGCATGTTTGAGCAAGAGAGAGAAGGTGAAGAGCGTAGAGCTTTCTTGGCGATTTTGGGGCGATTGGAGCTCGTGGATCGCAAAGAATCTTCTAGGTAGGTGATTCTAACTCCTTATATGATTCATAGTAGGCTTAGCATGCTTAATTTGGGTGAAATCATGGAATTTGGGGGTGAACCTTAAGATTTGGGGGAAACCCGATTTTTGGTTGAATCTTGTGATTTAAATGCATAAAAGAGGTATTTCTGTTGATTACATGAAATTTAGAGTTATTTAAGACGTGTAATGGGGTGTATATCAAAATAAATGTGTTTATGAGTGTTTGGGGTTCTTTGGGTTGCCGTTCTAGCTGAGAAAATTGGCAAAACCGGCGATGAACAGTGTTTTCCCGGACTAAGTGAACAGTGTTTTCCCGGACTAAGTGAAGAGTGTTTTTCCGGGTTAGTGTTTCCGGGCTAAGTGAATAGTGTTTTTCCGGGATAGTGAACAGTAGTCCGGAGGAGTTAGTTCGGATCAGTAGTCCGGAGGAGTTAGTCCGGATCAGTAGTCCGGAGGAGTTAGTCCGGAGCATCAAGTCCGTAGCATCAAATCCGTAGTAGTGAAATAGTGTTCCGCAGTAGTTGCAATCCGGAGCATCAAGTCCGTAGCATCAAATCCGTAGTAGTGAAACAGTGTTCCGCAGCAGTTGCAATCCGGTGCATCAAGTCCGTAGCATCAAATCCGTAGTCGTGAAACAGTGTTCCGCAGCAGTGCAACTGCACTGCACTGGACATTTACATTGTAAACCATTATGCCTCTCCATAGTTAAGTATTATACTTAAGTTACAATGTAAATAACGAAATACCCCCCATTTGGATTCAAAGAAAAATACTAGAAAAATTAATTCCCACTATTTCAAAATGTGAAAATTGGGATTTAGTGTAAAATCTCGGAAAAACCCAAAAGTTCGTAGTGGTGAGTTTTTGGAAAGTGGGGTTAGACATCTGGAAAAATCCCCAAAAATCAGATTATCTTATTTATGATAAGGGAACCCAATCCGGGACTTTTAATTTCAAGAAAATAGGCTTTATGAGTACTTCCTTCATAAATCAAGGGTTGAGGATTTACTTGTGAAGACTGGCTACAATTCTAAAGGAAATGTTGAGAATGACATGCCATACTAATGTTAGTATGTTGATGTGAGGTATTGGGGCATGGACTCGTGACTTGTTTGGGTTTTCACCGTGATGCACCGATGGTGCTATGTGGTTGACGTGAGAGCATATGCACCGATGGCGAGCCCGTGTGGCGCCGTGGCCGGGCATATTGCGCGTGGACAGGCTAAGGCCTGAGTTGAGCCGTTGAGCTCGTGGAGCTAGGGCCGAGTGCCCTGAGCCGGGATCCCATGGAGGATCGTGGACAAGTTGTCCCGATGTTTGTTGCGCGCCGAGTCCGATGATTGTGCACACTACACGGTGCACAGTACACCGGCATATAGTATGGACTTATATGTGTTGCATGATGTGGAGTGTTAGGGTCACCTCCGAGCTTGTCGCTCACCCCTACTTGTTGTTTACCCTTTTCAGGTGTGACCCGAGACTAGTGGAGGACTTTCTTCCAGGAGGACGCCCCTACTACGATGTATGATCTGTTATATTCGTATTGTTTTATGTGATATCCCGGACATGGGTCCGTGGATAGTTGTATTTGCATACTGTATGATGTGATGTCTGTGTGATTGTTTGACTCTTTGTATGCATGATGATATATGGGAAAGTACAGGATTACCCTCGATGTATCCGTACGGGGTTGCATATTTGAGACAGACCGCGGTGTAGTCTCTATTGGTGCTAGTCACCAACCCCTTGACCTTTCGGGTGCGGGCAGGGAAGTCATGTACCCGGTTCCGGGTTCCCTGGAATTCCGGGGCGTGACAAGTTGGTATCAGAGCATGGTCTAGTGGACCTAGGTTAGTGAGGGGTGGTTAATTGATTCCATATAGGATCTGTGATTAAGAACTGTTTTATATCAGTTTTAATATATGTTTCTGTGATCTGGGGCTATTTAATTGCATATTCTATGAGGATTGAGAAGTCAATCATAGAAATCTGGGTTTAGATTTAGATTTCTGGAAATCTGAAATTTGGTGCGTATTTCTGCTATTATCCGTGCGATTTAGAGGCATTCTGGATGCATTTTGAGGTAGATATCATAGTCTGTTGCGTAAAATGTGTGTTTGTGAGCGTCTGGGGGTTGCTGGGTTGATTCCAGACGAAGAACAGGCAAAAACGATGATCAACAATACCCTGGGCCGATTACTGGGTCGAAATGACGAAGATCCGAAGTTCTGGGTCGAAGGGTCGAAGATCCAGGGTCGTTGGGTCGAAGGTTTGTAGTTCGTAGTTCGAAGGTTCGTAGACCCGTAGTCCGAAGGTTGAAGATCGAAGACCCGCTTCGAGTCTTCGAGGCGCGCTACGCAGCTACGAGGCGCAGCTCCAGCTACGAGTCTCCGAGGCGCGCTGCAGTTTCGTGCTATGAGTCGCAGCTCTAACAATGTAACTGGACACTGGACTACACTGGACTGGACTATTTACATTGTAACCCATACCAAGTATTATACTTAAGTTACAATGTAAATAACGAAATACCCCCTATTTGGATTCAAAGAAAAATACTAGAAAAATTAATTCTCACTCCTTCAAAATGTGAAAATTGGGATTCAGTGTAAAATCTCGGAAAAATTCAGTTTTTCATAGAGGTGAATTTTTGGAAAGTGGTTAGACGTCTCAGAAAAATCCCCAAAAATCAGATTATCTTAGTTATGATGGAGGAACCCAATGCTGGGACTTTTTATTTCAAGAAAACAACTCCTATGGGTATCTCCTTCCTTGGTCAAGGAATGATGATCGGTTTGTGAAGACTTACTTCAGTTATAAAGGGAGTATGATGAACCTTAATGCCATATTGGTGTTAATATGTTGGTTTGAGGAATTGGAACTTGGGCTCTATGACTTGGGTTCTCACCGTGATGCACCGATGGTGTTATGTGGTTGACGTGACAGGCATATGCGTCGATGACAGGCCTGTGTGGCAACTGTGGCCGGGCATATTGCGCTGTGGACAGGCTAAGGCCTTAGTTGAGCCGTTGAGCTCGTGGAGCTAGGGCTGAGTGCCCTGAGCTGGGATCCCATTGAGGATCGTGGACAAGATGTCATGTAAGGGCAGGCTAGGTCCTGAAGTTTGTTTGCAAGCTGAGTCCTGATGATTGTGCACACTACACAGTGCATGAGTACACAAAGCATGTAGTATGGACTTGTATGTTTGCATGATATGGAGTATTGGGGTCACCTACTGAGCTTGTCGCTCACCCCTACTTGTTGTTTACCTTTTCCAGGTGTGACCTGAGACTAGTGGGAGACTTTCTTTCAGGAGGACGCCCACTACTCTGATATATGATACAGTATTATATTTTGTATTGTTTTGGGGGATATCCCGAACATGGGTCCGTAGACAGTTGTATTTGCATACTGTTGTGATGTGATGCCTGTATGACTGTTTGACTTATTATATGCATGATGATGTATGGAAAGTACAGGATTACCCTTGATGTATAACTGTACAAGGTTGCATATTTGAGACAGCACCCGCGGTGTAGTCTCCTTTGGTGCTAATCACCAACCCCCTGACCTTCAGGTGCGGGCAAGGGGAAGTCATGTTCCTAGTTCCGGGTTCCCTGAAATTTGGGGGCGTGACACCGCCGCCCACCTGTAGCTTGCTGGTGTTCTGCTGTTCTACACTTATATAGCTTTGCGACCTCTGCCATTTTGTTGACTGCCATTCATGGTTTATAAGTCTCAAGTTTACCTCCCTTTTCATTAAAATTTTCAATAATTTCTAAGTCCACAAAATTATGGCTTACCCTGTCACTGTATCTGACACTCTTGTAAATTTATCTCTCACTTCTCCTTATCCACAGAAAGTAGAAAATATATAACGTTAATAATTTAATATTGCTGATACATAACTGTAGTCATCAGAGATGCCATTTACTTTTCATTAAAATCATTAAGTACAACAACAACACCCACCCTCACCCTAAGTCCAACTGTGTTATTTATATGGTTTTAATTTAAAAAATTTTAAAATGCATACATATCTAATGTTTAATGTTTATAGTGTTTAATGTATTGCTCATTTGTGGTTGTACTAGGGTTTGATGTAATGAATTTTGTGGTATTTGACTACCTACAATAACTATTATATTTTCAGTTGTTGCTGCTAGTAATGGATAAATTTGTGATAAGAAAATCAAAAGATTCTTATTTTGGTTCTTCAAAGTGAATTTGTGTTGACTTGAGCAATCTTCCTTTGGGTCCTGGGCTACGAGAACCGATGTCATCTTATTTTACTAATGATCAAGATAATATAAGAAGAGCATATATACAAAAGGGTCCTTGTCAAATTATTCCTACCAATTTACCTTAAATTAAAATTGCTGGATCAATGCGTCGGTTTAATCCTGATTGGTTTATCAAATACAAAAATTGGTTAGAATACAACATAAAAAAGGATGCAGTATTTTGTCTATGT